>VWZE01014634.1:164359-360892 GCA_013396675.1 Eubucco bourcierii | reverse complement strand
AAAAAAAAAAAAAAAAAGAAAAAACTCCCTATCATCTGGCCATAACCTTGTACAATATGTTACATTTCAAACTGTAAGAAATTTTTTATGATCAGGTTATAATTTGTCAACTGCTTACAGATCTTTAAGTTAAAAATGTGTGGTGCAGAATAAAGCTGCTCTGCATATTGTTTTCTAAGATGAGGAGAAGGAGAAGGGAGGAAAAAAAGACACTTGAAAGGGTTTTAATTGCACAGGGATGTCATTGCCTCTAGCAAGAGTTCTCCTGCTTCTGTCATAAATTTTTCATATTGCCTCGTGAGAGTGAAAACTGGAAACTTTACCCTCTAAGTGAAAGTCGATGAACCTCATACCAGCCTCAGATCCCAGTAGCCTTGCACTCAGGAATATTAATTTAATTAAGATCGCTACAGTAAATTCTGGAAGAGAACTCTCCTGGCACCTAAGGTAACTTGTGCAAAGAAGGAGGGAAATAAAACAGCAGAGCCAGATCCAATGGAGGGAAACACAGTAGTACAATGTCCTCAGAATAGTTGTACTCTTATCAGAAGTGACAGCTAAGAGACATGTGAGACCTCCTAGAATACACGACAGAGGCTTTAGTTGGGAAAAAGCGCACGGCTACACGTAGTGCAATCATTTTATTTTCACTACACAGACCCATTTGCTCTCTGAAAAAAACAATGCAAAACCGTGTTAAGATTTGCCTCTCCCCTGAGAGGAATCAGGACTTCTTACAGGAGAGCACACACACGTGCTGTTTTCCCCCACAACAGTCACCCAGACCTGCTCTGCAGTGGCCTCCGCACTGAGGAGCTAACTAGCTGCCTTCACTCGGTGCTCCTTATGGAGAAAGCGGGGACAGAGCTCACAGTCCTCTGAGTCCTTTTAATTTCCTGCGCTAGATTAGAAAGTTAAGATTAATTAGAATTATGTTGTGGGAGTTGGTTGACCTGATTTACCCAGGTGAAGACAAGAGTTATGCCATTACAGTGGAGGATACATGCAGCTGAGATCACCTGAAGCTGTAAGATGTGTAAAAAGCACATACCAATTACTACTTAATTTATCTTTTTTTTTTTTTTTTTCTCCTGAAGTTGGAAGCTAGACCAGATGAATCACTGGCACAAGAGATAACAGGATTCTGCAGAATTCTGGGGAAAATTATCTCCCAAAGTTAAAGTATGTCACATTATTGCCTATAAAAATAAAACAGAGCTCCCTGGAAAGTTCAAAATGAAATGATAGGCTCAATAATTGGGCTTTTTATATGGCTTTTAAAGACTGAGATTTGCTTAAGAGAGGGGTTGGGCAGAGTGTGTGTCACCACAGAAGGAGGTATGAGACTTCTGGTTTCAGGCTCTAATTCTAAGCCCAAGGCTGAATCTTTTTAATGTGGGTAGTTACTCTTTTCTTGGAAGCTTCTAAAGTATTTTCTTTATTAGAAAATGTGGGTGCTAGGTATTACAAGATGAGAATGAAGTTATTTGCCCTCCAGGCTCTTCTTATAAATCTGTTGCTCTCTAAAATTCCAGAAACAGTCATGTTTGCTGACATCCCTCATGCACAAGGCCATGACTCAGCACTCTGCTGCAGTTGGGCTGTTCTTCCCATCCAGTTCATCCAGTTTGAACCTTGGTGTAGGGCGTTTTTAGTTCTGTGGTTTTAGTAGCTAAATTTTCTTCAGTAGGGGTAGTGAAGGGATGATCTGCTCTAGATCAAATGAAGGGATTGGATTCAGGCCCATAGCATGAATTGTCTCCAATGGCACTAATCATGCCATAACACCTGCTCTGGACAGGGGTGAGGCTGGTGAGATGGGTAGATCTGCTTTCAAGCTGCAGGCCACCTGTGCAACAAAAGATTATGGAATTTAATAGGTAAAGTCTACATTTCATTTCACAAAATGCTCCTTGATGTTTATTTTATTAATAAGATTAAAAAATTTAGTTTAACAACTAAGCTGACAGAGACCACTGAATGGCTACAGGTGTGCTAAAAATAAAGCAGCAAGAAGTAGGAAATAGCCAGGTGTGTGTCTTAGATGATTTTGTTTGGTTGGTTTGTTGTTTTGTGGATTTGGTGCTTGGGGGTTTATTTTATTTTACATTAAGTAAGCTTGGATGTTGCTTTTTTTTTTCTTTTTTTTTTTTTTTAACCTATTCCTCTATCTGCCCTTTGCTAAATGGCACAGTTCAGTAAGATGCATGGATTGGTGTTACTGCAGTCATTTTAGAGCTCTTCCTTCAGGGTTTATTTGCAAAATGGCAACATAGCCAAATATATTTAGGCTCTGGCTCCTATTAAAAGAAAACAAATGCAGTCCTACAGGAAGGCTTCCCTATATCAGTGCAATCTGTGGCTACTTTAACAAGTCAAAGATTATTTTTGAGTTTCAGATTTTATGTATGAAGATACTGGGCAGGAACTATATAGAGAAAAGACAGGTAAACATTTTCCTGGATGATCTTGCAGTCGCTTGATATCACCAATAAAATCCGGGAACTGCTGGTCAGTGAAGTGGCTGCAAGGTTCAAATAGAACTTTTTTTTTTTTTTTAATCTGATATTTGTCCTCCAGTAGCTTTGCATCAGTCCTTCATATTGCCTGAAAGAATAACTAATTTTGTTCTCGTTAGTGCTGTAACAAGTTTTGAACAGTTCTTTGAAGCTGGGTGTATGTGTACTGCCTTGAGAATGGGGTAGACCTAATCTTCCATCTGTTTAAGATTAAATCCTTCAAAATTCCCAGTTAATGTGGTTTCTGTGGACTGGAGACTCAGTCTCTCACTCTCCTTGTTTTCCTTAACTCAACCCATTCGTTAGTCAGGTCTGTGTTGTTTGTTGCTGTCCCTTGCCTTCTGAGCAGAGAGATGGATATTTCAGGTCACTCTTTGAGGGGAAGGTATGCAGAGGTATTAAGTGAAAAATTACAGACAAAATGTGGTAAAATAACAGAATTAGAAACTGTTAAGGAAGAATTGAGGTGTTTTGTTACTGGTACCACAGTATTGGTAATAATGATAGGAGCTTTTAAAATGGATAAAGGGGATTATGCATGACCTCAAACATCCAATATTCTGCTTCCACAGCACATCAAATGGGGTAGCATTTTGTTAAGCTTGTTTTGTTTTGTGATTTTTTTTCTTTCAAAGTGGGACAAGAGAGGAAGTAGTGTTTATCATCAGGTCAAATAGATTTGGTTGTTTGGTTTTTTTTCTGTTTGAAAGTTTGTTCTAGTGGTGTTTGTTAAAAGAGATTTAGTTGCTGCAATTTCTAAGCAGTTATTTCATGTTAAAGGGTTCTAGTGCTTTTCATCATACTGTTTGCTTTCTGCATTCTTTGTGACACTATTATTCTGAGTATCTTCAATAATTATATTTGGGATAGGTATCAACTGGCATCCTTCACGGTAAGTGAAGAAGCCATTATCTTTTGTGTATGACTTCAGGAATTTTCCTGTAGGCTTTTTGAGTTCAAAATGATAATCCTGACTCTTGGTCTTTTGGAACTAACTCCTCTCCATTCTCTTTCTAGCCACTTCAAATATTGCATTCTGAACAGAAGCTTCTTGTCTTGTGGAGTAATTAATAACTATCCTGATGCACTTTGGTAGGTTTGCCAGCTGAAAGATGCAGCAATTAAGAGGTAACAGAGTTACGAACGGGCTTTGAGATGCCTTTCATCCTTCCACATGTATGCATTTCACGTACTACTCCATAATTTCTCTGCAGCACATGGAATCTTCAACATAACTACTGATGTCTGTACAGCTTTTCCCTGTATCTTTTTAATATAATCCAATAACCCTCTAGGGGGTTTTCGCTACTAGAATATTTTCTGCCAAAACATATTTCTTCTTATTTCTCACTTTGATTGATTGTCTAACCTTTCTTTCCCTTTCTTTCCCTTTCTTTTCTCCCCTATATAAGCTACCTTCGGATTTCATTTTAATATTTTCAGTCTCTTAGCATGCAGCAATATAATACAGAAAATACTGATGTGATCCTGAGGTAGGAATACCATAAGATTTTGTTTTTAACAAGAAACAATACAATTTGTAGAAAATATGAGAGAGGACCCAAGGTCTCCAGATCATATTGGTTAATAGATTGATTCTGGTCCCAGGGGCCAATCTTATTAGTCTCGATCACTTGGGAGGGAGGTGAGTGGGTTGCTGAGTTGGCATATTGTAGCACACACTTCTACTCCTCTTTTGGCATATCCATTTTTTAGTAAGAATTGAAGCTTGCTTCACTACAAATGAGTAACTTTTTTTTAATACCAATTCAGGTAATTGTTTAAAATTTATTTCTTCTAGAAAGATGTCAGAATATGTATAGACTGAGGCTGAACTTGTGAGTGGACAAAACTGGTCACATCTTCCTTAATGCTTTACTTTGTAAATATATTATTTGGAGAAGGAAAAGGTGGAAAAGTCCTTAATCTGGGCCTTTGGCCAGAGGAGAACTCACAAGATGAATTATTTAACAGACAAAGCAAGATGATAGGTTGCAGTAAATGTGGTGGCTTTATTTATTCATTTTTAATGAACTATCATACTGAAGCTGAAGAATGCTGTCAGCGCTATGAGCTGCCTACCCTCAGGGCACCGATGGCTGTGAATGGTCCTTAACAACTGCTTTTGGCCCTAAGCACCCTCTGCCCCTGGCCCAAGGAGGCCTAGGGTTGCTCAACCCCAGCTGCTGGCCAGCCCTGCCCGCGCTGCATGCACTGCAGCTCCTCTCTGATCGGTTCTTGCTGCCCGTGACAGGACTCTGCCTCAGACAGTCCTGGCCCTGGTCACCAGCTTGTGTGGGGCTGTGGCTGGTCCCTGCTGCTAGCAGGGCTCCCCCGCAGCCTTCAAAGTAAATTCAGACATTTGAGCTAAGTGCTCTTTTGAGGGTGGAAGGTTTCACACTTTGTTTTTTTTTGGCTGGCAGCCTGTGGGTCTGCTTGTGCTCTCCTGCAGCTTTGCCTGCTATTCTGCTCCCTCTCTTCCCTAGCTACAGCTAAAACGCTAACAAAGCAGTCAGTGTCTTCCCCTCAAATGGGTCTTTATTTTTCCCCTTGTGTTGCTACTGTGTTGACAATTCCAGCTGCAAATGTGTTTGACCTTCAATAAGGGAGCCTGGTGATTTGAATTCATTTCAAGCAGTTTTCTGACAGCAAACCTTAACCAAAACTCTTAGGGTTTCCCCTACAAAAGCCTCATGACAGCTTTGCTTGAGGCTTAAAATGGTCAGTGCAAGTGGAAGTAGTTTGTAAACTGTAAAAGGCCTTATTAACTCCCTTGCAATACTGGAACTAAGCCCAGGTCTTGGCTAGGGTAAGTCTCAGGAGCTGAAGCAGAAACCGCCTTAGACTTTGAGCAGGACTCTCCCAACAGTATAATATCACAGAAGATAGAAATGATAGATATGCGTTAGTCAGGGGTTCATCCTTTTCTTATTCATTCATTGTGGCCAGAACTAGGCAACTGTCTCTGGTTCTCCTGGTAAAAAAAAAAAAACAAACCAAAAAAACCCCGGTTTTCCTGGTAAAAAAAGTGACTGCACTATGGGGACACTGCCATGCTTGGCCACAGTCCATGTGGTAAAGCAAAGAGCAACCTTGCACTCTGTCCAGCTTTGGCTGATGGGCTGCATTCTCCCTGTCCTAGTATGTCTAAGAAGCATCCTCAGAACTGTTACCATCACATTTCCTCCCTTCAGAGCTTGTTCCATTCTTAGACTTACCAGCTTGCAGTTACACAACTCAATTTTATACTTTCTTTTTCAATTCAACGCTTGCTATTCTCCAGCTATATAGTAACCATTCCAACATCAAAGGCTTATTTAAAATGCCTTGAAACCAAATGAGTGACTTTGGAGGAATCAGGCTGATCCAGCAGTTGGCAGCTAGTTGTGAGGTCAGCTTTGGATCCTTTTGTCTATTGCATTTTATATTTCTTTGGGCTTGTGGTCTCAGTGCAATTCATAGCTGTCTCCTAGTAGAACTTTTATTCTCCGTGGCTTCATTTATTTTAAGTAGTTTGTAATACAAGACTAAGGTTGGAAATAAGATATTTCTCTACAGAAAGTATTCTAGGAACATACATCTACAGTATTTAAAATTTTACTTTGGAAGTTACTTTACTTTTAAAGTTTGGAAACTTTATTACCTGATGTAGGAATGTAATGGTAGAAATTCTTGAGGAACAACAAAAGGATTGGCGCCTTGCATTTTTATTATATAAAGTAATGGCAACATTTTCTTGGTCAGACATTTTTCACTTAGGAATTAGAATCAGGTAAAATATTGAACTTCAACTTTGGCAGAAGTCCAAACAAAAACACTTTGTCACCTGCAGCAGACAATGTGGTCTATGTTCTTTATAGCCACCAGGTTTGGAATGAAGTCAGAGAAAATTTGGCTTGAAGATATCAGTTAAGGTGAAATAAGAACAATTTTCATCATCTTTTGAAATATGAACAGGATTTTAATACAAACTTTTGAACTGTTTGTTAGCTTGAACAACTCGATAAAGAAATTCTCAGCATGACTAATGAAGTGTCTTGTAGTAGAGGCATATTTAGAGCACCTACATAACTTTTAGTTCAGTTTCTGGATTTGAACCACACCTCTAAGCATTCCAAATGCTTTTCCAAACCAGCCTAACCCCACTTTATAATATGACTATTCTAAATTAGTCTACTTGTTTTACTTCTTGAGGAACAGACAGACTCTCTTCTGAGCTCATCCAGAAGCAGAACACCTCAGGTGTTCTAAGGTGCTGCACTTGTACATGCAGGAGAAATCTAACAAACCTCAGGAAATTCCAAAGCTTCACAGAGTCCTAGAATGGCTTAGGTTGGCCAGGACCACAGAGATCATCTGCTCCAAGCTCCCTACCATGGGCAGGGATGTCTCTCAACTAGACTCAGCTGCTCAAGGCCTCATACAACCTGGCCCTGAAGATCCCCAGGGAGCAGACATCCACAACCTCCCTAGCAGCCAATTTCAGATTCCCACAACCCTTGCACTGAAGAACTTCTTCCTAAGATTCAGTCAAAACCTACTCTCCCTCAGCTTCAAACCATTCCTCCTTGTCCTGCCCCTAGGCAGCCTTACGAAAAGTCCATCTGCAGCCTTCCTGTAGGATCCTTTCATGTTTTGGAATGCAGCTCTAAGGTCTCCCCACAGAGTCTTTTCTAGTATAAGCAACCTCAACTCTTCAACCTATGCTCATACCAGAGGTGTTCCAGCCCTTGTATGATCTTTGTGGCCCTCATTTGGACACACTCCAACAGCTCTGTGTCCTTTTTATGCTGGGCACACCAGAACTGGATGCAGTATTCAAGATGGGCTCTCTAGAAAGACTTCAGCTACCTCAGACTTCATATTTTGTTTTTATATTGGTAGATAATACAAAATCTTCTGTATGTGTTAATGAATTACTGATGTTCTTTAAAAGTAGAACACATCGTTTTAAAAATGTTTTAAGAGATTCAGAAACTCTAGAAGAAGAAGATGAAACTGTACCAGTCCTGCTTAATATGTAGTCAGTTTGTGGGTTTTTTTTTCCTGTTTGTCTTCTGAACCAGTATTACCAAGGAGGTTTATACTGCTTGCTCTTGAGTTAAAATTCTAGGTAGACTGTTCTGCTCTAACAAGACATGTGATATGTCTCCACCTTCTTGAAACATTTGTAAATAGGACTAGAATTACTTTGGTGCTGGTATGTGACATTTTACAGAAATTTTGAGCAAGTTCATGAAAGTCCACGTGGGCTGTCCAGTGACAGCTCTATATTTCACTGCAAGTGCCAATTTCCCAGTGCAAGCTCCTAACCTTTCACAAGCATACCCAGGGAGACCTGTCAAAGATCTGAATGTCCTTCTCCCCCAGCTCCTTCCCCCTGTAATTTTTCCTTGTGGATATTACTATCAAATCCAATACAGCTTTGGAAAAGAAACCCAAAACTTTCCCAGCTTGTTCTATGCCTTTTTAGAGAAGCTTTGAAAGTTGTACCTTACTTCCTTTTAAGCAATTTGGAAACACCTAAGTTTGGCAGCAGAGGTATTCTGCATTATGTTTTCAGGAAAGTTAATAGCACTTTATATGCCTGGAGAACTTGCAGAAAATTGAAAGCAGTGTTATTGTTGATACAGGAACCATACCTTTGATGGAACCTGTTTTCTTTCTCTTCCCTGCAGCAATTCAGAAATCTCTGTAGAAATCTCCAGAGGAGACTGGAATGTAGCTGACTTCCTTCAAAATAGGCATGCAGATGATATGCAGGTTGCATTTGTGATCTGTCATTTCCTAAACACTCAACTTTGCACAGGAATTTATTTAAACACCTTGCAACCCTCAACTACAGTTCAAGTCTCTGTGAGCTGGCTGTCTAGTCCATGGAAACCTTGGAGATTAAACCAGATATGTGTCAAATGCAAACCCCTTGGGTCAGTTAGCATTAAGCACTCGCTCACCTGGATGTTATGTACACAAATTTGAGAAGGCTTTTTAAACTTCAGCTTGCTGTGTGATGTGACAGTGCCTTGCGATAGTTTATTGCCTAGGCTTTAGGGTTAATGTGGGCAAGGGATGCCTTTTTTAATAGATATGCTGCCATGCATCTACAGCAGCACTGTCTAAAGGTGTCATTAGGAAACCAAAGCCGGACTGAATCTGAACTTCCTACCAGAAAGTACATTTTAATAAAATCGTTTTGCCCTTGGTGGAGTACCACCCCACTGACAGGAACACTGGTTTTGTGCTCTCTTTCATCTTGCTCATATGTCCAGTGATGAAAATCAGACTTTGCTCTGAGGACTCCTTGTGGTCCTAGCTAAAGCACTCTTTCTACCATCTGTAATAGCAAATTGGAGTCTGCAAACATGCCTAATTAACATGATAAAATATTTACTGTTCAGAATTTTAAGAAAGTAATACAACTCTAAAGTTCTAAAAGAAATAGGGTTTTTTTTGTTGCTGTTGTTACAGCTAAGTGGATAAATCGCTTAAGGTACCACATGCTTAGAGAATTGAGGCTAATGGAATGACTTCAGTTTTGTAATGTTTTGCTACCAGACAGAATTATCCTAGAAGACGCTTTTAAGAGGCATACTTTGTGCATTGTGGTTCCCTCTGCCTTTTTGTGTGTGAAGAATTAAAATTCCAGAGTTCTTATATTGTTCTTAACCTACAACAGAATTTACCACCTAAGGGGTGTGGGGAAGGCATTAATTTTCAAGAAACAAATTCCCTGCGAGATACTAGATTTCAGAAACTTTCAGTGGGGAGAGGAAATACTTATCGGTACTTGCCACAGATGGAAAGAAACTCTAATTTAATTAGGATTTTGAGCTGATGCATGTGTGTGACAAAAGCGTGACCTGTATATGTGAATCATTATTTCTTTATTTTGGGTGAGTGAATCTGGAACTGACTCTGAGCTTGTGACATAATTAGTACAATAGTGCAAATCAGCCATTTTTGAAAAGAGTAATTTACTCCATATGCAGCTTCTCAGCAAGAGCCCTCATTAATCAAAGAAGGCCATGTACATCAAAGTGTTCCTTGCTTGCTACAACAACATCCATCATGCAGCTAGTAAATGTGCTGTGGCAGGGTTTGATAAATATAATGCCTTTGATGTGCTGATAATTCTGTGTATTGGCATGCTGCTGCCTGGAATTTTGTGCCTGCATGCACAAAAATCTAAACCAGCCCAGGTCTCTGCTCGAAAGTTGTACCTGGTCTCTCTCTGAATTCTCTCAAAAACCAGCTGCGCCTGAAGTAGGGCTCAAGTGCATTTCCACTTTCACTTACGATTCAGTGGGGGCATTTTTTTCATCTATTTGGTTTTAATCTAGGTTCCCAGATGCTGCAAAATTCCTTTGTAGCTATACATAAACATATCTGCAGCTTAGCTGACAAAAGCTTCTGTTCGTTGAGACACTTGTATTTAACATGGTATATTCATTATTCTGTAGAGATTTAGTGTGAAACTTGTAAGAGGCCTCATATGATGTGAGAAGATAAAGCATTAAGTGGCAGAGATTGGAAGGACATGGTCTTATGAAAAAAAAAAAAATTTCGTTAGATGAAAGTAGTTTTGTGTTTAGGAGCTCAGTCCTCCGGGCACACAGAATGTGATCCATTTGTTTATATTAATTCACTGTCCTCTCTATAGTTTGTCTGTTGCCAGAGTGAGTGACTGAAAACTCATCCTCAGCAAATAACAGAAGTGATTACATTTGAAGATTTGTGACATGTCAGAGAAAGGAACTTAAATTTTTGCTCTGCTTAATGCAAATGATGGTGTTTCAGATCTGAATCCATAAAGAATAGCAGTTGTGGTCTGAAAGGCATTACTGGTGCTTTTTCAGTCACACTATTTAGTGAATAAGTTCCATGGAAGGACAAATTACAACCTGGGATTTTCACCTTGACCATGTTGTAGGTACAGTATGTCAAGTCCCTATTTATGTTCTTCTTCACAAACTGCAGTAGCTTTTGTTTTCCACTGCTGCTCACGGTTTTTTCCCAGAGTGGGGTGTGAAAGCAAAGCAGGGAAGGCTTATAGAAAAGTCTTTGCTCCCTGGGTGTAGCAGACCCCCTCAACAGCTGCCACTTCATCCTGTGGTTTAGAAGAATATCTGCCATCCTTCCTTCCTCCATCATATGTGGGTTACAAGACTGGCGTTAGTGGAGAATCTCCAAACCCTCTCTTCCCACTTTCTAGCCTGATGGGTTCTCCTTTACCTGTCTGGGCCTGTGGAAGCCCTTAAGTGGGATTTATGGAAAGCAGGGGCAGATGTAACCTGACAGTGCCATGAGTCATTTCACTTACTCAAGAGGTATCTGAGGGTTTCTATATTATAAGATCTCAACTTGCTTGTCCTCTGAGAGTCTTAAACTTTTCTAGGCACTTCCAGGTAGTTTGGGCACAATTTGTCACCTCATGGTCTGAGCAGAAACTGGTGGGGAGGAAGGGAAATGAGGCTGATAGCCAACAGGCCTTTGGTCTTGCGTTATCAGAGAGTCCTGATCCTCCCATTAGGACTTCTAGGGGTTACTGCAGCACAGTTAATTGGAAGGCAGGAGAGAACTGTCTTGTTTTACGATTTCATGGTCATGTCACAGTTACAGGGTAGGAGTAAATCCTGAACAAGGCCTTTTGTTCACCTGACTCTTGCATCTGTTTGGTGCAACAACATTTGCTAAATGTGGTCTTCTGGTGAAAGTATGTGGGCCACTGAATGCCAAGAAGCTTTCCAATGCATCTCAATTAAAATCCCAGCTGTGCTGAGCAACTGTGTGCTCCTCCATTGTTAACGTTTGTAGAGTGTTCAATCATCCTCTAAATGTGTCATTTGTTATCTCTGATAGTTTGCAATAAGAAAATACAGAAGGACTTTCAGAAAGAGCGTATGTGCTTTGTAAACATCCAGAAAATGTTAAATACTTCTCCTTTGATTTGGGTTTTGGTCTTGTTTTAAAGTTAGGTGACAATTCAGATCTAATTTGTGTGTAGTTTATGGTGTAGCAATTGCCCCTAGGAAAGTAAAACTGAATGTGAACAGATCTTTTTTTAAAATGGGGAAGAATTTCTAAAGGAGATCTGTCTGGAACATACTCAAATTATTCTCCAGGCAAGCCAATAACTACATCTCAGTGGAAACAGTGGTATTGATGAAGAAGGATACCCTCGATTAGTTTGTAGCCTGAATGATGTTGGCTGAGCACTTGCTGTGTGCTTGTTAAGCTTGGAACGTAGCTGGTAAAACACAAATGCTGATGCTGTGCCTCCTGTGTTGTTTTGGTCTGACTATGCATCTCTGATGTGCAAAGCAGGAACAACTGAGAGCACAACACTGCTCGCATTATTGCTTCTCTGTAAGCTATCTCTGCAATTAAATATTAAGATGTAATTAAAATAAGAAGAATGAGGAGTCACTAAAGTTTTCACTGACTTTTCTCTTTACTGGTGTGACCTCTGGTACTCTTGGATATTGAACCTTTAAATGGCAACTGACTAAACAACTCAGGAATAGTTGAGGCTCTGCTGAACAATGTGTCTTTGCAGATAATGGATTAAAAGCATTTAATTTGTACCACTGTATCATGTGGAAGACATAAGGCACTATAATTGTCTCCTGTGTGCACTGGGTTACCAGTACTAAATGCTGCAGGAAGTAGTAGTATTGGATAGGAAAAAATTAATTTAACTTTATTTACAAGACAACTAAATCCCAGGTCTCCCAGATGTACCAACAGACTGAATAGTCTCTGCTTTGTGAAGACAGTTGAAATCAACATGATGTTTTAGTAGCTCTAATCATTAATGAAATCAAATATGCCTTTATCAGCTCTGTTCTGAATGCTGAGATGTTTCGTTTTCTGATAACAGGGTAGCTTTGAAATCACACAAGACCCGCCTCTCTTGCCCTTTTGTAGCTCATCATTTCCCATACTTTTATAAATACCTTCTTGATTGGCACCATAGTTTTGAATAAACCCAGGAAAATCCAGGTCTTTTTTCCTCTAGTCACAATATCTGAAGTTACAGCTTGGCCTTTTGTCCTTACAAATAAAACTACTGGATGCCTTAACAATTGCCTTCCAGACAGCAATAGGTACATTTAAAAGGTATAATTTTGAAACTGTAACACCTGGAGAAAGATACCAATTTTAATGGAGTAATCTGGTTTAACCATGACAAAAGTAAAAATATTCCAGCTTACCTTCTCTTTTTTAATAAATACTAAAAGCATAGTAATTTAATCTTACTCTGTCGATCATTCAAATTAAACAAAGCCCAAACTCTTAAGATTTTGAAACCCTGAGAAACCATGAGAAGTATAGCCATGTAAATTGTTTGACGTTGACAGTGGTTTTGCCTTATACCAGTTATCTTGTTAACTTCTGATACTAACACAACGATCTTCATAAAAACCAGGAAAGCAAGAGGTGTCAAGGAAGTGAAGGTCTCACAGAAACAGGTACGCTGTGGCTACGATTTTCAGAAGTGTCAGATGATATTACTGTTGTTTTTATTGTCAAGTTTTGGATGAATTAGCAAGGATAGCTGAGTATCCATCTTCAGACGTGGGGTTCTACCTCAGGATGTGACCTACATCAAGAACGCAAGAAACTTCTGAACATCTTCACATTTGCCTGTCCTTCCCTGTTCAGTAGTGTTGCTACTAGGAGTGTGCTATCATTTCTTTAGCTAGTGTGCAAGTGCACTTCACAGGGTGGAAAAGCGGTGAGGAACTGTGAGAAGCGGTGAACTTTTCAGAGGAAGTGAAACATGGGCAAGATGTGACAATTACAGTGCTAACTGTTTTTTCTTGTTGTAGTCACAGGTAAAAGATCCATTTTAAACTGTCCTTTGTTGCATTTAAGTCTCAGGCATGCTCTACACAAAGGTGTATAGCACTGAAAAATTGTAACTTGCACTCATGTATCAAAATAGAGAATACTGTTGTTGTTCTTCACTAATTTTAAGCTGTCAACTGTCATTTCCTGAACTCAAAGCAAAGAAACTACTGATCAAAGTTTTTCCTTTGAGAGAGATGACAGCAGCCTGATTCTTGTCATTTTTTTTTCTTTTTAGATGATTAATATTTTATCTTGATCTGTGCATAGCAGCACAACACCTATTTACACTGCAGCAGACACATTCATCAGCACAGTGAGCCTGGTTGTTCAGTGCCAGGTTCCAGAGATGCCAGACAATTCCAAACTTCTGCCATGTAAAGAACATCCATTATTGTTATTTACCTACTTTACAGGCAGAATGCAAACAATGACCCTTGCAGTCAAATTTTGCTTCTTTCTTTGCAAGACCTTTCCTGTCCACAGTCTAGCAGATATGCACATTGCCAGACTAAGAGGATCTGTCAGGAAAATATAACAAACTTTATCCAGGGAGGGGGCTGAACAACTTCCTGAGCAATCTGTTCCAGTGTCTCACCACCCTCACTGTAAAGAATTTCTTTCTACTATCCAGTCTAAATTTCCCCTTTTCCAACTTTAAAGCTGTTGCCCCTCATCCTATCACTACAAGCCTTTGTAAAAACTCCTTCCCTAGCTTCCATGTAGAACCTTCAAGTACTGGAAGGCTTCTATAGGATCTCCCTGAAGCCTTATCTTTTCCAGGCTGAACATCCCCAGGATGCCATTAAACATCTCCAGGGACAAGGCCTCAGAATCAGCGTGGCCTTGGGCAGCTTGATTTAGTTGGAGGTATCCTTGCTGACTTCAGGGGGCTTGGACAAGATTTTCTCTTCCAGCCCAACACAGTCTGTGAATCTGCTTCATCCAAAGATATGTTCCTGCTGAGCCATACTACCAGCTAATGTAAAAATCTAAGTCCATGAGTTGTAAAGATCTAGGATTACATTTAATTTGCTCTTTACTGTCTCTTTGAGATAGGGCACAACTAGGTAGATGTGAAAACGTCATATAAATTCCCTTTCTACAGTTGAGCTAAGGTGTGACTGAGCAGTGAGAACCCAGCAGTGCTCAGGTCTTGCTCGAGTCTATTGCAATATATTTTTACAAGTAGAATGATGTTCTGTAATACAGAGGAAAAACAAATTGCATAGAATGTGTTAGAGGATAACAATCTCATAGGCAATATTAAAATAGAACATTATTTGTCCGACTGTAACTGTCGACTTATTTTGTCAAATTATATTACTCTGGCATGAATTTACCGAGCAGGAGACTAAAGTTTATGGCTCATTAGCAAAAACAGTTGTACACCTACACTGTAATTCCTGAAAATGTATTTTCTCCTTTAGTACTGCATATACTGTGTGGAATGACAATAATTACAGAAACTAATTGAATGAGATAGTCATAACTCTAAAAGTCATATTACTCATTTCAGAATGGTTTATTTCCTGAAATAAACAATCTTTACTGAGTGAACAGACATAACATCCCTTGAAGTTTATTAAACTCATTAAATTTCCTTAAATATGTTGAAAAGTGTCTGCTGTGCATTTAATAGAGGGTATAGATACATGCAAGTACGACATTCATAAAAATTAAAATGCTTAAAATGAAATTTCAGTGAAGCAATTTTTCTCAAAAGTTTGTTTTTCTATGGTTAATGGAAAATAGAATAAGTTTTTATGACTTAGCAGGAAAAGTTTGTTGAGAAATGAAATCTGTGTTTCTTGTTGCTGTGTAGGCACAGGTGGTGTCCTCAACCAGTGGAAGTTTCAGTGATTGCATGGTCAAAACCAATCAATCCCTCCTCAGCAATGCAGGATCACACTCTCTCACCAACCGTCTCTTCAAATGTGCGGTTGCAGGTGTGCAGATAAGTTGGGGTTCCGAAAACAAGGGGGGTGGGTACACAAGTGAGCATGCACAGCATCCTGTATCTCTGCCCAGATCTTGCAGTAGCTTGTAGGAAACACCTAAAGCAGCACATTGGATGTTCCTGTATTGAAAGGTGGAGGGGTCAGTGGCTCCTCTTCAGCAAAGACTCAATGTGGCATGGAGCAACCTGGGAGAACCCTGCTGCTTGGGTGTAACTGAACCCTTCTTGTGATGATAGTGTAACTTTGGAAGAAACAGCTTCTCAACGTTTCATTTCACTATCTTGTGAAGGTTCTATCAGCCAAGGCACAACACTTTTCCTGTATTATAGAGCAGAGGAGAGGAGGTGACTGTAGGTTGAGGTTTTAATGATGAAGAGGTAAAGATGTAGCATTTGAGAACACTATAAGGAGGAAGGTGAAGGAACTGTTGTATGGGTGAGTTCCTGTGGAACTGTGCGTGTGGACCCTGTGAAACCTGCTCTAGATGAACCTTTTCTGGCACAGGTGGGTTGGATTAGATGATCTCCAGAGGCCCTTCCCAACCCCTACTGTTCTCTGATTCAGTAGTTCCTATTAAAATATGAGTTAATGATGGAGCATTCCTTGGCAAATTCAAGACTGGGCTTGTAGAACTGTGTGCAGTTCTGGAACCCTCAGCACAGGAAGGACGTGGAAGTGTTGGAGCGAGTCCAGAGGAGGGCCACAAAGATGATCAGAGGGCTGCAGCAGCTCTCCTATGAGGACAGGCTGAGAGAGTTGGGGCTCTGCAGCCTGGAGAAGAGAAGGCTTTGAGGAGACCTTATAGTAGCCTTCCAGTATCTGAAGGGGGCCTACAGGAAGACTGGGGAGGGACTATTGACAAGGTCTTGCAATGACAGGACAAGGGGCAATGGGTTTAAACTGGCAGAGGGAAGATTTTGACTAGATGTTAGGAGAAAGTTCTTTCCAGTGAGGGTGGTGAGGCACCGGCACAGGTTGCCCAGGGAGGTTGTGGCTGCTCCCTCCCTGGAGGTGTTCAAGGCCAGGCTGGACGAGGCCTTGAGTGAGCTGTACTAGTGGGAGGTGTCCCATCCTATGGCAGGGGGTTGGAACTAGATGATCCTTGAGGTCCCTTCCAACCTTACCGTTTTATGTGTCCAGCTTTGCTCTCTACAGAAACCTGGGGTTTCTAGTGAAGATCTTTGGGAGTAACCAGGTAATCCTAATTCTGCACTACTTTGTGGGGGGGATCGCTTTTGGTTTACTTTGGTGTTTTGGTTACTGAGTGTTACTTTCTGTTGTTATTTTAATAAACAATGCAGGGTGGTGTGCAGGAGTTACTGATGACTCCAGCAATTCTCATTTCCAGGACTTGTTTCCCATTTTATTTGGAGATGCTGAATTCATACTTCTGTAAGTTGATTGGATGGGATTTAATAGTAATGGACTCCTATAAACCAGTGTCGTGTGTGATGTGTTTACATACAGCAGGATCCTGCTCTTCCTACTACAGACTTCTGAGGTTGCACAGGATTGTTGCTGTAGTGTTCTCATTTTCCATTGTTTTTTTAAATGCCAGTATTACTTTCAAAGGTTTAGGTCTGATGGCTGTGTGCTTACTGCAGGCTTCTTGTCTTCAGCAAACAGGAACCCACATTTAGAACAAGATAAAAAAATTATCTTTAATCAACAGTCATCTGCTTTGCTCCACTTTGCTTTATAAACAAACAACTTACAACCATGTGAATTTCCTCCCAGTGGAGAGTCTTTTAATACAAACTCTTTTACTCGTAGAATTGCTTTCACTGACATTGCTGACAATCTTCATCAACGCTCATCCAGTGTGTCATATAAAACAAGGTGATAAATGTACCCTCACACTCTGGAGTGTTACATGTACAACCATTTTTCTCCACTTTGCTTTCTTTTACCAGTCACTGTATAGCTGGACTGCAAAACCTAATTGTAGTATCTTCTGCTCTCCTAAACAAACTCATTTTTCTCCAACCTAACCCATCAGAGATGCTGTCAATCAGTGAGAAACATGTCGTGCTCAGATCAGGGTGGCAAAGAACTATAGTATTTAGGCTTTTCACAGGAAGTACTTTAAAAATATTTAGATTAAAAAGCTCGACTTGTTATTTGCACTCTTATCAAGTGAATCCTAAATCTCCCCTGCTCTGTTTTCAGCAACAACTGTAAACAAAACAAATAAATATTAAGAATGGATCTGTATAACATAACAGTCCATGTATAAGTAGGAATTTCTTTCTAACAATTGTGTTGAGTGTTGTACCTGGATACAACAAATTTCTCTGTCGTATCACAATTGGCTGTAATAGAATCTAATAACCACTGGAAATTTTATTAGTCTGCACTCCACCTGTATCTAAGGAGGATAGAAACCTGAAAGCAAGGGGATGGGTCAAAATAGGATGACTTTGGCTCAAACTCATTGGCTATAAGTATTCATTATAAACAAAATCTGTCAAATCTTTTCACTAATAAGGGTGTAGATCTTATTACAGCCTCAGGACAGTAATAACTTATTCTCTGACATATTATGTGAATTTTATGTGCCTACTCTATAAAAAGTGCACAGTTTCCATAGCAATTTTGCTACTTCCATGATACACGATGTGACAGGATGTACCATTTTTCCTTCTTCCATGATAAATTGTCCCGACCATTCTCTCTCACGTGCTAGATTGCTGCTAGAAATCAGAATTTCATTTTGATGTCACAAAAAGCTAATACCAACAATTAGGCTTAGATGTTTGCACTGGCAAGAATAACTTCTTTGTTATTATTGCATTGCTTCATTACTTAGGTTAGCAGTTTTGAAACCATAAATCAAAAGTGAAAGGATGACATATAAGAATTAGTTTAGAAAAATGTGAGAGATAATCCCAAACTTACAGGAGGAAAAAGTGCCACATATTAATGTTGTGAATATATAAGTAGGCTGGGCCATGTAAGGGTATCTGTCCACGTTTCTTTGTCTCTGATCAGCATTTACAGATACCTACACAAGGTATGAATGAAAGACATCAAATGCTCTTGGTGACTAATGGCATCTTGCTACAGATGTCAAAACACAGGTCTGAGATTTTCTCCAAACCTGACTGCCTCAGCTGGGAAATTAAAACTGATGGACACAGGCCTATCTGTTCTACCCCTCTGAACACATTCAGCTACAAACAGAACTGATAAAGCAGTTTGTTAGCTCCAGATCTGGATGGAACACTGCAGATGGTGGAAGGATGCTCTAGGTAAGACTGGAACATGTTCTTTTTTTGCCACAATCGTGCACTTCTGTAAAGGGCTTTCGAGTCTGCCATACGCTGTACTTTTCTTTGACTGAGGCTCTGCAGGTTATCTGGATTAATAGTGATCTGGAGTGTTTGAACTTCCCAGTTAGTTTTCTTTGGTGGGGTTTTAAACATTGCTGTTCTTTAATATCATTGCTGTTGCCCTGAAGCTGAGGAAAACTGATTTAGTGACTGGTTTGGTGAGAGTACAGAACAGATATTGGCTTGAGTCTTGGGAAGGTTAATTCAGTTTCTCCTGCCCCAGTTTGCTCTTGTGGAAATTTAATGCTTAGAATTACTGTCCTTGGAAGGTACTCTAAGTGTTAACTAAATATCACATGACATCACTGATTCTGTAAGTGAGTCGAAATATATTTGTCAGTAAATAAGTAAGCATTTTGCTAAAAGTCTGTTAATTCTAATAAGGAAAAATACAGACTCTGTGAAGAAGTTGAGAAATGACATAAACATAAAGATATTTTTGGTACAAAAAAAAGTTTAAAAAAAAATTCCAAATATTTTGGCCTTGTTTGTTCCATGCATATACAGGTATCATTTATTGAATTTTAGTCTGGTGGATGTTCTGAGTCACTTGATATCTCACTTGAAATGTATCGCAGAGCACTTTCAAACTAAAAGCATGATAATTCACTGCACTGTCTTTATAGCACCGTTTTGCTCAGTAACAGGTAAAAAGACCTTTCTCTGAAAGTCTCTCACAGTGTGGGTAGCTTACTGGATGAGGAGAGGATGACTGAAACAGGGGATGTAGTTGCCTCGTAGGGTCCTAGATCTGGGGCCACATATCTAATACTATCTGTAAATATGTCTTGCATTAAAATGTAATGCCAAATGACACAGAAATATCACACGGGTGTCTGCTGCAGGAATAGAAATTAACTGGTAAGGTGAATTTTTCTGGTCACCTTTTTTTTAACTGCCTAGATTGTAGGTTGCCAATCATACTCACTTCTGTTTCACTTCTCATCAGTGCATTGTGCACTTTAAAAGTTACAGGTCAGAGTCGGTGGAGACAAAGCAGGAATAGGAGAGGGCTTCACTGCTAATGAATGTGATCTTAACTCTTGAGAAAGGAGCTTGTTTCTCACACTTCTGTAGTTCTTGTGCCTGATTTACGTGACTCTGTGCAACATTGTACCACAATTTTGAGACTCCTCAAGGGTAATTTTTTTATCTATGAGAAATGAATCATACTTTGGCTTCATTTTGCTTTCTGTGGGAGATCTCATCTACAGCATTTTTCTAGCTGCACCATTTCCAGCAGTATGGAAAGTCACACAGCAATGATGTTCAGTAGATGGCTACCCAAAGTACACTTGAACCCTTAAATGATTATTGCTTGGTAGGATCCCAAGTCTGAGCAGATCTCAGGTAACTCTTGTGTGCAGGGCCAAATTTCTTTTCTGTGAAGCAGATTTTAAACACCTTTTCAGGGCTAACCATCTTAGCACCCAGCATTGTTCTGGATGTGCCAATGTTTGTTTGTAATACATCATATTAATGTTAAAATATAAGTTTGCATAAAAATCTCATTGTTAGAAGTTATTAAATTACACAATACAGAAGGCACATGGATTTACAGGTGTAATATACTGGTACGTCAGAGAGCTGTATTGCATTCTGTTAAGTATATTTTCACTGAAAATTACTCATTCTGCATAAATATATGGATTAATTTTCAGAGCACTTGGAAACTTTAGATTTATGTTAGGATTTATGTTTTGAAAAGTATTGTTCCATAGCACATACCAGTAATATTGCTTTACATTGGGGTTTGTATTAAGGGGAAAAGAAGTTGATCATCTCTCATTTATTGATTTTGCAGTTAATTGTATTGCTTTCACACAGAAAAAGTCTCAAAGCAGGATGTAATCCTATTCCAATAGGCTAACACAGATCCCAATTTATGAAAAGTGAAACAGGAGGAACTTGTCAGCACTATTATTGTTTTTATTTAGCTGCAAATATAGACTTGTCGTATTATTTTTCAGTAGAACAAATGCTCCTAGCAAAACAAATTTAATATGACCTTGCTCTTGCAAAGTCCTAACTAGCTAAAGATATTTTGAAGTTTCAACTACTAATATTTCCCTTCCTGGTGACCTAAAAAAAGATGCTGAAAAACTTGGCAAATCTCCATTAAACAAAAATACACAGTTTGTATGTTGTTTCTTAAAATGTCCCTTATTTCTTGTTCAGTTCTACGTATCTTTGTGCAGGGAGCAGGCCTGTGTTTTAAGTAGAAGTATGTATTATCTGTCTATCTTCAGCGGTAGTGTGGGTTCAAGCACTTGCTGTTCTTGGAGCCTTTTCTGTAAGGGCAGGGCAAACGTAGCAGGTAGGACTGGGAAAGAACAATGCCAAAGGAACGCAGCGCCTGTCCCTGATACTGCTGACTCTTCAGAAACTGGTTAGAGAGGAGACAGCTCTCTATCTGGCCTGAGATGCTACCAACCCTTAAGAAAGCAAAGAGAAAACAGACCTTATCATTTCTTCTCTGGCATGGCTGTAGACTTTTGTGAACTTAGAACCAACTATTTCAAGTGATTCATTTGATTTAGTTTTGGACTCACACCATAGCAATATAAAGCCTGGAAAAATATCCTGCTTCTGTTTTCTGCTCATTGGTTTTTTTAATGATTTTAATATTGTTGTGGTTAGGGACCACTGGAATGTGGACTATTGTTATTGTCACTAAAATTTAGCCTGTCTTGTCTTGGTAGCAGACACCCTTCACCTTACCTTGTTTGCTAATGTAGCGGCAAGTTTCTTCCTCTGCACCTTTTGTAAATGAAGTCTAACAGAACAATAAAGTGTACGAGGAGAGCTTGCATTAGTTGAGAAAAAGAATGCCCAGACAGACAATAGGGGTAATTTGGCAGAGCTATGTTGAAACCTCAGTGAATTCCTGAACTTTTGCTCTGTTAAACACAAGAGCAAGGCCGGAATGCTGTGTTGGGTTTTAGCGCTTTTCTTTTTCTGTAAGAAGAGATTCAGCTGAGGTGCAATGATCTAATCCTTTCTGACTTTCTGTTCCGTCTACTGTGCTTGCATCGGCCCCACCACTCTAATCATTTTGCCAGTTCACAGAGTAGCATAACCCAGACAATTATATAGCATAGTTATTATACAGCTTATTATTTAATGGGAACTTAATGAAACGTTTCATCATGTTTCTCTTGTATGTAAAATGCCAGGTTGGACATTTGGGTTCAGTGAGAAGTTGCTGAGAATGATGAAGATATTTTGTCTTCAAAACATTCATCAAGCATTTGGGTTCAGTGAGAAGTTGCTGAGAAGTTTTGAAGATAAAATATCTTGAACATAAGAAGACTAATTTGATAGAAGTCAACCTGTTTTCTTCATTCATTAGGTTGACATTCACTTTAATAATATAATTTCCATCTTCAAAGGGTTAGAAAACCAAGAATTCATTTTGTTTATAGTACATTTATGGATTAGATGCATCCACTTAATTATCTTGGTAGTTTTCAGTTTCGTTACAATGAATTTTATCTGCAACTGCTGAGAAATGACAAATCAGAAGTGACAAGTATTGATCAAATATTTTCAGCAATCACTTTTTTTCAAGGAAAGCTGGGATGTGAAAACTGAAGTGTTTCCCTGGATCGTATCTCTTTTCAATAACTTTTTCTATGGAGAAAACACTAAAGATTGTGCTTGGTCTCTTTTTCCTATGATTAATTGAATTTTGACTTTTCTGTAAAGTGAAATCAATACGAATATCTTACAAATCATTATAATATCATTGAGTGTGCCACATGTAGATCAGTAAAATCAAACTCAAAAAAAAAGTGCAAGGCAACAGCTTGGTAGAGGTCTCACACAAATCTCTATGTTTCATTGATGAAGCCATATATTTGGTAGACAAAATAATATGTAACTCTAATGAGGTGTTTAAATTTCAGTTCATGTTTCACCTTGTAACATTTCTATTTTATGAATGAAAAGAACCATTAAATTAAAAATGAAATGAAGTGGTAAATCATTGATTTGGTTGTATGCTAAGTTGTCATACGCCTCTGGATTTTTCTGAAAAGGAGAGGGGGAAAAAGAACACTCATTTTCAAAGCTTTTCTACAAGTATTGCCTTCAGCTTGGCTATTATCACCGAATCACAAACTGCTAGGGGTTGGGAGGGTCTTCCAGAGATCGAGTCCACCCCTCTTGCCAAAGCAGGATCACCTGGGGCAGGCTGCACCGGAACACATCCAGGTAGATTTTGAATCTCCAGAGGAGACTCCACAATCTCTCTGGACAGTCTGTTCCAGTGCTCAGTCAGCCTCATCATGAAGAAGTGTCTTGAGGTGGAACCTCCTGTGCTCTAGCTTGTATCTATTATTCCTTGTCCTCTCAGTGGGCTCCACCAAAAAGATACCATCACCTTCATCTTTAGACTCATCCCTCAGTTATCTATGGATGTTGATAAGATCCCCTCTCAGCCTTCTGTCTTCCAGACTAAAGAGGCCCACGTCTCTCAGCCTTTCTTCATAGGAGGGATGTTCAGGTCCCATAGTCAGATTTTATTAAGCAGATCCCTGTCTGTCTTGAACTGGGCAGCCCAAAACTGGACACAATATTCTGGATATGATCTCAGCAGGGCAGACTAAAGGGATAGGATTACCTCTCTAGACCTGCCTGATTTTTCCTTCTTTATGTTCTGGTCTTTTGGAAACCAACAACAACAAAGAAGTCATTTTAAGCATTAGTTTAATAATCAGATTTAGCTAAGTTTAATGATCAAGTAGTTCCCTGAACACTGACACGTCAGTTACCTCATCACTTTAAGGAGTGACTCTTGTCAGTATTCCAGAAATCTCTTGCATTTCAGTATAAAGAGTTCCAACTTTTCCAAGGCTTCTGGTTATAACAATTAGAATTTGAATTTCGCAATAATAGGCAGATCTTTACATGTAACTAAACAATTGTAGTGTTGCTGCACTTACACAATTCCTGGTTGGCACTGGTAGTTTCACTTGTTCAGCAGCATTGATTTGGACCCTGTTTTCAGGAGTGCAGTGGCTACTTGCCTTTCTGTCAGGGCTTGTTCTCCTGCTGTCCCTTCAGAACAGCTCTGTCTTAGGGTGTCCCTGGAGACTGAGTGCTATGATGCTGAATTCTTCAAGGTTTTAAGGGCATAGTGACCTTGTTAATGCTGTGAGTACTCACATGGAACACTAAAATGGTGAAATTTCACACAAATCTAATTGTAGTCAACATACTGAAACTCTCAGGCTGCACAATGTTCTAAATTTCTGGTTAGGCGTAGTACGGTAGGGAAAGTCTGAAGGCCTAGGATCAGTAACTGACTATCTATCCGTTTCTTCAAACACCTACCATAATGCAAACACTTCAGTTTCAGCACTTGAAAGGTAATGTACCAGACCAGTGTCACTCTTACATGAAAAAAAAGTATGCCTTTTCTATGGGCAACGGATACTTACTCCAAGTAAGTTAGTGGAACTCCCCTGTAGTCTTCAGATTCATGCGTCTTGCTGCAAGCTGCCTTCAAAACATCTCTTAAGGCAAATATCTTGGCGAAGAACCAAGAAGTTAAACCAAGAAACAACATCATCATCTTGAGAGTGGCCCTAGGTGAAAATCTATGTAAGAAATCTGTACATCTTAGTTGTGGCCATTGACTGAAGTCTCCCAGTTTAGCTCAGAACTGCTCAGTGGCCTCCAACAGATAACAGCAAATCACTTCACCCAGGTAATTACTCTTCTTCTGCTGTTAGAATGAAGGCACAGCAGCTCTCTACAGTTCTAGTCTCCGTGCCCTACGTGATTCTGTTTTGGCAGAGAGCCTGGACTTAATCTCTGGAGATCCTTTCCAACCCCTAACATTCTGTGATTCTGTGTGACATTTAAAAGCTTCTTCATGGTCACCATTCACAAAAGTTCAATTATTCCCATGAATGTTGATGCCTTCAAATCGGCAACTGTCACCTTGAAGCAAAACAGAAACAGATGCTACTGTCTTTGGAAAGTTTTTGATAGCATAACGTATAAACCCCAAAATCTCTTTCACCTCTCAAACCTTAACTGTATTGGCTTCTCCAGACAACTTTCAGTATAGACAATTTCCAGTATGGCAGTTGGGTTAATATGGTACTGCAGCCTATACCACAGTGTTCATATTCGGAATAGCAACTACTGGATAAATGTCAAGATTAATGGAGGGACTTTGAACTTCAAAAAGTTTATTCTTTCTCCATTGAATCGGGTAGAGTAATGGAAGATACTACTTTTTCCTAGGCTCTTGAACACTAAGGGTTATTCTGTCACTGATAGGTGTAACCATTTGGAATAGACTGATTAAATACATAGTAAGGGTTTTCACAACCGAATTTCAACATATGAGGGTACGGACTTGCATTTCAGCTTTCCAAAGTTCAAGGTGTCTTCATGTTCACCTTTTCTAAGGAGCAAGGCCTGAGTTTTTTTCATTCAGCATTCTGGTTTCAATGTCCCAATTGTCAGGTCCTAAGCTATGGAAAGGAACTGACTTTGCTCCGAAAATCAAACTCTTCTGTGCCTGAACCTAAAAACAGTAATTAGGAGAAACATAAGCCTGAAGCAATAAATCTTTTCTGATACTGAGTGACCTGCAAGTAAGTTAGTGTTGTGTACTCACTTGTAAAACACGTTGGGCATATGTGACATTCTTTCTTCTTTCTTCTCCTGATTGCGTGATCTGTGTACTTTGCTGTCACTCACAGAACTTCAAATATGAACATGCTAAATGATACATTCTATTCAAATAATTTGTAGAGAGGACTGTGTAATTTACTTGCACTTTGTAACTAAACAGTCTATGGAGAGAGGATGATTACTGAAAGAAAGAAAATGTACTTTTGAGTGACAAAGACAGGAAGGGCTGTTTTTGCAAGACAGTTCATGAACAGAAAATGACAACATCTGTTGCAAATTTTTGCTTTTGTTCAATACCAGAAAGTGTTGATCTGGTTTGGTATACTTACTAAAATGATTTCTGACACCTATGTATCTCTGGTATGTTCCTCAAATGCTTAAAAGTCTGGTAACCTGATCAGGAACTGTAAAAGGCAGCAACAATAAGGTAGTCATTTAATCAGGTTCAAAATTTAGACTGGCTTCTTCATTTTTAACACTTATCTTCCTAGGAATGTACTGAAAATAGATACACAGAATGAGTCTTAAGCTTTACAGCAGCCCAGTGCAGAAATGACCTATGGTTCTTTTGCAAATGTAGAGTTCTCATCTCCTGTACCACTGAGCCTTGTCACTGGTGTGGTGACATAGCCTGGATTTTCCAGAAGGGTGTCCTGAGTTAGCATTTCTCGGTCATTTTTCCATTGCAACCCTTGTGTTCCCCCCATAGTTTGAAAAATCATTTAAGTATGTAAAGAGCCCCTGAAATAAATAATGAGGTCAAAAGAAATAAAATAAACTTGTTACCATGATGGCTGTCAAAAATTTGAGACCTGCTTTGTGCCAGCAAAACAAATTCAGCTGCTTTCTACCTATTCAAAAGAAAAATGTCCTGTATTTAAAAAGAAAAAAAATTAAAACAAACAATAACAATAATAAACCAAGAAATCTTACTTTGTAAAGGTGTAGGAAGTTCTTGGCTGGAACAGTTAGATTCTTCAAGTTTCAGTCTTCCTCTTTTCTCAGGCAGCATTAATGAGCACTTTCTGGTTTGGGTTGTCTTTTTGAAGAAGCCCATTCAAAAATCAAGGAGAATCTGCTTACTTGTTTGAGGAGAACACCACCAGAAGAGCCACACAAACTCTTACTAGCATAGTCCCTCTCTTGCGTGTAAAATGGGCCCAGAGGAACAGAAAGAAAAGAGTGATTACAGAGAAAGTGTGCGGGCATCGAGTGACAGCAGGTCATAGCAGGACCTTCAGAGCAGGCAACTGTAGATTGTCCGAACCCTAGTCAATGTCTTTGTCATGGAGTTACCTGTTTGTTTTGTGTTTTTTTTAAGAGATACTTAGTTTTTCATCTCTCAATGTTTACTCAATTCCATTAAGGTCTGCAATGATAAATGTTCCATTATCTTTTTTAATCGGTGGGATGGTCACTTACTACAGTGTTCAAGGTTCAAAATATTGTGCAACTATTTTTGTCTTATGTTCCTTCGAAGAGTCCTTTAAGGTCAGCGTCAGGGCTGAGGCACAGTGGTGAAAGTAAGGAAATACAGTTTTTCTGTTGCTCGTGCCACATCTGTTTTGCAAATAATCTAAAGAACAGTTATGGGCTAGTCTTGAAGATTAGCTCACTTCAGAGATCAACCAATAGATAAATATTGGGGTAGTCTGTAGTCACTAAGGAAGATGATTATGTTGACTCTGATAACCATGTCACTAGTGTATGGAGAAATTAGTGCTGCAGCACCTCATGTATAAACAAGAAGTTGGATGGGGTTGCAACTAGAACAGCTGACATGAACTGACCAATGAAATGTTCTATACCATCTAACACCATGCTCAGCAGTAGAACTGGAGGAAAAGGGTTGTTAGTTTAGACCAACAGCTTGTGGCACCATCTTCAACTGCCTGTTCATTGTTTGGTGTGATATCGGCGCTCTTGCTCATGAGTGTAAGATGCAGCACTACAAAGAAAGTAAACTCCATGCCAAACAGTCTCAGTGCAGTCTGTGGTATCTACTGAAAGTCAAGTTCTGGAGCAGCACCCCTGGCTCATGTGGACAAAAAAATGCATAGCAGTTAGAAGTGCAGAGCCAAACAACTATGCACAAGTCTTTTAGACTGTGTCCTAAAACTAGCGTTGTGAGGCATGTGGGGCTTTCTTGGTAGATTACTGCTTTTCTACGTCATAGCCTAAAACCAGTCCTTTGTTTTCTAAGCCTACTTGCAGAAATGAGTTAGAGAAAAGGGTGGAAGAGAGTGGGGAATTTAGATCTGTGAAATAGTTATTACACAGAAACCAGGGCTATTTGTTTGCTTGTTTTGTATTATTTTTTCTTCTATTCCACTCGGTGTGATCAAGTTTCTGTCTCTCCAGCTGATAAATCCAGTTTCATCAGAAACTCAGTTTTCTGAAACCTGTGTTCTGTCCTCCTCACCTTCAAAGCTTCCTCTTACTGTAATTCATTTACACGTTCAGCTGTTTATTTCCTTCATTGTCCTTTTTTATCTGTCTGCATTTCATTCTCTTGCAGAGTCCTAACAGGACCCATTTTTCCCCACAAGGTCTATATCAATAGAATGCCACTGGTGCAAGACATTCCAGTGATGTATTGCACCTATACATCATCAAAGCAACAGGGTTTTGATAAACAGCTTTCTAATACATCATTAGATCATCACTGATGGCACTTTGATGATATATTATATTAGTACATCATCAGAGCACTGTCATTCCAGTGATGTATTTATAAACAGATGGTGCTGTCATGCAAGAAAGAAGGGAAGGCAGAAGAGAACATTTCACTCTGTTACAGTACAAAATGTGTCCCCACCATTCATTCAATGAGATTAAAGACAAAGACCCTGTGAAGGGATAATTGTCTCATTAGGTGTATTGGCTCTGAATCCCCTGACTTCTGTCTGGCTCCTAGTAAGCAGGTAGCTAATCCTTTTTGGCCAGTGGCACACAGAGTTCTTTGAAACATGATTTCCCATCCATTTTCTCTGTCATAAAGTTAGGGTTATATATAATTTTTCATACCTGCATGTTTGCATGCATAATTAAAACTGATTTGTATAGTAGAATGTTTTCCCCTAATTCCATAGGATTTTCTCCCCTCAAAGCCATCAGTTTGGATGAGTTTGAAACTGCAAGACAATATATTGATGAATCTTTCATGCTCCTAAAATGATTTCTGTTGTAAAATATTTATGCTTAAGTGCGCTTCTTCTGTAGTAGAGACAAAAATTTTTAGGTACCTCCCAAAAAAGGAAGTTAAGATTTTCATTTTGAGAGATATAGACTTTGATCCCTGTAGTATTATAGCTGCTAAGATAATTATTGAATTAACAGTCAATATCAACCAGTTTGAAAGCTAGCTGTGTAGATTGTTAAACCTTTCTGTTATTATTTCCCTAAAGGAATAGGATCATGAGCATGTTCACATGTCTAAATATCGTGGAGCTTTCTTCCCTAGAGGTGCTGTTCAGTGGTGTTTGGGAATTCAACCAATATGGTGTGACAAAGGGAAAACTGTGCTCCAGCTGTGGTCAGCAGAGGCAGTGGATCATACAGTGTGGAGATTAGTTGGCCAAATGGGAAACACAAAACTGTGGGAATATGCAAGTCTCATGAAATTCTCTGAAACCTGGTGTTTGGAGAGGGATACTTTTCTTTGGGATAATAACAAATATTGCTTGACAATCACTGTTTATCAGTGTGTTGTGCTCAGAGAAGGACCTGAACTAGTACCCAGGCTATTCCTGTTAGATTTCTGGTGTAAATGGAATCGAAAGCAATGGGGTACTCTGTGCTTACTGTATTTTCTAATGTAGAGGCACAAACAACTTTTAACACTGGTGAGAATTTTCAACTTGAAAGATCTATTAGGTTGAACTCTAGTGTGTAAGCTGCTGTATGACTATTCAAAGAGTGCAACAGAGTCTGCATTTTTCTCTGCTTTCTGTGTAGCATGCTACAGAAGCCATGACATTTCCAAAAAGAGCATACAGGGTCATCTAAGTCAGGGCAGCAAGCTGGTGTGAGAGCTCAATGGCTCTAGTCTATCAAAACAATGTGTATCAACCATACCTGGTCTGAATAGATAAGGTGATGGCTTTGATAGCCCTTAATACCTCTTTAGGAGAGCTGCTGGCCTGGCAGTATGGCTTAACAATGAAGAGATCCTTTCTGTGGAGGTAGAAATTCCTTCCTTCTTTATTTTAAAACCACTGCAGTAATGACACGGAAAGGCCACTGACAGACACTGCACTGGAATGCTCACCTCTGTGCACACCTCCCGTTGCAATGCGGAAAGACAGAACCACACATACACACTCTTCCTGCCAAAAGGGTATCAAAGAACCGCAATTTCCAGGGTCCACGGGTTGCATCTCCTGCAGAAGCCCCTGCTGGAATGTACACTTGCCACCAAGGACTTGGATTGTGCCTGTGAGACTTCATGGGAACTAACGGTGGTGGTAGCTTTCTTCTTACTTTTTACCCCTCTCCTTTTACTTTTCTCTTTCCATTTTCCCTCTGCTCCAGTCCATTACTGAGAGTTTTCACTGAGTCTAACAAACCCAAATCATCAGCTCTTTGGTGCCACTTTAATTTCCTCTAAGGGAATTTTTGAATCTTAACAGAACCTCCCCTGCTGCCCAGGGTTGACTCAGGACACTGGGTTGTGATGTCTGATTAGGTGGGTTTAATCACACAAACTCGGCTTTCAGCTCCGTAAGGAGCGGGGGATGGTTGTCTATAAATCTTCCAAAAGTCCATTTCAGGAGAACATTGTGACAGTTATTGCAACAAAGAGGAATAATATGATGTAGTAGAAACAGATTCCTCTCAGGAGGAAGCAGTCTTGATGCTTGATTCTAACACAAGCATCTCACAGGTCATTCAAGTTTCTTTTCTGCTCCCTCAGTTATAGGCAATGCGATTATCTGTTTTGAGATACATTTATAGATGAAAATAAATTCAAATACTTGATTACAGATCATTGATCACCTCCTCCTTTAGGTACCAGTCTTTTATTGAAAGACAAACACATTATTGACTGAAAAAAGTTAGCTTCAAGGAGTTGATGAGTATAGGGACATAAAGTAGCGCTAGCACCTGAAGTCCAGACAGGCTCACTCTAGCCTGAGAATTTTTTTTCCCCAATGTGCAAGGATCAAACCATATCAAAAGAAAGCATGAGACTGTCTAATAATTGTTTTCTTATTTTTCTTTTGAATTTGGGAGAGAAGAGGTTACAATATAGAGCTATTTGAAATACAGATTGCTCTGAAGAAAAATCTTTAGAACATAAGTATTTCTGTCAAGGGAAAAGAGAGAGTGTCCTCTAGTAGACAGGAGTAGATCATGCTAGATAGAAGGAAGCAGACCATGAGATGCACAAACTTTTTTGCCTTTAGCTGACATTTTTAAACTCAGATTTGTGATTCTGTGTCTGGTTTTGGGCACCCAGTACAAGATGATGATAAGGAGCCCCAGGACAGTCAGAGGGCTGGAAGGGAGAGCAGGCAAGGGAAAGTGGCTCCACTGAGAAAAGTTAAAGGTGGCTTTCCATTTATAGCCGTAGCCTTTCTCTGGAGCACTCTTGTTGGATGAACCAGTCATAGTTCACTGTAAAGGATGTTCTTTCTAAATGTTACATTGATACAAACCGACATTTTCTACCTGTTTGACATGTGAAGCATTCCTTTTTCAAACAGTGAGGTTTAACCAGGAAAGACCAAAAGTTTTAGGTGTGTGAGCAATGGGGAAATGGATGTCTGAGGTCATACAGGAAAAGATTGCAACTGTATTTTCATTTTAATATGCAGAATTGAGATCTGAGATATCTGGAATCATGGTCAGGACTTGTCAGCTGCAAGAAGCAAGTGTTAATACAAATTATGAGTAAAATGAAATAATTTGTTATCTTCAACTTAATCATAGAATGGTAGGGCTGGAAGGGACCTCAAGGATCATCTAGTTCCAACCCCCTGCCATAGGCAGGGACACCTCCCACTAGTACAGCTCACTCAAGGCCTCCTCCAACCTGGCCTTGAACGCCTCCAGAGAGGGAGTAGCCTCAACCTCCCTGGGCAACCAATTTGCTTCAGTTGATTTGGTATCCAACATAAGAAAACTCCACAAGCTTTCAGCAATTATTCTCTATATTGATCCAGGTTAAGGAAATAAGCTCTTTTCTGGTGTTTTACATTAAATTAAAACAAAAGTATTAAAGGCCTTTTTCAGTTGCAAGAGAACGTTTCTATCAATGTAAGAACAAAGGAATAGGTCTGAAATATTGGTCAGCCAACTGTGTGTATCGAAATTATTAGTGAAGATGGAAATCATGTAGTTTGTTACTACAAATGGGACAGACAAAGAGAAATCATGCTTTCTGTCAAATGTGGAATGAGATTGATACTGGGTAGTATTCCATTATTTTAAGATGCCAACAGTTTTGACATTCCAGTTGCAATTACCGGAGATAGTGGCTCAGCAAATTGAGAAGGAAATTAGGTTTGATCATATGAAAGCGAGTGAGCCATAAAGAGCTTTCCCTCCCCCTTTTTAGAGAGATGCACATTTGCCAGTAAGATTTTTTCTTAATAAGGGTGAATGGGGAGCAGAATAAATAAATGAAATAAATCATAAATCAAAGAAATCTCAGACTCTATAGAAATTCAGGCAAGGTCATCACATCCCTACAGATGATGTTGATAGAGCAACAGACCACCTGAATGAGTTTATGTGGTGTCTGATTTCATTTAGGGCAGGCTCAAGCTTGTTTTGCCAACTTAGTCAACCTAAACAGCAATACAGAATCTTTTTTTTTTTTTTATATACTGTAGAAACCATTTCCTTGATGAATTGTTGTTCTTAATTGACATATGGAAGTTTTACACAGTTCCTATGGAGATCTTTGCAGTTCTATGTGAAATTTATTGTTCAGAAATTTCTCGGGGGGGAGATGGGAGGTGTATTCCATGGTTGAATCAAGAACAAATAGAGATGACACTTATATGGCAAAATATATTAGGCAATTTCAAGTATTTAGGAACCTATGGCTAGTAGTTCTCATTGGGTCTGCAGAATTGCTGTAAAGAAGAAAGGGATCCTCTTGACGTGTCCTCTGTAATATCTTAAAAGAAATGTTAATTGGCTTGTTGCTGCTTTGGTGAAAAAATGAATGTAAAGATAGAATGCAATGTTTGACATGAAGAGGAGAAACGCTGCAAGCCAGAAATTGAAACTGAAGCAGATGCCATCCTTTCCAGGCCAACTGAATTTAACACTCATTGTGCTGTATTTAGGGAGGTTATTTTGTTAAAGACTCACAAAAATCTACTATACTTCCAAGCAAAATACTAATGATTCAGTTGTCCAAAAAGATAAAAATACAATATTAGAGTCATAAAAGCACATGTTCCGTAGTAGTGTCCAATTGCAGTTGTTGTGACTGTAACAAATACCATTTCCTAGTCAGCTGCTACACAAACACGTTTTTGTGTGGTATTTTAAAGTCTGAATTTCATGTCATCTTTTGAACTTAAACATTAATGATCAATATGTAATGTGGCTACGTGTTTAGATGTATATGGTTGTCAGCCAATTTAATGATTGATTATTTCAAACCAACATCTATTCAAGGGGCTTGATTTCTTTCCATAAGAGAGCAAATAATCTAAACTATAGATGCATGCAAATTCTTCCTCCTCAGATCACTGGTACCCTATGTAGTTCCCAAAAGGTCTTGGGAATGTGATGAACTTCCCCTGAAATTCAGGTTTGTAATGACCAAATTTAATCTCCTTTTGCTTTTGTTAAGCACTATTAATTTTGGCTTTATAAACATAGCCATGTTTATGTTTATAATGATAAACATTATATCATGACATGATTTAGTATTTTAAAAGCTTCTGCAATTAAATGGGCATAAAACAATCAGCAGATACTACAGTTTAGAAGAATAATATCTATTAACTTGTAAAAATGACAGGAATAGCAATCCAAGTAAATGTGGCAGGCAATATGGAGAGCTCCTTCTCTGCCTCAGTCTCAGTGGTGAGGAGCTCCTGTGTCCCTGCTCTCAAAGAACTGCACCTCACTAACTTAAAGAAATCAACTGCAGCACATGACACTGCTGAAAACAAGACAGCTTATTTTCTAACATCCTGTCTGTTGTTGGAAATGTGGGCCTCTGGTCACCTCCCAGTACTACAGCAATAACTGTCTAATGAAAGTAGACTTTAAATGTCATTAGGCATAACAGAAAGGTCATAGCTGCTGCAGAACACTGTGTGGTCATGCAAAGCATCAAAGTTTGAGGTGTTTTTTGCTGTAGCATTTATGTAGCCTCCAGGGACCATTATTCTTTAGGAATATTCTAATTCATTATACTCTTAGCTGATGCTAAGTTCCTCTATCACCATGGTAGTGAAGGTACTCTACCGTGCAGGGAGCGCTTCTGAAGACTAAGAAGTGTATGCAATTTTTGTTATGACAGTTTGAGGGGTGATTGCAGCTGGTGCCTTTTGTGTCCTACTAACAGGAGAGATCTGCTAGTGCTGCTGTTTCTCCTGCTATGAGTCATTCAAGATAAGAAAGTAACTATGTAGAAGGTAGTTATGATAAACAAGGATGTAGCATAGCAAGACAGGGTCCCTAACACTGACTGTGTTGAAGGTTCTTGTCAGTATTGTGAACAGCTCCAGAAGAACTGCCTGTAACCAACCGGAGAATGCATAATGTGTGACCAGATAATCTATCTTGTATAAGTACATGCTGCCTTTCTGCAATAAAGGGGGTGATCTTGGACGCACCAAATTGGTGTCATGGTCATCTCTCCTCGCATCATGTATCCCCCCACACCTAGAGATCCCTGACGTCACATAATTCCACCGCATCTGGTGATCTCAGACAGGTGCCCATTGTTCTTCTGATGTCACACTTTTCTCTGTAAGGAGCTAAACTTTAATTTCTGAGGCAGCAGGACCCTTGTGTATGAAGTGAAACAGAAATTTCACTGTGCTGTTTTGAGGCTAATTGGGATATTTTAATAGAGAAAATTACACTATAAGCTGTGAGAGGAAAACACGGTGATGTCTACTTCACTCATAGACTTGCTGAGATGTTTGGGAAAAAGAACTCAAAAGATTAGATAAGTCAGTCTCAGTTTGTCTCTCTCGGGGGGCACAGTGTCTCGGACAGTCTAGCTTCTGGTCCTCTTTGCAGATTAAGCTTCACTAACCACTTTTCTTCTAACCCCCCAGACCGATCTTCCAAGCTTACCTTGCGCATAAGGCAAACCTTGGAGTAAGGTATAGGGGTGGGGAGAAGGTGGAAGGGTGGTTGGGAGACCCTCCTGGGGTCTCTGATTTCTGGGAGGGGAGTTGTGTTTCTGTATTACCTTTAACTTGTATATTTCTGTAAATATTTCTGTATATAGTGTATATCTCTGCTTGTATACTGTACTGAGCTATAAATATAGCTTCATTTCTTAACTTCCAGCTGGCTGAGTTCTAGTCTGGGGCATTTTACAAAGTGTTGGAGTGGGGGGGGTGGTGGAATCGGAACTCCCAAACCATCGCATTCACTTTCATCAGTGGTGAAAGCAGGCAATACAATTCACTGATGGGAAGCAGCAATAGCAGGTTTTTGTCATACCAAGGTTGGGAGAGCTTGTCTTGAGAAGGAATTGCATTCCAAACAGTGGTTGTGTCCTGTACCCTGCTGCTTTCAGAGCCCCTAGCTCTGTAGAAAGGGACAACTACAGGGAATATCAATAAAGATAGGTACAGTCTTGTTTATTGGAGTTCAGTTAATTCTTTCTGTATACCAGAAAGTGTGCTAACTGACCATCGCAAGAACAATGAGAAAAATTAGTTCTGAAACACATAAAGTACTGCCTACAACCAAAGTAATATCCAGAAAGAGTGTGAATTCCAATACCTCAGGTGCTCCGTTCACTTTCAAGGTAATTTAATCTGCCTTTCCAGGATACAGTTTTTTGCTATGTGGTTGTTAAAGTATCAGTCAAAAAATTGATGTCCTTTGTAATTCCAGCCCAATCTGAAAATTACAGGAGTTGATCTCTAACATACATTTACAAAAAACCACAACTTTTGTGACTGTGTCAGGATGACTGCTGCTTACTGACCTTTATTGACCTTTTTGTGTCAGGGAGTTCCCTTTATAACCTTTTCCATTTATCTGCCTGCCCACCACAGTGCTTTTCTGAATGACTAAGGAAGTCCTTCAAGTGAATCTTAAAAACCGTGGCTAAACAAAGTAGAGGTGGATTTTTTTTTTTTCCATCTTTAGATAAAGGAGATGAGACTTGCAAGTATGTATTTTGGGGGCTTTAATTTGTTAAATCAGGGGTCCAGTCTGTTAAATGAAAACAGTGAGAGCCTTACTCAGTAAAAATTATACATCATGTCAGTGGGAGGTTTGATTTAATGACCTCAGAAGGTCCTTTTTGAGGTGTTCCAGTGATATATGCTCTAAAAACAAGCAAATGACTGATGGTAGCATTCTACAATATACAGAAAGAAGGTTGTTTTAGACTAGGATCATATTTCTTGTTTTAAAATTAGAATCTCAGTTGTAACAGATATTGTATGCTAAATCCCTCCATATAAACCTTTCATTTAAAACCTTTTATCTTTCATTATATCCAGATTATTAAAATCTACAGTCTGGTTTTCTCAGGTGGTCTTTTGTTTGTGTAGGGAGAAATTGCCTGACTTTGCTCAAAGCGGCCAGGCCATGGAACAGAATATATATTGATTTATTCAGAAATTGAATAAAGTACAATATACAACCTGTATAGAGAGACAAGAGGATTTTTGGTTCCTTAGCATTGTGATTGGCTACTGATGATGTAAGTGTGGATTATTAAGTGATAATTGCTTTAATATGCTATTTACAATGAAACAAATGGTTTGCAAGTCAGTGCATGTGGAGACAAAATAAGTTGCTCATTGATTCACAAATTGTGTCAAAGTTTGATGCTCAAAAGAGAAAAGGAAGCAATGTACCCTAGGGTGTATTCATAAGGATAATAGTTTTGAAAGCATGGAGTCTGAATTTACATTTTAAATCAACTCAACTCTCAAATATGTTTTGCTCTTTAAATCATTGAATTGAAAGGGATGTGTGAGCCATGGAAAGCAATTCATAGCATATCTTCCTCTGCCATTCACTTTCATCAGCCCTCACATTGTGGGGGTTCAGTAAACTTTCATTTCCTTAAGCTGTCAGAGCAAACTGTGTCATTAGTTTTATGATATGTTAAAAAAGCTTTGCTAAAAGGAGCAGCCTTGTTAGAGGTTGCACACCTTTAAAAAGTTGATGACATCAGATTAGTAGAGAGGTACATTTCTGCTCTTCCAAATGCTGGAATATAAAAGAGCATAAAATTGTTGTCTTATATAAACATGAAGTGCTAGGTCAGCCCTTTAGTCTCATGCACACCACTTCCACTGATTTTGAGAGTATGGCACTGGAATATTCTACCAATATAATCTATCACTAGGCTTCTGATTTTGCACATCAGTGTCTTTAGGAATTCATATCCACAGACAGGTTACTGAAGCTTAATCAATCACTATACATTTGCTGAGCAGACAAAACCCCATTTACAAGGTACTGCAATTTAGCTTATATGTTGGAAACCCTTAGAAAAAAGCTTCAGCAATGTCAGTTTCACTTGCACCTGAGATTAAAATAGGCAACACAGAAATAGGTATTGAGCTTAAGCAGGGTAGCATAGTGAATCACCTTAAGTCAGCAAAATGTTAGAGCCTTCACGGTTTAATAACAGACTGAAAAGAATCCCAAATCCCTCTTCTGTCCAAAGTCATATTATATTCTACATTGAAAAGAAAGTTTGTGTAAAACTAAGCCACCTGAAAGAGGAAAAGAATTGAATGATAGTTTATACCAGAGCACTTTTGGTAGAACAGATTGGCACTTAAGGCTAGGGAGTAGTTGTGTTCCTTTGATGTCTGTGGTTTTTCTTTCATAAGAATTGCTCACACAGTTGAGGGCTTTCACAAACTGATGCCTGCTTGTGTTCGACAGATGCTCTTTTGCATGCTTTGTGTAGGCACTCTTAAAAAACTGTGCCTCTATTGAAATACCTTATTCTGTTTTTACTGTGAGCACATTTTCAAAGAATGCATTAGCAGATGAGAATTCTCAAGTAGCAGTTTAAAAAAGAAAAAAAAAAGTAGACTCTTTCAGTAACTAAATGATAAATATCTTGGATTTGATTTTACATAAATATGAGATGGTGCTTTAAAAGGTGAAGATAATTTCACAGATGTGTAATGTATTCTGTACTCTAAACAGGCAGCATTTGAATAGCATGATCAGGTACCGATCATCAGCTCCTGCAGACTCCTCATTGCAATCAGCAGGAATTTTAGGAAGCTTAAATAGACAATATACAACTGTAAATTTCAATTTGAGGTAAGTTGTTGGGATTTTTTTCCCTTCTCTTTTGCATCTTGACACTTGTTCATGAAGTCCAAAATATGAATAATTTTACTCTAGGGTTTTTCAATTATTTGTGTGCACAGACATTTTCAGGATTGAATCTTGCTTTCATTTTTATAGTGGTGTTTGTTTTTTATGTATCACATCAAGCCTAGTAGAATAATTCCAACTTCTTTCTTCCTAGTGAAAAATGAAATGTTAAGTGTTACTTCATTTCGGTTTATTTTACTTCACTATTTTATTTATTTGTGTTTTGTTTAAAGTCGTATGAGCAATGCTACAAGAATACTAAAGACTCTTTGGTATGTTTAGACCAATTTGCAGGAAAAATAACCCAATTAGGGAAACTTTTCTAACAGGCTAAAAATTGTAAATTTTAACTCATTAATACAGCCTTACACTACCTAGTCTTAGGAAAATTACTGTTCTAAGAGAAGAGGGGGATTAAGAGTGAACTGTATTGGGCAAAGATGTATAAGGTTTAAAAAAAAAAAAATGGTGTTAAGGGGAGGAAGAAGAATCTCCAATGCAACAACCTTTGCAAGAATAGTCACTCTCCAGTCTGTTCTACAACTACTTCAGATCTAATGCTCCTTCCATTACATAGCACGCAGCCAGTCTGCCTCTTTCACTTCCCCTTTGAATTTCAGTAGTTGTGACCTTCTTTGCAAGTAGAACAACTTGTTGTCACCACTGGTACCTTTTGATCTCCGCTTACAATGCTAAATTAGAATCATAGAATCCTTAAGTTTGGAAAAGACCTCTAAAATCATTGAGTCCAATCATCAACCTATCACCACCATGGTCATTAAACCGTGTCCCAAAGTTCCATGTCTTATGGATGCCTCCAGAGAGGGTGACTCCAGCACCTCCTCAGACAGCCTATTCCAATGACTGACCACTCTTTCTGGAAGAAACTTTTCCTAATATCCAATTTAGAGTCTCTTTCTGAGAAGGCAATTAACAATATCTTACACAAGGCCTTAGCGTTTACTTGAACGTCTAGTTGTGTGTTGCCTGATGTTCACATTGTAATTTATTTTCCTAAATCAAAACAAAGTTCTTTCAGTCTTAAGTCAGGTCTAGCAGATACTTCCCTTTGTATCTTTATATTAACATAATTTTCTTAACACCACTGTTTCCAGAACTCCCTAATTTACCCATTCTTTGAGTAAAGGAGACTGAATTTTTCTCCAGAACAGCATCTATAGTAACTTTTTTTTAAATAGAAACTCTTCCTTATTGAAACCTGATTAATCTCTTAACAAACCATGCATTATAATCAGGTCAATGTGGTATCCTGACTCAAAGTGCTCCCTTGCCCACTGATCCAGTTCCTGTGGCAAACAGCTGTCACAGCTGTTTGTCTTTGTCACCTTCTACAACAAGGATCACAGATATATCTCTTTTAAATTATGCTGACAGAGAGGAAAGTCTATTTTGATATCCAGGTGCCGAAAGCTGACTGTTACTTGCTGAGGAAGAATGTTTGACAGCACATATTTGTACAGGTTGTCTATAATCACAGGTATCTTAGATTTATAAGTTGGGCTCAATGATCTTGAAAGTCTTTTCCAACATGTTTCCTTCTATGATTCTATAATTTGCAGTTAAAAGCACTGGATCAGAGTGAGTCACAAGGTGTCAATGTCTTTATAGAATCACAAAATGACAGAAGGGTTGAGATTGGTAGGCATACCTGGAGATCATCTAGTCAAATCTTTCTGCTCATATAGGACAGGTTGTTTATCACAAAATCCAAATGGCTGTTGAATATCTCTGACTAGCAACAAGTTCCAACATTCAACCATATCCAAGGGAAAAAAATTAAAATCTTTTCCTGATGTCTCTACGTAGGGTATATTGTAGTTCGATTTTGCTGTTATGAGAGGCATCCATGCCTACGGCAAAGAGGATGGAGCAGGTGATCTTTAAGGTCCCTCCCAACCTAAACCACCTTATGAGCTCTTGCTCTTTCACTGCATACCACTGAGCTCCATGTGCTTTTAGTCTTTGTTGCTTCTGAATAAGAAAATAATAGCAGGACTAGAAAAAGTCTATTGATAATGTGTTATTAAGGTCAACAAAAGGGCAATTTTTCAAGCTGATGAATAGGCAATGGGCAGCAAGAGCAGTGAGAAACAGACATGGAAATGAATGGTACAGGACTTTCCAGCACACTTTACCAAATCTGTAGCAAGTATCAATTACATTAAACATTGCCGTTATTGTTTTTTTCACTTGGGAATCCAAGCCCCTCTGGTATAATGACCTTCAGAAAAAATTAAAAATTGAGATGTGAAGTTCTTGAGGTTAGAATACTGTCTCAAACTCTTGCACTGGACTGCTTCCTGTGATTCCCTTCTCATTGTTGTAGGACTACAAGTATTTTCCAGCTCAATTTTTTGATAAACAGTATAACAATAGTAGTAATTTATAGGTTTCGTATGCTTTGTCAGCAGAAGTAGGAATAGATGAAGTAACTGTATATCGACATATTTAGAGCCAAACGAGACACAACCCTTTATGTCTGTATAATGGTACTTGCATATGTATATATACATGCATGCGTTTTTCCCTTCCAGCAGGTACACTTAAATTAGGTTCCCATGAAGGTTTCTATAACATACTCCTTTATCATTTCCAGCCCTGTCCCTCTCTCCTGTATGTTTGGCAAGCTGTGAGCTGCATTGATTGCATCAGGCTCTTTCCCATAGAATTGCACCGAGTTTCAGCAGCAGCAGAACACTCAATATTTTAGTACCATGCCCTGTGACTGAGAAGGAGAGAGAGAGAAGCCATGACTGAAATGGATTTGCAAGGGCTCTTTTATCACCTCTGTGGCACAAATGTCAGTTCAAAACATTTTTTACCACCTGGCTTTTACCAATCTGGCTTCTGATTGTGCTGCTTGCCCAAATGCTTTTGCAAAATGGCTAATGTGTCTGGGTTTTTTTCCGATTTAAATTAAAATTTGTTTTCCCTGTGTTTTTTATTGTAAGCAGAATGCAGGATACTTCGAACAGTGCTATACAGAGGAGCCACCACCCCCACCCCCAACCCAAATATTTTATGCATGCTGATGCCTTCCTTACACAAGGCAGAAACAAGCAACCTAAACAATACAATAAATTTTACTGAGACATAGATACAGGTCTTTTCTGGCTTGTCTATAAAATGAAAAATATGGAATGATTTGCTTCCCCTTTAAGGAGGTTATTAGCTTGCTTGTATCTACCAGAGGAATAGAGGTGCACACAGTCTCCCATTATTCACCGGGTTTTTAATCTTGATCCCTGGCTTCTGTGATAAGTTATTGCTGGGGACTGGAATTGCTTGGGGAGTGATGCAGGTGCCTGAGGGCCAGCAAGTGGCTCTGTTATGAGAACTGGCTCTAACGATTAATGGTAGGATGCAGTGCACTACTGCTGACTTCACTGGGAAATACAACATTGTTAATTTTATCATTATAAACTCCCAGCACTGCAAGGGAATGTGTCTGCCTCCAGGATGGTGAATTTGATAAGAAGGCTTTTCTGATAAGATATCTTGTACTCCCAGGGAAAAGCATTCATGTTTAATCAGGGAGTATTTAACTTGCAATCCAAATGTTACCAAGTAATATGTACAGGTCATTTCGAATTTGTGCTCTACAGTTCAGGTCATAACATTATAAATGAGTTTGTATACACACTGAAGAAAGAATCAATATAGCAGTGCTCTTTACAAAGACTGTCATAAGCCAGAGAAACTAAATGATTTTTCACTCGAAAGGAGGACAGACTTTTTAATGAATAGTAATACTACAGACAGATAAATAAAATACACAGAGTGAGCCAGGGAACCATCCTGGAAAGTACTCGGCAAGTTCTGCTCTTGCTGCTGTCAGTGTCTGCAGTTTCAAAGCAAACTGTTGAGGACAAGAGGGATTGTAGCCATCCCCTCTGGAATACATCAAACAGGCCATAGAACTAGTATGTAGCACTGGGGTAAGGAAAGAGTGTAGTCCTTAGCAAACCAGTTGCTTACTGAGGTGTTTGTGGACTCGCTATATACACTGCTGTGTTGCACAGATGTTTGTTCAGGTTTGGCTGGTAATTTTCCTCATAGTAGCTTCCATGGTGCTGTTGTTTTGGGTTTGGTTGAGTTATTGTTGAACAGTTCTTACAGAGGGTCAAGGTCTTTTCTGTTTCTCATGCTGACCTTCCATCAATGGGCTGGGGGTACACAAGACATTGTGAAGGGAATGCATCTGGGACAGATGACCCCAGCTGACCAAAGGGATCTAAGACGTCATGTTTGGGTATAAAAGCTACAGGGATGGAGGAGGACGGCTTACGTTTCTCAAAGGTGACATTCCTCCTACATCCCACTAAATACCTGATTTATATTAAGAATTTTCTCCAGTTTTGGCTCAGCCTCACCATAACGTTCCTACATCATCACTGCTTTCTGCAGTATCTTTGCTCCAGTTTAGATACGTACCCTGCCTCCCATGCCCTCCTCTCCCACTCTTTCCTGCCCCAGTACCTCATACCATCCTAACTACTTTTATGTTTCCAAAAGCTGTAGAATGATCCAGTATTCATTCTGATTGTGTTACATGCCTTTCTCCTACGCATGGTGTTTTTTCTTTCTTTCAATTAAAATTCTTCAGGTTATAATCTTTCTCACTTTCTAAACAGCGCCTGGAACAGTTTGGCTGTTATTTAGTGGCTCCTTTGGCCCTGTGAATACACGTGACAAAGACACTATCAAATTGGTCCGATTTTTCTATGAAGCTAATAATAACAGATAGAAAGAAAACTATGAAATAGTGAATAACTTTGTTTTTCTCATGGAAGATATCTCTTTTATATCCCTTCTAGGAGCTATGATATAAGGCAGAGAATGGCACTGAAAGGCAATAAGGTGATTTTTACAGAAAACATGATGGGATGGTGTCACTGAGTTGGTCATTTAAAAAGCTAAGCATACTTTCTTGAAAGGAGAGTGACTTTATAAAACTGAATGCGGAATCTCTTGTGCCATGCCTTATGTTCTTTAACTCCATGTGCTGTGTTAATCATTTGATCGGGCTGGCTCTAAAGAAATAGATTTATTTATTTTTTTTAATAGTGTTGATATTGCACTTGTCTTTTGTTTAAACACGAGCTATTGGTGTTGTGATACGGCATGACGAGGTTACAAAATGAGAAGTAATGCATTTGTTACACAGATGGGGAAAGCTGTGTAAACTGAGAGTCCAGTCATGCAGCAGATCACCTGAACAGAATAGTAGAGTGAGAACATGTCTGGTTCTCCCATTCTGGTTTAGATCCACACCAAATGTTTCTTTTGGGAGAGAGCACTTTGATACATCAGTTCTGAAATAATGTTTACCTACTGCTAACCAGGAAATCAAAATAATAGCTAAACAGTTTCAAAGCTTAGGTTTTGCCATTTCAGGTTGTTTTACAACTCCAAGCTAAATGCTGCAACATTTCCTGACTCCTGTGGAAGAGGGAGAAATGGCAGGTTGATGTCTATCAACTCCAGTATTCATAACACAGAAGTAATGGCAGCTGGTAGTACCAGCTTAAGTAAAGTAGATGATATAGTAAAAGCATGTAGCTAAGTGGATAATGGGAATGCCATCCTGAATCTCCTGAGAGATGGTAATCCATAGCAATCGAGATGACTCAGAGGTGCAGAAGTAGTGCTTAGATGACTTGGATGTTAATGTGTGCAGACAGAAACTGCTGTGCACTTTTCCTGATAACCCTGAAACTGTTGCATTATCTGTTGTATATGCATCTGTTTGTCAGTCTTGGAGTATTCTTTGGCACGCTGTTGGAAAAGCAATTTGTGCATTTGCACAAAATAACTTCATGGTTTAGTAAATGAGCAGCAGACAGAGAAAGCTGACTGCTTCAGAGGCACATCTCAAAAAGTTGAAGCTTTGGAAGTCATCACAGAAAGAATTGATTCAGGTTTGGAAAGGGAATGGGCTGAACTAGACCAGATTTTGAATTGCCTAGCATCTTGCACAAAAATAAACACTAGTGCCTTGTGACTGTGAGCAGTCAAATCTGATCAAAATAGCGGGAATGCTGTAAGCTCATTTTTCACTGCTATGATAATATACAGTAGATAAAACCATTGAAACTCAGACTGAGATTCTGCACTCAGTTGTTTGTACCTTAGATATCCTACAGGCATTAGAAGGATTTTTCTTCCCTGGAGCATGTACTTGGCTATGTGTATCCTGCTTGTTTTTCTGTCTTCCTCTGAAGCAACAAAAATCAGCCATGGCTGGGAACAGAACACCAGATAGGATTGGAAGGCACTTTGAAGCAATACAGAGAATCTTGTAGCCTCAGTGCCTGAGGTCAGGAATAAAGGCTTGTTTGGCATTCTGAAGGTGATATGGTTTGTGGTGTTTCTCCTGCTCTTGCCCTTCTCTCCAGACCAAATCTCCAACACCAGACATATTATAACAGCCCTTTGAAGGAGATCTATTCTTGTGGAAGATGGAGAGTTGTTTAAATGCTGACTTAATTTGGGTCTATATCTCCTCCTCAAAGTGCCTAGCATCCTTAAGACTACAGTACTAAAGCAGTGTTTACCTCTGACAGCTTTATTAAGAGACTAAACATTATTTTTATGTAATTCCTATGAAACTGATGAGCTAGGGAGGAATTAGTGCTCCAAAAAGGCTGCTCCATGATTGTGCTAGGCACTGTTTGTACAGCACTCAGGGTGGACCTGTGCTGCACAAAGGTCCTCCAAAAACCATCAGGAATACAATCAAAGACTAGTGTGCTGACATAAAGGATCAGATGTAGGATAGAGACTGACCTGTGTTGATGTTCTTCATTTCTCTGCTAAAAAGTTTGTCTTTTCTAGATTTGACTTAGAGCTTAACACATCAGAATCTGAGCAGGACACGGTGTTTAATATTGAAGTTCTAACTTGACTGAACTATGATCCCGTTTTGAAAGCTAAGGCAGGATGTCGGAGTCCCCAGCACAGGAAGGACATGGAAGTGTTGGAACAGGTCCAGAGGAGGGCCACAAAGATGATCAGAGGGCTGGAGCAGCTCTCCTATGAGGACATGTTACAGGGGTTGGGGCTTTTCAACTTGAAGAAGAGAAGGCTTTGAGGAGACCTTATAATAGCCTTCCAGTATCTGAAGGGGACCTACAGGAAGGCTGGGGAGGGACTATTGACAAGGTCTTGTAATGACAGGACTAGGGGCAATGTGTTTAAACTGGCAGAGGGAAGATTTAGACTACACGTCAGGAGGAAGTTCTTTACAGTGAGGGTGGTGAGACACTGGCACAGGTTGCCCAGGGAGGTTGTGGCTGCTCCCTCCCCTGAGGTGTTCAAGGCCAGGTTGGATGAGGCCTTAAGCGACCTGTACTAGTGGGAGGTGTCCCTGCCTATGGCAGGGAGTTGGAACCAGATGATCTTTGAGATCCCTTTCAACCTTACCATTCTATGATTCTATGTAACAACCATATCACCTCAGGCAGGAAGGGATACATGTCATTATCACATACCTACTCACTGTGTACTCAAACGCTCAAATCAGTACCTGAGCAGCTGAGGTTTTTTTCCTGCTTCATGAATATAAGGAGAAACAGTTTGGGTTCAACTCTTTATTTAGGATAATACATTTAGAGATGCAGGGTAGGAGCACAAAAACAGAACAGTTTAAGCAGTAAATCGTAACTAAATAATGCATCTTAATCCTTTTGTCTTTCTGCCTGTGGTGTGCTACTTCTGAGGACTAAAGTTTTTCAGGAGTAGGGACATTTGGATCAAATGTAAGAGATTATCAGAGAGAACTTTTTGTTCTCTAAAACAAAGCTTTATAAAAATTGACGTATCTGTCCATGTCATGTAACCCTGTACAGACGCTGCTGTCCTTGCAGTGTCACATGTGCGCACATGCTATTCTTCTGATATGTGGTTGATGGGTCTAAGAGAAGCCAAGGTCTTGTGTTAGCACAACAATCTGCTTGAGTCCCAGTGTATAATGTGACATTTTGTCCCAAAGGTGCCCAGACTGCAGTGTCCCTTCTTTAAACATAAGCACCAGTTCTCCTGGATCCTGCTAACAAAAACCCTGCTCTTGTATATGACACTTTCCAAAAGATGCAACATTTCACCAAAGTAGTAGTAATCCTCTACCACCACCACCTCAAAACTGTGCTCGGGGTTTTTGAGTGAAGGAAGAGCAGACCATTTGGAGGATTTCATAGGCAGTATCTGAATTAATCCTGGATATAGTATTCCACTGCAATTCTGGGACCTGCCGTGCTATTAGAAATACCATTCTTCCCCTTATTTTCTTATTTAACTGATAAGATTGAACAACAACAACTCAGGAATGCTCTTGATGGTATAAAACATGGCTCTGATTTTTTTCTTTAGCAGACTTCATTGAATAGTCTGTTCAGGTGTCAGAGTAGTTAGGAAGTAATGCACTTTTCAGTAGAAACAAATTTGATCCAATTTAAAGAGACAATATATATTGAAATACAATTTTGAAGCTTCCTTGGATTTTGGAGGCTACCCTCTTTGCCAGCTCAGGTATTTGTGTGCAGCTATATAGCTGAGAAACTGACATTGCCATTGGCACACGTGGGAACCACTGCGCAAAGGGCACAGCAATGGAGATTCAGACTGTGAATTTTTGCTAGAAAGGAGAAACCATATTTTTGTGAGACGTTTTTAGATTTGATTTGAATGCTGAGAAGTAGAAACATGCGTCTACCTCAGAACAGTCACAGACCCGATTTGCAGTCAGGCTTTGTGATCTGTAAGAGCAGTTTTCTCATCCTCTTTTACACATAGGTAGTTACCATAGCTATGCATGAACAGGAGTGTGAAAAAGGAGCGAGACACTGAATGGAGTTTGTTTCCTTTTTCTCTCAGAGATAACAATGTGAAGTCAGGAGACTGTTCTCTGCTCTGTGACAGGCATGTTCTGGGCTGCTGTGTTTGCATGTCACAAAGAAACTGCAGAATGACAAACATTAGGATTTTTCTGTTCCATACCCTGTGGCATATGGAAAGTAGTCTAATTTAGTTATTGACATAAGCATGCTTGACAATGAGTTTCCATTTCCCACTTGACTGTTTGAAAAACCCCTACACCTCTCAAAGCATCTTGTCATCTACAGTTCTCCACAGAAGATGGAGAACAATCATTGCCCCTAGGCTATGATTCCTCTGACCTATTTCAGATATCTCTCTTTGGTCAGTAGCCTTCCACCGGTTATACAAGAGTGACTAATTGAAATGTCAAAATCTGCTTTGTGAGGACCTAAGATTAGGTTGGACGAATCTCTTTGTGACAGAGTAATATGCTGTGAGTCAACACTGTTGCTTCTAGCAGTGGGGGGAACATAAGTGTTGGGCTTCTCAAGTGCTAGTTAACTCTATATATCAGTGTGTCCCTGGAGGCATTTGTTGTCTCTCTTCCTCACATACTTCGGATTGTTGCCAAGAGTTGCACTGCTTTGTTTATCTACTCCCATAGTCTGAGTAGCTATACAATGCTGTCTCTAGCCTAGAATCTTTTTTGTAGAGGCTTGTTCATGAACTTAGGACAAAACTTACTTGCCCTGTCAGCATCCTCTGTGCTGCTGAGTGTTTAGAAGCAAATGTGATAAAGAAAGTAGAAATGCAATTAACAAAGACCAATAGATACAAAAGCCCAGAGCCAGTTTTAGCTACTCTTTGTCGATCCAGGCTGCTATCCTACCAGTGCTGAGACATGGAGTTATTGCAAAGTCAATAGTAGTGGCATGGCTTTCAGTAATGATTTCAAGTCAGTCATGATATGCTGCAGAAAGTACTGCAGTCAGCTTCTACAGTTCATCCTTGCTGTAAGAGGTTTTCAAGCAGTCTTTTCCTCTTGTTTCAGTGACATGTGCCTCTTGTTTCAGTGACATGTGCTGCCTGAAAGCTTTGGAACCTGCCAGGGTATGGTGCACAATTCTTAATCTGCTTTACCTGCAGAGGAGAGTTGTGAAAACACAAAACCAAGCAACCAAACAAACCCCACAAACAAACAAACAAAACCCCAAACACAAACCCATCAAACCCCTGCCACCACCACCACCATCAACAAAATCAAAAAATCCCAAGTCTTGGGCACAGTATATGTGCCTCTCCAGATAGAGCTTAGCTATTTACTTCCATCATAACTGTAGCCTAAGGTCAACCCCTAGCCTAAGGAAAATTGTTACTCTTCAGGGAAACCTCATTGAGTTTTCCTATAACGTTGTGAAGATTTTTAGAAAGAAAGGTTTTGAATTTCTATGTCATGCACTAAAATGCTAAGGCAATCCTTGCCATAAAGTGTGGCTACACTACGAAACTGGTTTTAAACGAAGATCAGAGGAGAACATCTGGGTGTTAGTGTTAATACTCCCCAGTTGAGCTGGGGTTCTCTTAACTCTAATGAAGTTGGAAAGCACCTATAAGGAGCACCAGGGACCCTGTGACCTGAAGGCTTAAAGTTTACTCTTTGTGTATCCCAAACACCACTTAGTGTTTTAAGAATATTTACAGTGCTTCTGGTGTGCAGGAAATACTCAAGTCTCCTAAGATTCTGTTCAGTATGCTTTAAAAATGTCTGGAGAACTGTGATCATCTACTTATCAGGGGTTTGCAAACAGTATCCTTGTTGTTAAGTTGACAAAATACTTTTCAAAAAGTCCGACCCTGTGACAGAGGAGAACTGTGGGCAGGTCTTCAGTAGCGATTAAACAAAGGCACATAAGAGAAAGAGAATGTCATGACTGTCTCTGAGTCTTCTGTCAATGTTTTGTCGCTCCATAAAAATACAAAGGGCTGTGGTAATCCTTGCTATGAAAAACATAAAGGCTGAGAGAAGAAAAGCTGCATAAAAAAAGCATTTTTCTGATACAGAAAATTCAGTGTAGTAGTAGTGGTAGTGATGTGATTTATATCTTACCATGGAGCCACCAGAAATAAGGATCTTTTAATACAGTAATACACAAAGGCAAAAGGAGTTCATGTGGTAGAGGTCAGGTCAAGGTTATATATTCAAAGATACTTATTTGCACTGAAGATGGAAAGCCAATTGGACATTAAGGCTTTCTTTCAAGCTGAGATTTTGTACTGGGCTTCTTCATTGTTTTGCTTATTATGACTTATGGAGGTAAAGTTCTACCACATAACAGAGGGGCATGTAAATAAGGATCTGCCGTGGGGATCCAATTGAAAAATTTCAAACAAATTTGGAGACTCTCCTTTCTTCATGTCAGCAGTTTTGGAGATGAATATGCTTGCCAGCTGGCCTCGAACCTGAATGCCTTGCAGCACTCAAGGAACCTTGCAGCACTCAAGGAAGTGCAGTTCTTCTATATCTCACTACCTTTACTAAAGCAGTCTCAATGAAGGTGTCAACAGAAGCGTACCAGGAAGTGCAATCCTCTTCACATCATTGTCATTTCCAATCCCTGAGGTCCCACAAGTCTATACTTGGGGATATTAAATATAAGATAAATAGGGTGCCCTGGGATTACAAACAAGAAAAAAAAAAAAAAGCCAAAGCTAAAACAACTTAAAAAAAAAAAACAAGGCAAACTGTACTTAATATATACCCTTTACTATTCCACTGTGAAATCCACATATTGTAGCTAGTTTACAGTTGAAAATAACAGTGAAGATGGGGCAATTACCTTCATGAAAGACAAAGTCAATGTGATTCCTACAAGTCTGGCCTACACAAGATGGTAAGTTCCTGTTAACTAGAACTCAGGAGAAAATATCAAGAACCCTGTCTCCAGACTCCACCTTTTGGGTTTTTAACTGCAGGTTTTAAAACTGTCTCCTGAATTCTCAACCAAGATGTGTCAATTTGTGGGAGAGGGAGTGAAGCTTCATTTAGAGGAAAAAGAGTAAACCACAAAACACTCAGAAACCAAAGAGTTTTGTTTCTGAAGCAAGTGTCTAATCCAGTTTTGACTTTTATCTATTGTGATAAGATCCATTCTGAGTGCATCAGACTATTTCAGCCAAAGGACGGAGTTTAAACATTCTCAGTTCTTGAACAGCAGCTCAAAGTAGGAATTTGTTCTCTTTCTTCTTCTATTTGCTGTAGCAAGATTTCTGTCAAAGTTTCAGAGTTTATACTATTAAATTTCAATAAAATCTCATGACAAAACAGAAATCTGTAGGAAATTGGCTTTACTAACTCCCCTGAGCACTCGATTGCCTCCTTTAAAGAACAAAAAGGGCAAGCTCTGAAACATTAGCGGTAACTCACCCCCACTTCTTCAGCACTGTAGCTAGAATGCCCATAAAATAACATTCTTGCCTTTACCTAATCTGTTTTCTGTCTTCTGTGGTGGAAACAAGTGTGCAAGAGAAGTTGCCAGAGCAAAATTCTCAATCTGGACTTTTCTTTTTCACCCTCCTTTGCTATGTATAATCACTGCTCTTCTAGGTTGGGAAAGTCAAATGCTTCTCCCTGTCATTGGCCCAGAATTTAGCATCTGTCTTTCCTCTGGGAACCTTTTTCCCCTTTCCTGAATTAGAAGGCAGCATAACTTAACGTCTTTTAAATCTGTGTGAAGCGCAAGTGAGAACACAGGTGTGAGTAGAGCTCTGGCTTAAAATAGCAAACAGTAGTAAAAGTAGCTGCTGTTCATTTGGGAGAAGATAACAAATGAGACCTCCCAGGAGTCAGCAGTAAGACTTCACACTACTTCTCATCTATTTAAATGATCTAAATAGAGATAGCAATGGCAAACAAGCAAATTCTACTGATAGCAAAAGTATCAGGGAGTAATAAGCCCAGAGCAAACACCAGAACATTCAAGGGATTTTGATCTACTACATCAGCAAATGCATAATTGTCAGGCTTCCCAGCAAAAATAATAGCATGAGATAATAAGCACAAATAAATGTGACTGAGTAGCAGAATGTGTACAGACATTTAAGCCAAGACCTTGAAATTAACACCCCAGAACCGTGATCTGAACTTTCAGTGTATTTTAAAGTGATAACAGTGAGGCAGGATACGACAACAGATTGCTCTAAAACACCCTATTGTTGTTCTACAAGCAACAGAGCTGTTCCTGGTAGAGTTGCACCACTCTGAATATGAGCAGCTTTCTGATTTAAACACCCTGCCAGAAAGAAATGGAAGTTTCCTTCCCTCAGTTAGTTGACTTTTTTTTTTTTTTAAACTGGATTTAATTTATTTAAATTACTTTGAAACATTAGAACCAATTTAGACAAGCGCAAGCAAAAGATTTGTCACTGAGTATCAACATTTTACTCCTGTGGTTTGTTTTATCTCTTTTATAATGCTTCAAGATAAATGGCTATGTTCTGATAACCTTCAGGATGGTGCTCCTTGTAAATATCTTTGTGAGCTCTGTCCCATAAGCATATTTTTTCCTGAATTTCTCATTGTCTTCATTTTACTCTTCTGACCTTCCTGTATTCCTGTTTCATGGTTGGTTTGTGGTTTTTTGTTTTGTGGGGGGTTTTGGGGTTTTTTGTTGGTTTTGGGTTTGTTTTTGTTTTTTTTTTTTGTGAATCGTAAGCAAAATGGATCATAGAATGGTAGAGGTTGAAAGAAACCTCCAACGATCATCTAGTCTAACCCTCTTGCTAAAGCAGTTTCACTCAGAGCAGGTTGCCCAGGATCACATCCAGGTGGGTTGTGGCTCTAGCCAAGGCATCCAAGAATACTGTAGGTAGAACTGTTGCATGACACCAAGTCATATGAAGATATATTCCACAATCTTAAGAAAAGCTGCCTGTATCATGGAGTATGTGACCGGATGGATGAAATAACAAATCTACATGGGTGTTTTTGTGAGGGGACAGATACAAACTGTTTATTTCAGGAGCACAAGGAGGTGCCAAGGTCCTGCTGAGCAGTATTAGGTATATGTTTTTTACCCTCACTCTTCCTTGACTGAATGCTAGTTGGTTGAGAATGAAGGGTTCCAAGTAGCTCTGGAAGCCCATTGCTGGGGAGTAGGCTTGGTGAAGATTCTCTTAGGATGGAAATTTTGTTTGTTTGGGTGGAGGTTTTTGTTTGGTTAGTTGGTTGGGTTTTTTTTCCAGACACTCTACTCTTGACAACCTTCTGTCTTTTGGCATTATAACACAACTTGTTTTAAGCAACTTCTCCGCTTCAGCTGACAGCTTATCTTCTGCTTGCGGCTTTTTAACTGCCGTTTGGTACTTTTTGTGTAGTGCTCCAGACTGTAGAGCATCTTTGTGTCATTCCGCATTCCCTTTTACCCCTCTACATCTGATCTGCTTTCAAAAGCTCTGCTTAATTCAATAGACTCAGAGAGCCCATCTAGCACACTCATATTGGGTGTTGTCATGGAAATCTGTAGCATAATGTAAATAACTAATAATGATGTGCTATGGAGATAAAACTAACACAGTCTTAATGAAGGCAATACTGGGAATGCTAGTTACCAAAAAAAGACTTTTTCCAGAACCTTTTAGGTGTTGCAGTGTACATTAGAAGCAGATTCTTCAGTTTGCCTGTATGTAAACCAGTAAGAGTTCGTTAGTGGCACCAGTGTTTTTGCTGGCCTTGGCACCTCCCTTTGTGTAGAAACCGTGAAGAACTACCAACTACCTTGGCGGTCAGTATCTGTTAGCCCAGACAGACCTGAGGACTGAGAAACCAACCAGTCGTCAGGGGACAAGGAAGAAAATATTTTGAAGAGAATATATATTTAATAATTTTAAAATAATGTTATTTAAGGACCTTTCAGGCTATTCCTTGAATCGAATGTGTTCTTAAATCTTTCTTATTTCTTTGTATTACAGTTTTGTCTCAGTTACTGTCATGGGCCAATGGTTTCTTGTGCTGGGAACTCTAGAAACATCAAACAGAAATGTAAATTCAAACAGATAAGAAGCAGAAAGAAGCCACAAGGTGATCTTGGTTAGTCTTATCTTGCCACTGTTGAGATTCTGTTGGCAGTGTAAGACAGGAGCTGAAAAGAGAGGAGATGATTTTGTTGTTGTTCATGGGGATAGGGGTGGGAAGTCTTTTCACTTTCAGAAGGAAAACTACCGGGGAGGGGAGGGTGGGGAAACAACAACCAACCCTGTTTGAAAACTAAAAGTTTGCGTTTTTTCACCCTCTTCTCCATTACAACACCTCAGAGAATAATGGAAGGGATAGGTAGGATTGCACAAATTTATCTAGAGGTACTGACCAAAAATATTGCATGAACATGGCCCATCCTTCATTTGTCTTCAATTGAAACAAATGTATTGAGGAGAGAGTGTTATAATCCATCACTGGATTAATGGGAAGGAGAAAAACTTCATTCTTAAATTCTATCTAAGTACACTAATTTTCCATTTTATCACCTTCTGATTCCCACTTAATTGTTTTGTGGAGATACATTTTCTTTTCTGCTGATATAGTGATGTGTTACAGAAACCACCCAAACTGAGTTCCTTGGCCTGATTCCAACATGTGTTTTGATCTGTTATGGTAATTCACCTAGCAGAGGAGCAGAATCCATCAGATGAACAGGTGTAGAGTTTTACTTAACAAAACTGTCTGTGAAACTAAAGTTCTGAAAGATACCAAGTCTGATGTAAGATCTGAAGGAGAGGGAGGAGACAGCACCCTTCTGTTTGCATCCTTGCTGAGTGTATTCATCCCATGGCTCAGTGAAATACATTTTGCACCTTTTCACACCTGCAAGTAACTCCAAATTTTTACATAAATTATAGAGGATGGTAGGTTCAGATTCTACTCTTTTCACCTCTGATGTGGGTTACTAGAAATATCAAGTGAGTAATTATTTAACTATTCTCTTTTCTGAAATTCCTTTTACTTAACTCTCTAGGAGAGATGATGTGTTTACTCTGAAGTGCAAAAGGCAAGGCCTCTGATACTGTGCAACCTGTGAGGTTCTTATAACTGACTTGGTGACATAGAGGACTGTTTTTTGCCCATGCTTGGTACCTGCAAAAAGCAAAAAACCTTCTAACTGAATTACAGCATTTCTGGGAAGGTTTCACTTCTAATTTCTGAATCATTTTTTTCCCTTGGCTGAGGAGAAAGAGCTGTACCAAACTGTAAAATTATATTAAATAATTTTTCTCACTCTTTCTAAGGTTATGGTATTTATAAAAATAATTCTTAGAGACTTCTCATTGTCAATTTCTAGATGTCACAGTGCTTAACTGGAGAAAAAATAGCATGATACATAGCATAAATTAGTGACCATGAGACAAAAATATAGATTTGCATTCTATATCTGCATCACACAAGGTTAGCCCTCATAAATTAGATAAAACACTATTAATAATCAGATAAATGAGGTCGTATCCATTGTGTTTTTCTCTCCACTTCTGTTATGATAATTTTATACTTCTCCTGCTCTATAATTGAACAATTACTAGTTTCCTAAATGCTACATGAGTTTTGACAAAACAAACCCCTGCAGAATCAAAATAAGTAATTTCTATTCAGCAGAAATTATTGTCAGATTAACCTGCATGGAATTTTATACAATCCAGTTATCACAATATGTAGACATGTATAATGAATGAGATACAGGAAATATAATCCACTGTGATGCTACATCAACCATGTTTTCCAACAGAAATGTGTAATGACTCTATCTGCAACCAGCACAGAGTGATCAGGAACAGGAACAGCTGCTCAGGGAGATGGTGGAGTCACCATCCATGGAGATGTTCAAAAAGCCTATCACCATGGATGGCACCTGAGACATGGTTTAATGGCCAGGGTGGTGTTAGGTTGACTGTTGGACATCATGATCTCAGAGGTCTTTTCCAATCAAAACAATTCCATGATTCTGTGTTTCTTCTAAAAGAATTTTCATGAAAGATTGATCTGGTCTAGGTGTTGGTTGTTTGAGTTTGGATTTTTTCTGGTGTGGTTCAGAAGCAGGCCTGACTTCTTTTTGAGCAGTCTTATATTGTCAGTCTTGTATGGTTGTTTTCCTTTCATGAATCCGATTATGGAAGTAGGAGGAGATATTGCTTAAGCAACCACAGCTTACACCAGGAAGGACTGAAGTTCTAGAAGAGCAACACAGTTATGAAAAATGCTTTCTGCCTTGATCAGTTCTGTTGTGCATGTGGAGACATGGGTTGCCTGGCAAATATGAGAGGGCGCAGCTGACAAAGCTGCTTGGAGCTTAAATAAAACAAATAGGCAAAACGCTTAAGTGGAAATTGGGAAGGACAGTACAAGACCTGAGGAAACCTTAATTCTACTGATTCCTACAAATATTTAGATTGAACTAGCTGTACAGGGTGTCTGGGGGGGTCTCTGGGAAAAGATCTGAGGGACTGCACCCTGGTTCCAACTGCCCCTCGGCAGGGCACAGCCCAGTTCCTCAGCCAGGCTGACACACCTCAGCGACATGTCTGAGAAAGGACCAAACCCTGTCTAGGCTGTAAGGAGTGAAGAGAAAAGTGTCAGAACCAGCCTGCAGCAGTGGGGAGAGCAGGAGGAAGGGCAGAGAATCCCTGCAGCCCCTGGGCAGCCCATGGTGGAGCAGGGGAAGTGTGAGGAGGAAGGGGTGGAAGAGAGGAGCTGCTCTGCGCTGCCACAGCCCCCACTGCCCTGTTTCTCTGTGCCAGTCAGAGAAAACATAGAGGGTTTAGGAAGGAAGGAGTGAAGTTGAGCCCAGGAAGAATGGTGTGTGGGAGGGACAGGTGTGTTAAGGTTTTTTACCTTTGTTTCTCACTACCCAAAACTATTTTAATTGGCGATTAAAAAAAAAAAAAATTTTCCCCAGATGAATCAGTGTCCATAATGGTATTTTGTAAGCAATCTCCCTGTTATTATCTTTACCCATGGCTTTTTCCAAACCATTTTCTCCCCCTACCCTGTTGAATAGAGGAGCGAGAGAGCAGCTGGGTGGGTGTGTGGCAGCCAGCCAAGGTCAGCTCACCACACGAGATGCTGTGAAAATTGTAATTGGCAAACTTCCTAGGAAACTAGTTCAATGCACCATCCACTGGGCTGCGAAGAAGAGTTCTAACCAAGCCTGGGCTCTAGTTTATGTGAGTATGTCTGTTGAGTTGAAGTTGTATCAAACTGCACTTTTGGAAAATTGAAGTTACAGCTTTTCTATAAAACTAGTGTGTTAAATTTTATTACTACTTGTGATGGCTAATTTCATTTCTATGATGGTTTGGTTTGGGTCCCTGAAGGAGACTGTGATGGTTTGGGAGTTCTGCGCCCCCCCCAACTTTATAAAATCACCCAGACCAAATTCATCTGGCTGGAAGTTAAGGCATGAAACTATATTTATAGCTTAGCACAATATACAAGCAGATACATACACAATGTACATTAATATTTACAGAAATATGCAAGTTAAAGGTAATACAGAATCACAATTCCCTTCCCAGAAATCAAAGTCCCCAGGAGGGGCTCCCAACCACCCTTTCACCTTCTTCCCTCCCCTCTACCTTACCCCAGGGTTTGCCTTATGCGCAAGATGAGTTTGGAGGATTGGCCAGGGGGTGAGAAGTTAGAGTGATTAGTGAGGTTACTCAGCAGAGAGGAGAAGATCCACTGGCTCCCAGAGAGACCAAGAGACTCTGTGTTATCTATGTTCTTGTTCTTATACAGCTCAGCAAGCCTATGAGTGAAGCAGACATCACCATTGTTTTCTTTTCACAGCCTATAGTGTATTTTTTTCCATAAAAATATTCCAATTAGCCTCAAACCTGCACAGAGACGTATTTTGCAATGTCAGTTCCAAACAAGATCATGTCACATTCTGCTCTTCATAAAGCATAAGGCACCTTCCCTTCGCCAGCTGAATGCTTTTGAAATTTTGGAGGAGATGTTACATTACCTTTCCCTCCTGGTTAGGTTTCAACAAATAGTTATATTTTCAGATGGTTGCAAATCAGTTATGAACCTTTAGTTCAGAAATGTACAGAATAGACAGTTGTTTGGGTTTTTTGTTTTTGGGGGGTTTTTTTGGTGGGTTTTGATTTCTAAGGGAATGCCCCTCAGATTATGACATAGCACATGGCTGTAGGACTAATTTATCCCAAATATTCAGGTACCTAGATTCTTAATGCTATAAGAAATGGGTGGATGTGCTGTGCAGAACTTGTACAAAATGACTTACTCAGCCTTTGCTACCATGGAGACCCAATTCTACAGGCCATGTGACCTTATTCACAACCAGTGGCAGAAGAAAGGTGTTATTTCCTTCTCTGCATGGGTATTTTATTTTTGTCTTCATAAATTAGACATTAGAAAGATGTAGATTTGTTATCTATGCTATTCCTTTGCCTTTCTAATTAAACCTTGCTCATCCTTACCTTCATCTTCCAGTTCTATTCATTACTATTTTATTTTCTGGCTCTGTAATGCTCTAGTAGTCCATCCTCTCTTTCTGCCTAATTATATTTGCTCCACATGTTCCCACTTCTGCCAGTTCAGCATCTCTGGGAGCAAAATCAGCTGTTGAACACTTGAGGTTCTTCTTTGAAGTACTTTGTTTAACATAGTTGGACAGCCAGAGGACAACAGGAGAGTCAGAATGAAGCAAAGAATTTAATGGCCTAACATTTTTAGGCTAACTGTTCTACTTTTAATGCATGTGACGTCAAACAGTACTAAAATTAATCTGCTTGCTTTCCTCTTTTGCCTAAACCCTCGTTGTTATTCTCCAATTATCATTTTCTCTCTTAAGAATACTTCCAGAAGAAATTTTACACTAAGCCTGTTTTGTTTTATACTTGTCCTCAGATCACTCAAATCTCAAGTCTTAGCAGTAATTATCAATATTTCTTAACATTTTCACTGCATGTTCAAAACAAGAAAAGCAAATGAGCCAAGGGACTGAATTATAGAACAAAAGTGACAGAACACAGTATTAAAGAGATGTTTAAAACTATCTTATTTATAGATATAAGTTTTGGGGTTTTTTTGTTAAGGCATTTAAGGGACTTTGAGAGCTATAGAGCTACAAAGAAAGGGAAAAAAAAATCTACATCTTAATCTCATGGGTTTTTTTTTTTTCTGCTGATAAAGCTTTTCTTTGCTTAGGACTTTGAAAGTCCTAGAAAAGTGTATTTGCAGTTACTCCTAAAGGGAAATAGATTTAGGAAGGAATTAGTTTTAGTGAGTTTCAGCACAACGTTTTTGGGACGCTGCAATTAGACTTGAGATGAAAAGCACTGCTAGGAAGTAATTTAGCTTTGTTATGGATGTGTTGTCTGTATTATTGAGTAGTTTCTCGCTTTGGTCTGTAGAAAGTTAGCATTCCAAAGAGAAAGGAATCTCATTTTCACACACATGCATTATGTCTCAGAACTCCCAGATACCTTGAACAAAATGTGACCCTTCCCCCTAAGCGGAGTGTTAAATTCTCATCATGTTTCATTTTCATCTTTTTATTTGTTTTTCATCTATCAGTAGCAACAACTGACTGGTGAAAAATGGTCTTTGTTTTTAGAGCCATAAACTTTGCCAAAATCTTGATTCATCAATGAAAATCAGAATAACTAAGAGAGATTGGGATCTCAGGGCACTTATGTCAGTCCTTTACTCCATGTAACTGGGTTAGATACCTAGCCTAGCAAGTTTATGTCAGTATCACCAGGCAGTCAGGACACTATTGGAGTCTATTTGTTTGGAGGGTTGTTATGTACAAGCAAATCTATCTGAAACAAATATTTCTGTGATTGAAGCCTTTAATTTGTGCATTTTGTGATTGACAATGCAGTTAATGAGATGTGCTCCCCAGTGGATTGCTGGATTCTGATCTACTACTGAGCGACTTCTGTACTGTAGCTTCTCTGTGTATTTTTCACCTAAAAACTTATGTCCACAGAACACAGGAAAATAATTTTCCTTTTGCTTTGTCTTGGTTGAAATTGGTCAATGGAGTCCAAAGTTGCTAGGTTAGGCATATTCTCCTGCAAAAGCAGCATGAATGTGTACCTTTTGCTTCAACATGACTTATTTCTATGAGAAAGCAAGCTAAAAATGGGTTTTACAACGTGCTTGAGACCTTGCTAGCCAAGTTCACAGAAACCTTTACACATCTGAGTTATAAGCCCTCACAGACTGATTTTTATGTTGAAAGTGCTGAGACAACCTTAACATAAAAATCTGAACAAGGTCATTCTAATCAGAGTTTACCTCTGTGTTTTATCAGAATTCAACTGCTGAGTACTTTGTGTAAAGATTCCAAAAGAAATGAAGGATTAAATACTCATGTCACAGCTTATGGTCCCCTCAGAGGTGTTTTTTGGGTTTTTTTTTATGTTCATACGCAATGAACTTTAAGGATTCTGAATCCTCTGAGTGACAGCAGTGGTTACAAATAATTCCCATCTGGAATAGCTGCCCCAACCAAGAAGCACTCTGAGAAATACAAGGCTGAATTTATCAGATACTTTATTCTACAGGACAGTTTTATCCATGCTGAACATGATGACAAAATGACACAAGGCATAGGATGAGGGAAAAAGAAAGAAGCAATAAGGGGAGACCACTCCAAAATTACATTAATTAATATAGTTAGAGATTACATTATGTGTGACACTAACAGGAGAGCTCCCATGAATAGTAATTATTCAGTGATCAGCTGAAATGTAGGACTTCTTTCCGTATAGCTCCCTGAGAAATGCTGTCTTTCTAATTACAGATGCAAACATATAAGTGAAGTGGCCTTAAGTAGATCATTCAATAGATAGCAAAAATGAAATGCTTTGAGGCTCTCTGTCCTCTTTCATACAACACTCCTATCTTAATTAAGCAATTTTTGCTTGATTATGAAGAGGCTTTCTTTTTATATAACAATGTTGTTTCAGAAGTCATGGTCTTAGTTTTATGTTAATGTCCAGACTCTGCTTGGATTAAAGAATAAATCAGACCCATGGTGTCAGATAATTTTTAACTTCACCTATTTTCATATGAACTCTTACAAACAAATAATTAAATGTATTCAAGCACTGGCTGTGCTATACACAATAAATGGAAGTTTTTTTTGTTTCCCATGCAGTAGCTGCGGTTTCTGTAAGTAGGTGAAAAGGCAGCCTTGGAGACTTTACCATCAATTTTTCAAAGGGGTAGCATTCGACCAAACTGTGAGTTATACTGCAAATTTTTATGTTCTAATGCACTTAACACATCTTTGTCCCTCCAGTTTAATTTTATCCTCATAATCTGACTGATCCTTGGATAATTTATTCAGCAGAAATAGAATCAGCTTTGAAAAAAACGATCAAGGTTAGGAAAACTTGCATAGGGAGTTGTGTGTTCTAAATCACATTAAAATATGGGATTTTATCCTTAAACTCAGTATAATCCTACTTTACAAAGAACTCCAGTGGCTTACTCTTTAGTAATAACCCAAGGTCTAAATTTCCTTTTCTTAGAATATGGAAATTCCCCCTCCCCCCCAAAAGGATGCCTAAGCATGTTTGACAAATGGAACTGTTTCCTTCCACTTGTAGTAGCCCATTGTGTGTATGCAATACTTCCAAGTACCTTCATAATTGTATCTTTTTGAGTCATACCAGAAGGTACCTTACGACTGACTTCCTCAATCTATATGCAGATTTATACTAAGTCAGTAAATAGATTGCTAATAAAAAGCAGTTAATATAATATATAGTGAGAATACCAAGTGTAACTTAGAGGGATGATTTTTGACACAAGAGGTTTTTCAAGCTTTGGGCAAAAATAGATTAATACAATTGTATTTGCTCTTTTGTTTTGCTTTTGCAGTCTAAATACATCCTTGTGGCAAAACCTCTGTTTCTAATCCCATTTCTATTTCTCTCATGTACATTATAACCCTCTTATTAATTTTAATATTTCTGTGCTTTGGCAGTGTCTTGAGGTCAGGTGCCAAAATGAATCAATTGTACACTTCTGAGAAAGTTTGCACATTGATTTTGGTCATTCCAAAGCAGAAGCTATTGAAAGTGTGCCTCTTCTGTGCTATTAGCTGAGTATAAACAAAGCTGGTATATACAAAAGATTTCTACAGAGATTTCCTTGTTAATAGCATCATTATTGGTGCACATGCAATCTCTTCAGATGACTTTCAGTCATTTTACCATCCATATTACTGCAGTTTACAAGAACATCCACACGTGTTGATGGGAAGGGAGTAATCTCATCAACTGTAAAACACCTGTTGGAGTGGTTTCTTTCCTCACCACCACCACCACCACTGCAGACATACTCCTGGCATTTTGAGTACACCGTGACCTGAGTGTCTTGAATGCTGTAACCTAAGTTCTCAGAATCCTCTTTGGATCTCTGCACATAGTGAAGTCATTGGCCTCTTCATCTAAACTTTGCAAGAATACGAGAGAACTCATCAGGAACTGATGTTATACAGGTCTCAGACAAGGCTTTGTTAAGGGCTGTATCAGAAGGTCACATAATTTTTTTTGGTTTGTTTTTTTGTTGCTCCTAGTATAAGGGGAAACCTTAGATGATTTTGGTGGTTTGGTTTCCATTGAATTTGATGCAGGACTGTTGATGACTACTGTAATTTACTTAGAAAAGACCATATAGCCCTTGTTTTGTGGTGACATCTATGTGCTTATACTCGAAGCTTTCTACAGGAACTCCAGGACTTTAAGTGGAACCCACTTTCACCAACATAATTATAGGTGTGGGCTTCAGAACATATTTTTGTTCAGTAGCAAGATACCAAGAGACACCTACACTCACTTTTTCTACTGTTGGATCTGTGGTTTAATATTTTCATAGAACAGGGAATGATTGAGAGTGGGAATTGCATATCAGAGGCGAGGTAGTGAAATGTCATTTGTGTTGCATAATTTGTACTATCACTTGTCAACAGTGATCCCCTTAATGCCATCCCTTTGACAGATGAGCAAAGTAAGCTTTTAGAATTCTAAAGACTAAAAACTGGGGAAAAAAGACAACCATGTTTGATTCCATTCTGCTTTTCAAAGGATTTGAAAGTCATGACACTGTTTATTACTGTGGTCTATGGAGAGATTCACAGAATGTTAATCTATCTAATCGAACTGACTCGAAAGATAAAGTTAATCAAAACTTTTACCTACACAATTTCTGCTATGCTTTTGTTCCCCCCTAGATTTATTATGATCCAAAGAGTTAGCATATTCAGGATATTAGTAATGCTAGTTGATGGCTTCACTGTTACTAAATACATTACGTACACTCACCTGGTATTGACAGATTTCTGAGAATCTTAGTGGTGTCACAAGCAGATTTTAAGTGAAGATATCAGACTGAAAGTTCGGGGGAAAGTTTGCTTATGGAGTTGGATAAAAGGCGTTGGTTCACAACATGATGTATATGTGAATCAAATGTATATCAAAATCAAATGTGAATCCAGCGAAGAGAATCTGCAATGTGAAATCTTTATTTAAGATTAATTAAAGATGTCCCTGCTTACTTCAGGGAGGTTGGACTAGATGATCTCTAAAGGTCCTTTCCAACCTGAAGCCAACATATCCTTCCAGTCTTCTCAGTACCAGTGAAGCCACATCTGGAATACTGGTTCCAGTTCTGGTTTCCCTGGTACAAGAGAAACATAGAGCTGCTGCAGAGAGTCCAGCAAAGAGATATTAAGATGACTGATTAAAGTGTACAGGAGCATCTGTCCTGTGAGGAAGGGCTGAGGAAGCTGGGATTGTTGATCTTAGAGAAGAGAAGGCTCAGAGAGGGATTTATCAATGCATATGAGTATCTCTGGAAGACCGACATGAAGATGTATCCAGACTCTTTACAGCAGTGTCCAGTGACATGTCAAGAGGCAATGGGAACAGACTGACACACAGAAGGCTCTATCTGAACACCAGGAAACACTGAGCAATGAAACAGGCTAACCAGAATGGTTGTGAAGTCTCTATGCTTTGAGATAATTGGAAGTTATCAAGACATGGTTCTGGGAAACCTCCTCTAGATGACCCTACTCGATTAGGGGTTTGGAATATGTGGCATCCAGAGGTCCCTTTGCACCTCAACCTTTCTATGCTTCTTTGGAAGCACTGTTTAATATTCTAATGACTAGCCATCAAGTGAAAATTTGGCAGATACACCTGGAATTTGGGGGTGACATAGTCACTACGCAGTGCCATAATCATTACCATGCTAAAGAATGCCTTTAAAGCCTAGAGGATGACCAGAGGAATGGCAAGGCTATTTTAGGTGATGACACTTAATTCAGTTGTGCTTAGTCAAATGAGCTATATGTGAATGTTATTATTCTTTTATGAACATGATAAGCGTCAAAGTTAGTACCAAGTTGGGATGAGAACCTTTTAAATCAAGTAGCAATGTGATCAAGATCATATGGTAGACAATTGTATTTAAAATTACTTAGGTTTCTAATGTTCATGCAAATGAAGGTCTAGAGCAGCTAGAACACAAAACAACAGAGAAATGAACCTAATTTTTTCTTTTCCTAGACCATATTTAATTAAGACAAATTAACATGGACTGCTACTTTTTTCTAATGTGCTTGCACTGCTATTAATCCAAAAGGCAGAGTTACTGTCTGAGAGCCTTAAAGTCTGAAAATGTCCTTTGTATTTGGCTTATTAAAGCTGGAGTGGGAGTAATCTTTGGCGCATCAGAAATTGTCTGTTGTTACTGTCAGTGAACTTTTATGGAATGCTGAGAAGACTGAGTTTTATAGTTACTGTTTCCTCCTCACACTGAAGAATTAACCTGGTTACCACCCTTACTGGAGGAAAGGGTTGTAACTCCACCAGTAGCCTGAGCAATGCAGACTGATGGTTTGTCACTGTGTGCAAATCATCAATTACATCCTCAGGCTTCTTTATGTGCATGGAACTTCTTAGGTGAAAGATGCCAAATTCATGCTTTTCTCTTTGCTTTCTGACACACTAGTTCTGATACCTTTGACCATTTGCAATATAGACCTTATGTTTATTGCAGTCTTGGAAGGTTTTTTATGTCTACTGTGACATAAAAGAATTGAAGTCTTGTGGATCCTGGAACTAATGTCTATAACTTAGTCACTTTTCCATTGTATGAGTCTGCCTTCCCTATCCTGGGACTGTAGAGAATAACCAGCATTTCTCGCATGTGCACAGAGTAGCAGTTACAGAAATTGACTTTGTTGTATCTTCTTTAACATCAGAGAAGTGCATAACTGAACCCATGCTTTTGTTCATGAGATATCTGTGTGTTATGTCACATCCTAGCCACAGTTTAGGAGACTTGCATTTCAAACCCTTGAGCTTTTGTGTTTCTGAGCAGAGTCAGAAGGTTTGATTTCAGGAAAGTGAATTTCATGGTGAGACCGTGGGAAGTAGTTACCAAAGTAGTTGCTTTTTGAACACGCTGAATAACATTTTAAACTACTATTGAATGAGTTCATTCTAAATTTGAACTATCGGGTACTGTCTAATAAAATAGAAGGCAGATAGCTATAAGAGAAATTCCTTTGCAGCTCAAATGGCAGCACAGTTGTTTACTTGTCTTGTCAGACTGAGTAAATAAATGTGGTTTGAGTTTTGCTCACTTTATTTCTTCTGTCTTTTTTTAAATTTGATTTTTCCATCAAATAATAAATATCTCTAGTAAGTTACAACATAATACAGGAAAGTACAACTATAATTCCTTCAAAGAGCACTTATTTGACACTAGACAAGCTCAAAATGTTTCTTTGTTTTAGCCATTTGTGATGGTTTGGCAGTTACCTTTTCTCCCACTCTATGAAAATCAACCCAGACTAGACTCAGCCAGCTGGAAGTTAAGGAATGAAGCTATATTTACAGCTTAGCACAATATACAAGTGTGCATATATATACATATATATATATATATACACACACAATATACAGAAATATTTACAGAAATATAAAAGTTAAGGGTAATACAGAAACACAATACCCCTCCCAGAAATTAGAGACTCCAGGAAGGGCTCCCAATCACCCTTTCACCTTCTTTCCACCCCTCTACTTTATCCCAGGTTCTGCCTTATGTGCAAGGTGAATTTGGAGGATTGACAAGGGAGGTTAGAAGCAGAATGATTAGTTGGGTTACACAGCTGCAAAAGCCCACGGAGAAAGACACACCAACTCTGACAGACTCTCTGTCTTATCCGTGTTTATGTCCTTGTTTTTATACATGTCAGCAAGTCTAAGAGAAGTAGGCATCACCATTGTTTTCTTTTCACAGCCTATAATCTAATTTTTTTTCATTAAAATATTCCAATTGGCCTCAAATCAGCACACTGTTGTGTAATATCCGTGGACTGCTTCATGTGTTCAATGATCTTATCTTTGCTAAATGGACTGTAATATGTTAATGATTACTTGAAATTTTGGGGTATTCAAAGGACTTGGGCATTTTGAGTTCTTAATATTTAGTTTAGACATGTTTGAGAATGAGATTGAAGTGCTGAATAATTTGGGGAGTGAAATGATAAACACTGCAAAATGATTCAAAAGAATTTTTAATTTATAACATTTTTGATTGGTAGTTGTGAGGGATATTTTCAAAGGTCAATAGATAGGTGGAATGCATAATTAAATACAGGTCATTGAGAGGAAGATTGGAGGTTGAAATATGAGCAGGTTAAATTTGTATCAATAAATACTAAACATAGGATGACATTATTTAATTTCAGTTCACATTATATATCACTCCTCAACAAATGGAAATGATGTATAACCGCAGTTTCAGAGCTGAATATTAAATATAGGAGAAGGAGTAAAGATATGATGCATGTGATTTAGAACACAGAAAGACAACAAAGTTGGGTACAAAGAGGACCTACACAGTTCATATATGATTTACTCCAAATATTTATACCTATGTGTTAAAAGCTGAAATTTAGAGAAGATGCAAGAGCAAGGTGAGATGATTTATATCCTATATTAGATATCTCCACTGTATATCAAACATTGAACAACAGCAGGAACAAAATAATAGTGATTTAATTATGCTCTCTGTAAATGCCTGCTTAGTTTGAAAAGGTTGCACTGTTTCACAAAAATTATCTGAGAACAGTATCATACCTCTGGTGTGCCACAAGTTTGGCTTGTCAATGGAGATTTCCAGTTAATATGTATTCCTTGGTGATACGGTAAGAGAGGTCTTGAAGAACGTATAAGACCAGAGTCCAGTTTCTAATGTATTACATTGTTTAATGATTAAGTCATTTTGCTGGTAAGGTTCTTATCTCATTCAGCCAAGCAACAGTGCTCTTTTACGTGTGACAGTAATGCTCTTGGAAACATAGGGACCTTAGAATACAAGCGAGATGGAGTTTGTAGGGAGAGGCATAGTATCTTTTATTGGATTAACTGATGTGACTTGCCTGTGCACCTGACAGCTTGTCTGTTCTTTCCTTACTATTTCAGTTGATCCAATAAGCAATATTACCTACAAACCTTATCTTGTTCTTATCCTTATCCAGAAGTGGAGAAGTTTCCATTTTGTCTGGTCTGCAAGTGTGTGTGAGATACATTAGCAAAATGGAAAAAAAAAAAACAAAAAACAAAAAACAACAAATCAATCAAACCAAAAAACAAATAAACAAAAACTAGTAAACCCAAAATTCATAGATTTGTAGAATGGGTTGGGTTGGAAGGGACCTAAGAGATCATCTATTTCCTACTCACCTGCCATGGCCAGGGACACCTCCCAGTAAACCAGATTGCTCAAGGCTTTGTTTAACCTGGCCCTTAACACCTCCAGGCAGGAGAAATTCACGACCTCCCTGGGCAACCTGCTCCAGTGTCTGACCACCCTCACTGTAAAGAATTTCTTTCTAATTGCCCTCTATTTTAATTATATATTTACTCTATTATATAATTGCTCTAATTGTCTAAATTTCCCCTCATCAAGTTTCAATCCATTCCCTCTTATCCTGTCACTACCAGGTCTTGTAAAAATTCCTAGGAGACAACATTTCTTTGTATGTTTCTAACAAGAATGCCACCAAACTTTTGTTAAAAATTAATTTTGAGATATCTACTACAGTTAATTTTAGTCTAACATACATCTGCTTTTTGGAATGAATATAGGTCTTTCATATAGTTTTGTTCATTCCCCTTACACTATTCAGACAGTTTGTCCAAGGGTTTTTACTCTGCTCTTTTTCACGTCCTACATGATTTATAGAAAATTATGCAAGTAATTTGCAACTTTTTAATAAGAGTTTCTATATGACTAAGACTGTCTTAATCCAATAATACAGCACTTAATTTTGTGTTTTCTTCTTGGAGATTTTGTCCTTAAAAATAAATTCAGACCAATTATGTAAATATCGTAAAATGGAAGAAGGTTAGACAACAGAAAGGCACAAATATTTTTAAGAACAACAATGTTAGCAATAAAAAACACTTGGCAAAAAGTGAGAAGTAAAAATTAGAGCAGTTGAGGTAAAGCCTGTTTCCTGAAGGTGCTGCTCACCGGCACCGGATGTCTGTGCCTAGAACCTCTGTGAAGAGTGGTCACAACTGTCCCATGCCAGGCACAGCCAGTTACAGCTAGTTCTGGGCAGTTTCAGCCACCCCAGCACAGGACGCAGCACAGCCCTTCAGCCAGACTACTGAAGTTGAACCTCACGAAAGGATCGGGGTGGGAGGGAAGGAGTTTTAATCTTTTGTCCTCATTTCTCACTATTCAATGCTGTTTTAATTTGCAATAAGTTAATTTCCCACAACACTTTTGCCTGGGATAGTATGTGGTAGCCAGTCTGTCTGTCTTTATTTCAACCCATTTTTCCATCCTATTTATTACCTTGTTACTGTTGAGCAGAGAAATGAGAACGCAGCTGGGTGGTCACCTGCTGGTCAGCCCACCACCTCCAAACATAATTATAGAGTGGCAGGGGTTGGAAGTGACCTCTGGAATTCATTGAATCCAGATGAGGATCATCTAGAGCAGACCACGCAGGAATGCATCCAGGAGGATTTTGAAAGTCTCCAGAGAAAGAGACTCCAAAACCTGCCTGGGCTGCCTTTGCCAGTCCTATATCACCCTCACAATAAAGTAATTTTCCCTCACGTTAAGGTGGATCTTCCTGTTTGTATCCATTGTCCCTTACCCTATCACATATTCTGTCAATCTGGTGTTGCCACAGATTCTTCAGGCGATCTGAATTTTGAGACCTGTGTCTTTTTGTGTCCTAATCTAGCATTCCAATCCAAAAACCATCCTTCTTTCTCTAGAAATCTGTGTCTGCTGTTACAACAACATAAAACATATACCATTACTTTTTCATTTTGGTCCTTGGTTAGAGATGAGGTCAGAGTTAAGTCACAAACTGATGGACTGTACTAAACAAGTTTTATCCTTGTACTGTTTTCTCTTGCTCCTGCATTGATCACTGTTTGAGAGCTTTGTAATGTCCATTACACACAATGTCATTACTTAAAAAGTCTTTTACTATTGACTCACAACACAGGTTTCCAGTTTGGAAGGGAATGAAACAGGGTGGTTTGATAGTACCTATTAAATACAAGATTAGGCATGAGGAAATCAACCATCAATTGCATGTTCCATGAATTGTCTAACTGTACATTACAGTTTTTATCAATTACGTAGGTAGTTAAATGTGGCTAGGAGTTATATGTGTCCAGGAGGCAAAATCAATTAGTATTTTCCCCTTGTTAATAAGTGTTAATAAATTTATTAGGTGGAATAAAGCAGTTTAATGACATACTTCACTGACCATAGAATAAGTTATGAAATTAGAAAAATTCCCAGTTGTCTGTGTATGTATATATAGTTTCTCCACATACCTTCCCTGTGTTTGTATTTTAATATTTAAACATAAATAGCATGATACATGCAAGGACCCCAAAGTGCTTCACCAGATCCATCCTTTGTGTGGATGAAATTCATCCCTGAAGGAATACCAGTGCCGTTCAAGTTACTAGAGAGAATGATGGTAAGAAGTGATTTACTTAACCAGTCAGAGCAGACAAAAATTGCTAATGTTGAATAGTGAGAGACTGGAAATGAGCTCTCTCAAACTCTACAAGGCTGGGGTTATATTTTTCTTAGTGACTTGCAGTGATTTATAAAATCACTCACTGATTTACATTAGTAGCTATAACAGGAAGAATGTTTTCCCTGTAAAGAATGTTGTAAATAAGGAAGCACATGTGAGAGTTCATCATGAATATTCACCCTGGATACTATTGCCTTGCTTAGTATCTTTCTTTTATTTGCTATGTTTGAGCTGTTTTATCATCTTATCCCAAATTTACCCCAAATCAACCTCCTGATGTGCACATTCCCTTTTCTTCTTTTTTTAAAATTCTTGATTATCTGATCACATTTTGGCCCTTAGTCTGATCACCTTACATTCCCATACACTGCATAAGTCAGTTACCAGCCCACAAATCTAATAATTTGCAATTAATTTTCAGTAATCTGCATTTTCAGAATGTGATTCTATTTGTGCTGTTCAAAGGAAAAATGCAAAACCTGAGCATTTTGGATTCTCCCTCTGTTATACCTTACAATCCCTTTCTTGAAGATCGTTCTGCCTTAGAACCTTGGTACTCTGATGCAAACTTGCACAGGAATTGAATGTAGTTCCTTGCGTAAGGCATTAGAGCAGCTGATGTGAGCTCAGCTGCCTTTACTATGTTCGAATTGAAAAGAAAGAAATAGCTTGAGATATGATTCTCTTTTCACACCTTCTGAGGATCTAATGCATGATTCTTAAAACATAATTTAAAGGAACTGTAGAATAGTAAAAGGTTATGTCTAGATGGATGTTTTTAAACCATTTGATATTTGTTGTTATTTTGTACCCTTCGCATAGTTTTGTGAACAAATTTGAGGAAGAAAACCCAAATGAAGGAAGAAATAAAAGAAAAAAAAAAAAAAGGTCATAAAATATTACATTAAAGCCCTGTTACTATCACAAATCCGAGAACAATCCCTTAAACTGTTCTTTGTTCTGTACTGGTTTTGTGTGCTCCCAGGCTGCTTTTTGTCAATTTCTCAGGAAAACTCACTCAGTGGCTGAAAAGTGTGTCAATTTCATGAGCTTCTGCTATATAGATGTTAAATAATGTATTTCTTACGAAAATCATGTGCCTACCAGCTATTCCAAGAGCCTGCAAAACACAGAGCGCATAGGACTGGCAGCAAAAAGAATTTCTACAATGCTGGTTATTTTATCAACCATAAGAATACCTGCACAACACTTTTGGTCGTTTCCTTCCGAAGCTGTGCTGGCGCGTTGGCTCCCACGCAGTCTTGGGGAGCCAGTATGGCAAAGCACATCTTGCTTGTGTAACCTGACACAGTAACTGGTGAGACAGATGCTCTCTAGAAAGGATAATGTTCACACAATTCAAAATCAAAGAGGAGAGCACTCCCAGATTCACTTGAGTAGGGCTGGCTTGATGATGTGTGACACATGCTATGCAACACCAGATTCAGTGCAGCAAAATAACATGAAAGATCTTTTAATATTGCAATTTTTCAATACCTGTAAGTTGTTGGGATCAAATATTGTGCCCCAAAGGAGCTCTCCCAATGACCACCCACACTCTTTGTTGCCAGAATGATCTTTTAAAAGTTTGTTTGGTTGCAGCAGTACTTTGTCCTGCACTAAGAGCTGAGTTGTGGCAGGTGCAAGCTGCTGCTATCCCACTGAAGTCAGTCCTGCAGAAGTGTGCTGTTTAAATCAGAGGAAGATCTGGATCTAGACTTGGTTTTTTGTATTATTGCAACTTGTTTAAACTCACATTTAAGCTTTGTTGTGAAAGAGATGCTTTCCAGAAAATCCAGAGATAGGTCTTCAGAAGTATTTAGGACTCCTGTGAAAGTCAGTGGAATTTGACATCTAAATGGTACTGAACCCCCTACTTTTGACAATCTTGTTTTAAGATATGTTTCATGCTGAAGTCTCCGAACAACCTCTTCTTTTTACTGCTTCTGAACCAGTATTACAGAACATTATATCATATTTCTGTCAAAAGATGAAGACAGTCTGCTTGCAAGTTCATGGTGGGTTGGTTGGGTTTTCTTTTTGTTGTTGCAGTTGAATTATATTCATTCTGACTTTATGAACAGAGAAAGGTTTTCATTGAGTAATCAGTTTTGGGAAAGAGGGGTAATTTTGAGAAGCATGTTCTGGAACTTTAGGCTGTTATGTGGAGGAGGACAGCAGAGTTAGAGAATTCCCTCAGGCAATTTGGTATCTGTAAGTCAGGAGGTGATTCACCAGCTGGGGGGTGGGCAGGACAGAGAAATCTACAGGAAGTAATTCTCTTACAACTCTATTTGTAGTCTGTTTTCCTGTTAGAAAGATAGTTCTTAGGTGTTTTTTGGTAAAGAGTTTTATATTTCATAATGAAATATGCTTATAGGTGCCACTGTTCTGTCTCTCCCTTAGCTTTGCCTGTGTGCGTAAAGATTCCTCATACACTTACAGGGATGAGACCAATCACATCCAAGCCCTGCCCAAAAGGTAGCACAGAGCCAACCCTGGCCCAGACACTGGCTGCCTCTGCCTCGCCTGGCATTCTTTGCCGTCAGATTATTATCATAACATAGAATTATCTTATTCTACTAGGAGTACCACAGTGCATCTCCCCATTAGCCACTGGAAGCAAGCCAGCCAAGGCTACACAGTGTGCCATGCATAGTTTGCCTTTTCTGTGATATATGTGAGCTTTTTAAAGCAGCTCCCACCATCGAGTTTACCTGTAGAGGTCTTCCTGAAGCCTGTATTTCACTAGGGAAGAGGGGCTACCATTGTGCTGTGGTGGTGCTGGCTGTTTGTCAAAGGAAATATGTGCAGAAAGTGGTGCCAAAGATCTACCTTGTCATTCGGGTGGGAAAGCAGAACCAACACAAGAAAAATCTGTCAGGGTGTTACTGTTATTAGACAGGCGGACAAATGAGAGGACAGTCCCTGCTTGTTTTCTCCCCCCCAAAAAAATAAACTAGTTCTCATCAGTGTTATCAGCTTAGCCTCAAAATGACTTTCCTCCCCATTATTGCTTATAAACAAACCTTTATCACAGATAGCTAGCCTGCTGAATTAAGACGCTGTATTAAACAGTATATTGCTTCTGTCAGGGCCGATCGGCTGTTTGTGCAGATAATAATGCCAACTGCAACAACAACAATCAGCTAGTGTAAATTAACTTAACTGTGTGAAATAATGCCTCCTATATCAGATTAGCTTGCTGAATGACTTTATCCCTAAATTAAAGCTTGCTGGGGCGTAATAGTAAATCATTTAAATGGTGCTGGGCTTTTCAGGTAATGTCTTCATATATTACTGTAATTTCAATTCGCCAAGGCATGCAGATGGCTGCAGTCTCGAGTTCCTTGTCTCCAAAGCCTCTCCCGTGCTGCCATTTTGTAATTACAGAGCAGGCATGCTGTCTGCTGCTGTTAGATTTCCCATGGTGCACCAGCAGCCAAGGCAATGTATTTTAAAATTATTATTCTTGTGTGGCCCTCATAACATAAATGTAAATCTTTTATGCTAACGCTGTCAGGGGTTTAGCACTAGGGCTCCAAGGTGCTCTGATGTAGAAATCACCAGCAATCCATCAACCAAATATCATTTGGGATCTGGCAAATGACTCGCATTTTGGGAGGACTGTAAGCAGAGCATTATTGTAAGGTTAGAGAGTGATTTTGTTACTAGGTGCTCGGAGGCCTTGAAGGTGTTCTTTATTTATTTATTCTGCCATTGTACATGGGTGTTTCGAGTAGGAAATTCTGCCCTGGCTCAAATGCCCAGTGTGTGACTTGGCGAAAGCTTACTGTACTTAATATGCTGAAGATAACATCTGAGCAAATAACAGCCTCCAAATTAAAAGCCTTAAAATATATCAAGAAGACCAGACTAAGACAGATAGCTGTTATAAAAGCAATATAGGAAAAGGAATTCTCCTGGGTCTGTGCTGTGAGAAAGAATGGGATTATTTAGTCCTTCGTACTCACATGCAAAGGTTCAGTGATTGCTCAGTATTAAAAATTCAGGTTTTATTGCCTACTGTTTCATAATTTTTTTAATTTGCATTTTATAAAAGGGCAACAAAATCAAATGGTTTGAGAAAGCCCTGTGATCACTGTTAACTCTATGTGCAGGGTTATCCTTGTCACTGACTGCTGCGTCAGAGCTCTTCCTCAGCAGAAGGTGGCATCACCAAGTGCCACTTCCCAACAGAGTGGTGCCAGGGCACAGGGACAGGACAAATGACAATGAATGTAGTGTACCTGTATATTTATGAACTGGAGGGTAGAATGAAATTAATGTAAGGTGACTTTGAAGGGAAGTAGCTGAGGAAGAACATTGTGTCTGTGCAGCTACAGGACTGGTTATACTGAGGGAACGTTAGCTCAGGTAAACGCTGTGCTGTCTTGCACTTTTTATTTTTACTGACAGCTTGAGGTGTCTCTATGTCCACTGCTGGGTGTCACATCCCACCCAAATTTCTGTTTTCGAAGAGGAGGGTTTGGGCACCCTTGCTTTCCATGTCAATTTGTGATAGGACTCAAGAAAAAGAACCTGCTTACAGAAAACCTGCAGGCCTTCAGGTGTCACACAATCACAGTTGCTTTTGGAAGCAGCAGCCAGACTGCCTAACTCTGAGGTTTTTCTACAGCATTGTGCATAAATCAGTCCAAGATTTTTCTGATACTGTTGGCCTTGGTTGGGTTTGTGTACAAGTAAAGATTTAAGAGCACCACTTCTCTTGCAGGGAACAATAAAATTCAGTTGTTTCCATTTCTTCCACCTGAGCACTTCTGAACCTATGCACTGTGTTTTGCTTCTCCCACGGTAGTTGTAACCCCCTTGCAAATTGCAGGTCAAAGCACATTAGTCTTTTTACACAATGCACAGGTAGAGAAAACAATCCTAACATTTGTAAGCAATTGTGGCACGTTGTAGCTCTGCAATTCCCAGGAAAGAACAGAAAAGCGCTAGGTCAATTGCCTCTTGTCTTCTGGCTTCTCTCCAAAATTTGCACCTTTTGTCTTTTGGCAGCCATCCAAATCTGCCTGGATGACACAGACCAAAATATTTAAAGAGTGGGCACACACATTACCACAAAGTGGCATTGCTCCAGTTTCATGTGATGCTGTATATTCAGTCTGATCCTCGTAGCCAGATCATTCCTGTCCCAGACGGACCAGAGAGCACTGTTTGGAAGGTGCTGCTGAGCTTGGTCTGTTTCTCTCCTGGTGTCAGTACCTGTTAGGCTTGCTGCTGGATAAAGCAGAGGGCTGAGCTAACTAGCTGATTTCTTTAAAAACAGAGAGAGGAACAATCAAATCTTCTCAGCATGTATCTCTGTCAAAAAATGACATGTATAGGCTAGTAGTAGCAGAATTCTGTTGCAGGTGAGAACTCTCCTGATTTTGGTGCTCTGAAGGTGTGGAAAGTGCTTACTATAACAAACCTGCTAAAATCTTTCAAAAATGAAGGGCAGAGGAAAGGTACAAATGCAAAATACCACAAGTCTTAGCACTCTTGTAGTGTCCATCTTTCATATCATGATAACCATTACCAGTTTTCATTCTGCTTCTTCCCTGTCCACTAATGGCTTCATATCAATAATTGTTTAAAGCGAATTGTGTAAAGTGTGGTGTGGTTTGTTTGTTTTTTTTTCTCTCTGCATGTCTCACCAACTCTGCCTTCTCTTCTTGGCACAGTAACACTACTATGCTATTCTTGGGATTTTTACTAGAAGCATGCATACTGAAACTGATAAATACCAAGGTAGTATCAAGGCATTTATGATATTGACATGTCCCACTCTGTACCTCACGTGTGGACTAACTTTTCACACAGTATCGTAGCTCCTGTAATAGGAAGAGTGAAGTCTGAAGTGAGCTAAGCTATCCCACTCAACTCAGGCTGATGCCACTTCTTCTATCTGGCAGAAGAGAACTGCTCTGCACTTGAGAGGTTTGTGGGGCATGAGGGCAACAAGGTTCTGCACTGGTTGTTTTTTCCATAGAGAGAGGAGAACAACAGAATTGCAGCAGTGCTGACCAGCACCACTGAAGGGTTCCCCCTAGTCTTACAGTGAACCTGGCTAGAAGTGGCTGTATCCCACCCAGGAAGCCTCAGCCATTTTCCCAGAGGCTCCTGCAGTCCCCACTGCCGACTCTTGGACAGGGACACCCCATAGACAGGACTTGCACAGCAGAATTACGTTGTTCATGCTTTAGATGGGTACAACTTCTCCGGATGAAAGAGTCAAAAATCTGGTTTTAGAAAGCAATAGCCTACACTGAATTAAAATGAGAATTTTGCGCTGGTGAGTTACTCTGTCATGAGCAAACTGGAAGCAAAGTCTAAAAACCTTGACCTGAAATGCTGCGGGCACACTGAAATGCTGAAAGGGCACACTGAAAGCAACACACCAGTGTCCCATGTGCCAGGAAGTGATTAGGTGAATTCATATGATGATTCTTGCAACACTGTTAGCCAGGTTGAGCATCAGACAATGCTGACCTGTGTTCCTAAATACCTTCTTTCCATACACCACTGACTGCTGTGTGGTGGCTCTAAGCAACCTTTTCCTGCTCACTTTTCTGCAGGAAACACTAGCAAGGTTTACATGGACAACCTTACAAGGAGAGACTGAGCTGGGGCACTTTAGTTTGGAATATGTGAAGGGTGAGTGCCAAGAGGATTGAGCCAGGCTCTGCTCAGTATTGCCCAATGACAGGGTAAAGGGCAATGGGGGGAAGTCGAGGCATAGGAAGTTCCATAGAAACATAACGAGGATTTTTTTCACTGTGAGGGTGCATTCCTGTGTGATCTGGTATAGGTGATCCTCTTCTGGTGTGGGGGTTGGACTGATGAGCTTTTGAGCTCCCTTCCTGCCCCTGACATTCTGTGATTCTGTGAACTTTAAGTAGACTTTGAAAAAAAGCATACTTATGCTGCCATTAGCTTTTGCTGAGTATCTTGAACAAGAAAAACTTGTGTGTTTTGATTGACAATCACAGAATTAACCAGGTTGGAAGAGACCTCTAGGATCATCGAGTCCAACCTATCACCTAAGCCTTCTAATTAACTAAACTGTGGCACCAAATGCCTCATGCAGCCTCCTTTTAAACACCTCCAGGGATGGTGACTCCACCATCTCCCCAGGCAGCCCATCCCAGTGGGTAATCACTCCTTCTGTGAAGAATTTCTTCCTAACACCCAGCCTAAACCTGCTCTGGCACAGTTTGAGACTGTGTCCTCTTATTCTGTCAATGGGTACTTGGCAGAAGAACCCAACANAGGGATGGTGACTCCACCATCTCCCCAGGCAGCCCATCCCAGTGGGTAATCACTCCTTCTGTGAAGAATTTCTTCCTAACACCCAGCCTAAACCTGCTCTGGCACAGTTTGAGACTGTGTCCTCTTATTCTGTCAATGGGTACTTGGCAGAAGAACCCAACACCCACCTGGCTACAGCCTCCTTTCAGGTAATTGTAGACAACAATGAGGTCTGCCCTGAGCCGCCTCCTCTCCAGGCTGAACACCCCCAGCTACCTCAGCCTCTTCTTATAGGGCTGTGCTCCAGCCCCCTCACCAGCCTTGTTGCCCTGCTCTGGACATATTCAAGCACCTCAAAATCTCTCTTAAACTGAGGGGCCCAGAACTGGACACAGTACTCAAGGTGTGGCCTAACCAGTGCTGAGTACAGGGGCAGAACGACTTCCCTGGTCCTGCTGGCCACACTATTCCAGATACAGACCAGGATGCCATTAGCCTTCTTGGCCTCCTGGGCACACTGCTGGCTCATTTTCAGTCAGCTGTCAACCAGCACCCCTCAGGTCCCTCTCTTCCTGGCTCCTCTCCAGCCACTCTGTCCCCAGCCTGTAGTGCTCCATGGGGTTGTTGTGGCCAAAGTGCAGAACCTGGCACTTGGACTTGTTAAAACTCATGGCTTTGGACTGTGCCCATCTATCCAGCCTGTCCAGGTACCTCTGCAGAGCCCTCCTACCCTCCAACAGATCCACACATGCTCCCAAATTGGTGTCATCTGCAAACTTACTGATGGTGGACTCAATCCTCTTGTCCAGATCGTCAATTAAGATGAATAGGACTGAGCCTAGCACTGATCCCTGGGGCACAGCACTCATGACTGGACACCAACTGGATTCACTGCCACTCTCTGGCCCTGGCTATCCATCCAGTTCCTAACCGAGCACAGAGTGCCCCTGTCTAAGTCATGGACTACCAGCTTGGCCAGGAGTTTGCTATGGCATACAGTGTCAAAGGCCTTGATGAAGTCCAGGTAGACTACACAGCTTTCCCCACATCCACCAGGCGGGTCATCTGGTCATGAAAAGAGACCAGGTTGGTCAAGCAGGATCTGCCTCTTCTAAATCCATTCTGGCTGTGTCTGATCCCCTGGCCATCCTGCAGGTTCCAGGTGATTGCACTCAGGATGATCTGCTCCATTGTCTTGCATGGCGCTGAGGTCAGGATGACAGGTCTGTAATTTCCTGGGTCTTCCTTCCAATCCCTCTTATGGATGGGCACCACATTGGCAGATTCCAGTCTTCAGGGACCTCTCCAGTGAGCCAGGACTGTTGATAAATGCTGGAGAGCAGCTTGGTCAGTTCATCTGCCAGCTCTCTCAGCACCCCAGGATGGATCCCATCTGGTATCATAGACTTGTGAGGATCTAAGAGGTTCAACAAGTACCTAACTGTTTCCTCCTGGATTGTAGAGGGGCTGTTCTGTTCCCTGACCCCACCTACCAGCTGAGGAGGCAGCTGGCCTGAGAACAACCTGCCTTACTATTGAAAATTGAGGTGAAGAAGGTGTTAAGCACCTCTGCCCTTTACTCATCTTTAGTGACTACATTCCCCTCCTTGTCCAATAAAGAGTGGAGGTTATGCCTGCCACTCTTTTTTTCATAAATATATTTATAGAAACACTTCTTGCTATCATTCACAGCAGTGGCCAGTATAAGTTCTAAACGTGCTTTTGCCTCTCTAATTTTCTCTTGAAGTAGGTGCAGCCTTCCTGGACCCTTTTGTTTTAAAAGGCTTTTTCCCAAGGTATCCTTTGAGTTAGCTCTTTGAATAAACCAAACTATGCCCTCTGGAAGTCCAGTGTGGATGTTCTGTTGATGCCTCTCCTAGTTTCACTGCATATTGAAAACTTTATTATTTCATGATCATTGCACCCCAGGCAGCCTTTGACCACCACATCTCCCACCTGCCCTTCTCCATTTGTAAACAGCAGGTTGAGCAGAGCCTCACCCCTGGTAGGCTGACACACCAGCTGTGTCAGGTAGCTATCCTCTACAGACCAAAAGAACAGTAAAAGTCCTGTTGTATTAACAATGATAGATGGGAAAAAATCCACAACTCTAGGGATTATAAAAACAGTAGATAAGCATGTGTGATGTGCTGCCCACTTGTGTAACTGTACTTCTCATTGCAATAATTCTGTCATTTTTAATTGGGGATTGAAGGCAATGTTCTTCCTGGAGAAGGCAATGGAAGATTGAGGGTTGCTGCCTCAAAAAAAAGGAAGGGGGGAAAAAAAAAAAGTATTCTCAGATCACTGAATATTAAGGTCTGCTTTTCTTCTTTCATCAGTACTAGCTGAGCATTCTATATATTCACTGTAATTTAACCATAGCTAATTAGTGTTGGGAAAATGGGAGTTTTGCCATTGTTTTCAGTGGAGCCAGAGTTTCTCCCAACCTGATTTTTTTTTTTGTTGTTGGGGGGTTTTTTGTATGTTTGTTTGGTTTTGTTTGGGGTTGGTTTTGGGGGTGTTTTTTTTGTGGTTTGTTTGGTTTTTTGTGGTTTGGTTTGGTTGTTTTTTTTTTTTCTCAGAGATCTAATACTCCCTCAGTGGGTTTAGGATTTTGATAATGATAATGACATAGCTGTATTATATCTCTGGGGGAGGAAGACTGCTAATTGTCAGCCACGACAAAAGTGTGATTACTCTTTAATTGTGTTCTTATAAAAAGGCATTATATGTATTTCCTGTTAATTGCCTCAGCTCCAAAACTTTGCTCTGAAGTACCTAAGTTTCTTGTGCTGGAAGGACATAATAAAGCAATTAATTTGGGAACCAAATTTTGTCATAGCACAAAGAAACGTGTAAGTTTCAATCTGCTCAAGGGTTGTAGACATCGTTTTGGTAAAAGTAGTGCAAGTAGATACTCACCAGAATCAGGTGGCACCACAGATGCTTTTCAGACCTTGATAATTTCATAGTTCTGATGTTATAACAGTTTCTACTGTGAGCTTATGGACTGACTGAGAGAGATCTACGTTGGCTACAGGATTTCACCCTGACAGTATTTTCTTTTAATATTATCAGAAATCACTGAAACTTTTCATTCTGGCTTGGGAGATAGAAGTAGAGTTAGCTTTAGATCTTTCTCAAATTGCTTTTTAGAGAGTTCTCAAGTAATAAAAATTTGTATGCCTATTGCACACAGCTAGGTGTTGGGATAACATACTGCATTTTACACCACTCTTCCTCTGTAAACATCTGCTGTTGGAGCCCGTTGCACTTCCTTTTGGGTTATGTCTTACCATTCCCAGCCTTGTCATCATTTGAGCTTGGGTAATTTTTCAGCAGTCATTGTTTTCCCTAGGAAGTCTAAAGGCACACTGAAACACCCGTGCAAAATGTTCTAGCTCTCCCATTTCAAGTTTAAACTGTTGCAAGCCACATTAAAATCGGATGTCAGGAGTTGTAGCATAGTTTGCTTTTTTGGGGGTTGTTTGTTTTGTTTTCAGTGAAATTATGAAGGATTCTGTCTGTCTTTTCAAATCTAAGTGCAGGAACATTTTAGCACCTTGATAGTCTTTATCTACTCTATATATAAGGGTAAACTGATCTTCATTCTGTGCCTGTGGCTTTAAAAAAATACCAGCAGTTAAGTAAAATCTCCTTACTTTCAGCTACGTAAGAGGACAGGACAAGATACATCTGTGATAATATCAAGTAACATAACCTGTTAAAAAAAGTAAGAGTCCTTGAAGAATAACACAAGGCCAAAAGAAGGTAATTCCTTCAAAAGTTGTCTTGAATGGAATTTATGATAAAAAGAATGTTGTAATATTGAAAATTAGCTTCTTTTGCTTGATTTTCCAGGGATGTCAACAAAGGAAATGCTAATAGTAATCTGTAATAAAACTATCATGGTAGGCTTTGTTTTATACCTGAAAGATCATTTGTTTTGAATCTAAGCAGGGTGCATTGAAGAACATTCCCTGCTGACTTCTCGGTGTGGGCTGACCGATCTTGCGTCTCTTCCTGTTAATCAATATTGTGCTGTCCTGATGTAAGTGAAGGTAACCCAGGATCTCAGTAGGGTAAAGTAAAGAACCACCTCACCTACCGCATTCATCTACAGTTTATTTAGTACTTTCTCATAAATCTAAAATATCCTTTTCTGCTGAAGATAGGTTGGGTTTGTGTGCATCTAGCTTCCCCACCTTCTGTTGATGCTTTACCATCTTCCCTACTGCTCTAAGCTGAACAGAACTGGAAAAAAATCAAGGGAGGGGAGAATTCCATTGAAGTTGTGTGTATGTGTGATTTATTAACATCACCAATTGCTAGGGAAATAGATGGAGCAGTTAATGGAAGAACACCTGCTATTGGCTATTCACATGTCTTTAGCAAGCCTTCAGAATCCTAAAAGGATTTTATTATCATTACCTAGTTAAAACCGAGTTCAAAATAAGAAATAATGGCTATCATTTTTCCTAGCACTAAAGCTTAGATTCCCTCCCCAGTTGTTATTTCTAATTGTAGTCTTTTCTCCCAAAGACTTTTTCCTTCTTTTTCATAAGATCTGCTGGAAACATTTTAGTGTGTAGTGATAACAGAGAGTAGATCAACTGCAAGTCACTGCAAACTGATTTCCCATAATCACAGAGATCATATTAGCTCCTTTTATTTATTTAAAATGAGACTAATTATGGCCTTTTAACGTGCACACACACGCACACACTTACTCTCTCTCTCCCCGACCTGATAAGTAGTGTTTTGTCCAGTTGTGGGTCTATAGAAGTTGATAGAATTTCTCTGTTTAATTCAATGGGGCCAGAACTCCACTCATATGTTTTGTAGAGGTTTACAAAATCTAATAAAGAAGCAGTGCTTATTAGAATTCAGGATGGGAACATCTGCCTCTGAATGCTACAGCTGCATACATGGCTTCCTACTAAACTAGGTAGGGGGTTTTGTGGATGGCAGGAGTCACTGCTGTTAATGACCAGTTTTGAGCATCAATCAAAGGTCTGGCATTTTGTAAGGTTGATGTGCAGCCCTTTCTCTTAGCCTCCAACACCATCTTTCTTCCTGAGACTTGGTGATATTTTATGAAATCTATCATATAACCTCAGCTGCTCCGGACATTTTCTTCTCAGTCTGGAATGCACGAGTCAGCAGCACACTACTATCAATTGTGCTAAAAGATACTGACAAGTCATGTATTACCAGGTTTGACCTCTAGCCATGGTATAAGAAGCCTGTGCAATGTGCCTTGAATTTCTGACCCTGAAAAACAAATAAAGAACAGAGAAAGTGTTTCTTCAGCTTCGCTTCTTATAGCAATGAGCAGGGAATAAGTGCCTTCTGGTTTATAGTGGGCACTGGTGGAACTTTTTTCTTCTCCAAAGTCTGAAAAAAGTGTGTGCCCTGACTATGAAGAAGCAGAGAAGACTGAGTAGTAGAACATGAAATACATGAGGAATCTCTATGTTCATCTCTAAATCTATATGAATATTTGAAGAATTCAGAGACAAAAATAAATAGTTCTTGCTTCAGTTTAAGGCTTCTTAATGACAGTGTGCGCTATAAAAATGGTTTAGTGACTAATATTAAGACAGAAAAAAAAAAAAGTAATCCTTTAAATGGAATTGTCTCTTACAGACAGTATATACTGAGAAAGCCTGTTGTTATGGTCTGTATTGAATATTGGATTTTAAACCCTCCCAAACCAGCACACATTATAAATGGAGAAAATCAGAGGTGTGACTGTTGCTGTGTAGAATGGATTATCTCATGCGAGTGGTGGTTTGGGTAATAATTTTGTAAGCAATGAATCTATGATGTCTCAGGCATGCCTATCAGGCCATGTGATTTCCTTCACTAAGAGAACTAGCAGACACTTAGTAGAGATTCTCACCTGTATTTGATGGCAGACAGTTTAGGCCCAGGAGACCTGGTGACTTTGCTAACTGCTTTTTAAAATTCCATTGCAAAGAGAGGTTGCTGAACTTTTCCTCTGTGCTTTGCTTTTCTTGGCAGGAAGATAGCACGGCAAAATCACAAACAGTACAAATGCAGTCTTGCAGCCAGTTTTGGATACAGTCCTGTAGGTTATGCAAAATGAAATTGGAAGTATTTTGATTGTCATTTAACATTACTGTATGGGGAAAATGGAAACCTTTATAAAGCAATTGCTACAAACAAATGAGAATTTTATACAACTCAGGGTCTCAGAAAAGAGTTGTGGTGCTCAAAAGCCTCTAATAGGTCTTCAGTGAAGACTGCGACAGACTGTAGAGAGGGTAATGGCCTCAGGACTCTTCAAAAAACTGTGGTGAAGACTAATTAGACTGAGTTGCAATTCATCTGTGTAAGATGTAGGACAATGTCAGATGCTCATTGGTGCAGCTTGTGGGGTCTGTATTCAGCGACCTAGCATATGATTATGCAAGAGTTACTGGTCTCCCTTTTCCATCTCTTCCAGAGTGCATCCTGTACTAAACTAGAGAGATGGAATCGTGTTTCTCTAGTGTGCTGCCACCATTAGTTCTGCCTCTTGTTGGAGCATGGTGCTTATTTTCTCAGAGGAGATCAGAAAGCAAGTGCCAACATGGGGGGCAGTCAAGGTTTTAGGTCTTATGTTTTCCATTGGAACATGGTTTCAAACTGACCATAGTGAGGAAGTGTAGCACTCCCTTCACAATCACTTCTTGCTTTTTGTTGTTGGGATTTCCCAGTGCGATCATCCAAAACAAAGTTAATTACTGTGATACACTAAACTGGAGTGACAGAGGAGACTTAGTGCTGGAAAGTAGAGTACTCCTTACAGCGGGTTTATAATCTCTTTATATAAATCCTCACTGTAAGATATGGCTTCTTAGTGTAGTTGGTAAACAGCCTGCCTCGTAACCGAGCACATCTTTTAAAATATGATACATCACCTTACACAAACAGTTGAAGATTTTCCCCCAAAAATCCATATCTTGTCCCGTAAATAAGAATGTTAAATGATGAGCCCTTCCTACATTATACACATCCCTAGATGTGATGTCCTTCTTGGTGAATTTTTGTTAAGAAACAAAATACAATTTTTATTGAGATCAATAAAAGATTAAGGTGACAAAGTGATTTATTGGTCATACTGAATGCTCATTTTCCCCCCAACCACAACACAGTCAACCAAGGAAAAAAAAGGAGAATGCTGTGAAGTATTCTGTATTTAGCTTTGTTTTTACTGTGGGTCCTTGGAAAACTGGGAAAACAGAGCTAAGTCATCCATCAAATCTTAAAATGGCACTTAAAGTGAGTAACTGCTACTCTGGCCCTCAGACTACAACATCTGGAGGAACTTATTATATGACCCACTACACACCAAAGTCCATGGAAGTACTCCCATTAACTTCAATGAACACAACTGCAGTACTGCATAATGAGAGGGGGAAAGAAACCAATTTATCACTGCATGAAAGATGGTGCTCACCATCAGCTCTTTCTTTTGATCACTACAAGGTTGCACAGCCAGTTTGCCTTCTTGATGTATGATTTGATGTGCCTCTGAAGAAAACTTCATTTAAAAGCTCTCAAAGAGAGCTGGATTAAATGTCCCTGGAAAAAGATCCCCTGAATTCACTTTTTCCTCCCTTAGGACTGGTGTCTCATATTGGTTTCCCCTTGTGTGGATTTCTGTAGGGTCTGTAAAGAAGTAGTATTAAAGTCATTGTTTCTCTCTCCTTCAGCTCCTCCCCAGTGCTGGCAGAATTGCTCTCAGTGACAGATCCCATGTGAATCAGGGTGTAGCAAATGAAACCGTGTTTTGCTGTGTTCTTGCTGAGTATTCCAGATGAGCTATCACCACTGGTGCTCTGAGATGCCCAGAGCACTGCAGAGGAAGCTTCAGAGACGCTCCAAATTGGTGTAACCTGACTCTCACTGCAGAATTTTTTTGCACCATCTATCAATTAAATGGAAAATACCTAAATCTGCTTCTGTCTAATCTAGGAAGGAAAATATTAGAGGAATTGGTTTGCAAGGTTGTTGACACCTCACCTCTGACCACTGCTTTACAGCTTGAATGAAACTTCTACCTTTGCACACCAGAGTGGGGATTCTAGCTGTCTTGTACTTCTGCAAACTGCCATCCCCTTGGAAATAGGTATTTTGCATATAGGCCAACAGAGGGACCTTGGTGTGATTGTTTAAGTGCATGAAGTGAAATGCAAATCTGAGTTATTTACATTGGAAAGGTTTGTGTAGAGTGACATACCAGCAGTGTCTGAATACAGGCCTAATCCAGTACCTGTTGTGTCAGCTCTAAAATGTAAAGTCTAGTGGATTTTCGTAACAGAGAAAGCAGTAGTAACATTCATCTATAATCTTGAAAATGAGATGGTAACTCCAAATATGTGACGCTTACCACCTTTATAAAAACCATGATTAACATCTCACTAAACACAGGTTTTGTCACAGATACAGCACAAACCCTTCACATTATAACCCTTTGTGATTGCAGTCATTACTGTACTCTGCTTTTAACTAGTGTTGCAGGTCCATATATATCTGACTGTAATACATTCTTTATCAGTTTCTTAGAGCAGCATTGCAGCATATTATATTTAAAGTTAACTGTAATTTTGTTTTAATTTGAGATCAGATCCTTTCCATCAGATTATATTTATGCATATTTGTTTCAAATATTGTTGCACTGCCCTTGAAATCGTCGAAACCATTGATTGGAAAAGAAAACGTAACGTGTCAGATTGTTTTGGAGAAGGCATGTTGTAAATGAGAAAGCTCAGGACAGTTTTCATTGTTGTAGTCTCTAAGAGTGTTTCAGAAGTGTTTCTGCTCAAACCCTTAGGTCTTTTCACAGTGAGGTTCTCAGCCTTGTGAACCTACACCTCTTGATTGCAGCATCCATCCATTATTCTTGTCTTTTCATGAGCTTGACTTGGTTTCTTTTCTTTTTCTACTGATTATGTAGGTTACAACCAGCTGTAAAATATATGGCAGGAGGGAAGAACTGTCATCTAAGTGTGGTAGAATGAAGTGCTAGGTTCTACCTGAGCTGATCCTCAGTTTCTGAGGGCTACTTCAACTTCTGCAATCTCATCTCAACACACAGCAGAATTCAATGAACTTTGAAACCCCTGCTACTCCAGGTTTTACCTGATGGTTGTTTGGTTCACCTTTGGTCCAGGTTACACCTGAAAAGAAAGAAACTTTTGTTCATTACACGCGCAAAACATTAAAATTGGGGATTTGGAGTTTAAGCACGGATTAGGCTCAAACCCTAATAAAGGTATGGAGTTGGAGAGAGTCCCTAATATATGGAAAGTGTGGCCAACTAAATGCCAGGTTGAAATGCCTGGAGAAAGGACACCAGTGTAACACACAGGTGGTCCACTGCTAGAAGGAAAACAGTGTGGTAGCATGAGATTTTTTGTTTTTAATATGTAGTAAAGAATTATTGTGCTTAGAAAGTACTTGTTATATGCTTCTTAATCTCATCTGGAATATACAAAGAATGGGCTTTTATCAAGCTTGGCAATTCCTGAGACTTCAGAGATAAAGCAGCCATCTGTAGATTATTTTAAAACAAGAACTGACTTTCCAGCATTTATGTTTATCCTACACTGTCAGAAAGAAAGAATATGTGAAATTTGTAGTACATCTTTGAACTAGAGAAAATCTCAGCTGGCAAAATAATCTGCTGGGATAGTATTGCTCTGGAGCATTCTGCATATTTAAAATGACCTAGTTCATGTGCACTTACATGTATGCACAGTAGAAAAACCTGGCATCAACCTTCCTGCTTCTCGGGAGTGTTCCTGATATTTGACAGTCCCTGAGTTCAGTTACCATAGATATTGTGGTGTGCAGCTTCACTGGAAAACTCATGGGAACTTCCTTGCTATGGAGAGCAAAGAAAGTGAGGTAGAGTAGGACAGTCAAGTCCAGTTATTAGTTTGGTGTTCTGGGACCAGTTTCTACTTTTAGTCTTCCTGATTAAGTGATCGACTTGACTGTGGGTCATATCATTTACATCTTTAGGCCTCTGTTTCTTCCATGTTAAAGGAGCTAGTAGTATTGTTTTACCCCACAGGCGTGGCATTCCAAGGTAAATGAGGCTCAAAATTCCATTTTTACAATTATACTTTAAACTATTTAACTGGCACAGTGATGAAATAAAGCCAGGGCTGTTGTACTCATTGAACAGTCATCTCTCCCGAGATAACTGTATTTATTTGGCTTAACTGTGTATGTATAGTTGTGGGACTGCAAGCTTATGCCAATTTACATCTCTCCTTTGTTTGGCATATTAGCTTGGCCACAAAACCCTATAAGGCATCTTTGTAAAACACATTTTCACATATTGAGGCCATCTTGAAAGCACAAGCACATAAATATTATTGAATCTTCTTTGAAAAGATTATGCAGGTCCTTAGCACAGATTTGTGGTATGGGCTATACTTCCCCTGTACTGTCCTTCATGGAGTCTTCACCTTTCCATTTGGTAGAGGCAGTAGCTGCCAGACTGAATGTGCCTTTTTTAATATATATATATATATTCAAATCTACCCACACATCTCCCTGTTGAAACTCTTTTTACTCTCAATATTTTCTTTTTTACTGCAGACACAGTGACATGTTAGCATTGTTTTCTCTTTATGCATCCTATGCATGTTAATGAGCATGTTCTGTATTTTTGTTTGTTCATTTTGTGGTACTTTTCAGTGGGTTAGTAATCAAAACTATGTGGAGCAAAATGTTACTGGCAGCATGTGAATGGAAGTATTTGCCCATAGATGGGCAAATGACTTTGTGTATGGTTTTGGAAAGAGAAAGAATATCTCTGGTGTTTTGAGGAGCTCCTGTGATTTGCACAGAATTAGTCATATCAAAGCATGTGCAGATGTGGAGCTTTTATCTATAGACATCCTAAAATCTATTGCTTTTTAACTATTTTGAAGCTACATCCTTCTTAAAACAGCTTTCAAAGAAAGTCATATACTAGTTATAAGTGTATATTGTTGGATGAGATTAATAGATTTCTGTTTAGGTGAGGTGGATGAGACATCCAAAATAGCACTGCTATTGATAAATAAAACTTAAATGTAGGACCAGGTTGCCAGGATTGCAAAATACAATGAATAGTGCGTTTATTGTTTTAACTGATAGAATACAGTCATCAGGCAATTCTTATTTAGAGAACTGGTTAGTATCTGCTCTGGTGGTTAAAGCCAAATCTGGGCTGCTTTTATTAATGCAGCTCATGGAATGAGTCTAACACATAGAAATTAGAGAGCACAGAGAGAGAAAGAGCAATGTGAGGGGCTTGGTGGGATTGTGGAGAAATGGGATACTCCTGCTTTACATATAATATTTGGGTCAGTTAAAGAGCACTAGTGGAGGACAAAGGATAAATAGAAGTCACTTTCTTAACAGAGATGGGGTTTACATTAATTCTGGGCAAGGCTCATTGTGCTGTAGGGGGAGGTATTTTGAAACAGGACAGTACCTAAATGTCCTTCACACATGTCTTGCAGGAAAATACATATGTTATGTGTACTTCATATAGCTGCCTGAGAAGGAGAATACTGTTCAACTGTTTAAGATGGGAAGTGAAATGACAGATGTTCATGGTCTCAATATTTATGTATTAATTACTCAGATTTGCATAAAAGTTAAACAATTTAACTCAAGTAAAAAGAAAAAAAAAAAAAATCTTAAACAGCTATAAGCCAAAATGGTCTCTCTCTGCTCCTTTCTTCCTGTATAAAATTCCACCCTATCCTCCTTGGGGAAGGGAACTGCCATGGTAAAAAAAGATAGATAAAGAGAGGAGAATAATAATGGCAGCATTAGCAAGAAGCTCTGCGTAATACCACAGCTTCTGCCACAGTACCTCTGTCCTCCCTAGCAGGTTCCCTGAAGCAAGATGCAATATATCTCTTAGTTTGAATATTTCATTTCCAGGGGTACAGTTGCTCTTCTTTCATGTTATATTCAGCGTTACCTATTTATAACACTTTTTAAAACTGATTTTCCAGCTTCTTGGTATGGTACAAGGGAAAACAGAATCTATGTATCAGTGCAGTGATAAAAGGCATGAACAAAAGGAGAAAGCAATAATTGGTTACAAATCAAGATATGAACCTCAAGCAAAAATAAAAACGGAAGAAAGAGGGGAGAGAGCTTTATAAGTACAGTAAACAACAGTAATAACAATATGCTGTGTACACTGGCTTTGTATTTTTATACTGAGTTAGTGGATAAGGATATTTATCTGATGGTATTTGCTCTATACATAAACTCTTCTGATTTAAATGATAGATAGAAACCATTTATACAGATAAACACAGTAGGGGTCTAAACATGGAACCCTGTGGAACACCAGATGTGTGTAAATGAACATTTGATTTTCCTCTTGTCTGCTCCTGACAACCTGATGGATAAGAAACCATCTCCTGAATTCCCTTAAAACCTGATAGCAGTAATACAGATAATAACATAGAGTGAGATATGTTATTTATTAAATCTGCTCTCTAAATATTAATATGACAACATCTGTGATCTTTCTACTCTTTAACTGTACTCTTTAAGCACTGTGTCACTTGCTAACAAAGATAAATGCACAGAACTGGTGTAGAGGGTTTAGGACCACAGGGGTATTCAAATACTTAAGATTCATGCAATTTAGAAATTAATATTCTACATCACAATTCATTAAATAAAAGGAGTGTGAGAAATTTACAAAATTGCTTTTAAAATGGAAACAGATTGTGTGAATGGAATAAAAATCAGTTATGTTAATTCTTTTTTGTCCATTATCCCAGGTGGATCTGATGCTAACCACTGAAGAGTGTATTAGCAGAAAGGAGCTTTAGTACTTCATAAGTTAGAAATGTCATCTCCGAAGTGTCAGCACTTTTATATCCATTTTTCTTTCCCTCTCCATTTCCTTCATATCTCTGAGACTAAATTCTTACAGAGGAAGAGGCCACCAGAGGCCATGTATTGTCCAGATGCTTTTATTCACTATATCATGTCTTTTCCAGAGTTAACTGTCAAATGTGCTTGTAGTTCATGCGTTGAGGGTGGTGGGGGTGACATCCAGTGCTATAGCTTCTCACCTGAAGCTAAATTCGCCAGCTCCCTGTTGCCAGAAAGGACCATAAGCACAGCGCTGCTCCTGGATCGCATCTTTCTTATTTAGCAGCCCAGTTTGATTAACATTGTCTGAACAGGGTTTCCCACATATCAGTGAAAGCATTTCGAGGATCTACAGCAGCTTTGGCACAGTTGATAATTCTACCTTCTTTTCTGTAGCCTAAAGAAAACAGGCGAAACTGAAATCAGGGTCACTGAGGCTCTTACAAAAGCCTGTGATCTGGCTTAAGTATCTGGGGTTAAGCGACCTTAAGTATCTGGGTTTTTTATATGTTTGGAAGAGAGCCATAAAGTCTAAACACAGCCCGTGGAGCTGTGTCCACATTTGTGTTGAGTTTGAAGAGCTGGACATGTGCAGCTGGCATTGAATGCAGGCAGAGCATAGGTGATATTTATCATCATTCAGAACAACTTTTGGAGTCTCACATTAGGTGCTTTCATTTAGTGTGTTCATTGTGTTCAGATGCATACATGTGTTTAAAAGGAGGGTCCATTTGTTTCATATTGACTTCTCTGAAAAAAAACTCAGTCCACAGAAGAACCTCATTTATTTACACCATGATTAAACTACCGAGATTACAGGTTTAAGAGGAAGAGACTTCTTGGAGGCTTTCTTGCTAGATTCATTAAGAATCCTTTCAGTCCAGCTTTGCCCAGCTAACTGTCCTGATTTAAGCTGTTAACAGTACTGATGTTTCTGATGCTGCCTTCTTCCTGGCAGCACTGCCACACTCTTGATTAGACAGTGCAGCTTTGAAGGCTTTTCTGCACCAAGTATATTAGCCCCAACTTGAATCTGTTGATTAGCGATTTCATACTAGATTCAATAAACACAATGGCAAGTACTGAGAATAATTCTGCTGTTAGGAATGAAAAACTAATTGACTTTGAAGAAAATATCCCACACATGATCTGTACCACTCTGCTGATCAGAAACTGGACCACGGATAATTGAGAGGATGCGAAACACCTACTGCCTCGTGCTCACAATTTTTGGATCCATTAATTCCTGCAGTGTATTGTGCCTACCTACAACAGCTTAGTTCATTATAAACAATTCTGCCCCATTTACTTTAGAATTTTGTGGTTGTTAAACCATAAATGTGTAGAATGTAAATCTGCAGAGGAGGTAGTGACTTTTTTCTGCAACACACTGTTTTAATATCGTGTTAAAATTGACATCACATTTTCATGTAGATGCCACTATAGTTATACTTGAGCCTGAATATGAAGGTAGTTTTGGATGATAGACGGTTTGGAGGACTGTTTAGGGTTTTTTGGTTTGAATTAATTAAGGGGTTTGGGGTTTTTAGAACATTAATCACAAAAATTGTGTGCTCAATTCCAAAATGAAATAGAGGTTTGATACGAGTTGTGGGACCACAGAGTTTGTGGACACTACAGTTACATTTTATTCTATAGAAATAAAAACTTAATTAATTCTGTTTTACTCAATAAAAATGTTATTCAACATTGTTATTGCTGCACATGTCCTGCTTTTTGGAAAGTGTAAGGAAAGAGTTTCATGGTGCTTAGAACAGAAAGATCCAAACTGTACTCACCACTGATTTTCAGTATGATTCTGAGGTGAAATGAAAAGCAAGCTTGCACAGATGAAGAATTTTGTCTTAATGCTAATGATACATATTGAAAATACTTCTCACAGCTTTTGTTAAATTATATATGTTGAAGACTTTCCACAGTATTTTCAGGATGCTAAGTAATAGTTCAGATGACTTTCTCCCAGAAGGCAGAAAACTCTACCCCACTGTTGAGCAACAAGTAGGTTTAATAGCATATTTTGTTTGTGGTATTTTCATAGGTCAAAGTTTTGACAAGCATCTTTGATATATGCTTTATAAAACCCTTGTATCTTGAGCATCTAAACTCCTGTAAGGAGACTTAAACCTACTGATAGTAGACTTGAGTTCCTTGGTTTCCTTTTATGGATCACTTACAAATAATCCTCAGATGCCTAGGAATTATCCACTTGAAAAACACTGCTATGTCTTAAAGTAGTCTCAACAGATAAAAATGTCTTGTTTAAAAAGGGAAATGTATTTCATCAGACCTGATATATTTCTACTAACCTCAATTTTTCAGCCAAAGTAGCAACAGGGTGATTGCTAGGAAGGGAAATGATTAGAGTTCTGATGGTAAAATTAAAAGAGGAAATCTTCTTGGAATGCTGAATTTTTATTTTCACTTGACATTTGATTTCATTCCACTTTTTTTCACTAGCACAAGTCTAGATAGGAAATGGTATCCTAAGTGAATAACAATTCATATGAATGTAGTGGAGCCACCATGGTTTTTTGTCTGGATCTTCAAGAAGTTGATCCAGTCTAATGGGAAGAGAGAGCAGCAGCATACTTCATAGCAATATGTGAGTGCCCTCTTGGACTCACTGTACATTTTATCTTTCATTATCAAATTGACACTCCTGCATGGGTAGATTCATTCTCTGGCAGGGAATACCACAGGCTATATTTCTGTACTTCTTCATCCTCCATCCAGGCATTCTCTCAGTGCCTTGGTAAATCATCACGTTAAATCCTTCACGGTGAAGAAAGGCATGCTATGTAAGCAATTATATACTGATTAATGTCTAAGTTAAATTCCTGTCTTCAAAGATGTTGCTGACCTGCTGCCTATCTCCATCATATTAATTTCCTTTGTTCTCTGATAGAAGCTGTTGGTTTAGCAGTAGAAGCACAAAGGCAGAAGTGGTCTTAGGTTTAAATCCTCACGTGTAGTGCTGAACATGAACAGCTGACACTCTCTTTCCAAATAAATACAAAGGGGCACAAGGACTGGAAATCTTCTGTAAAGCTTTACCTAAGAGGTAAAATTCTGTGCCTGGCCTCAAAATTCTCATCCTTGTTAACATCACAGCAACTCCAGCGGTACTAGCAGTGACAGGAGCTCTCACTGAGATGGGCCATTAGTGCTAGCAGTAAGGCATCAATTCAGCCTGCTGTAAGTGTAGATGACACAGTGCTTAAAATGTGGGCACCAGTAAGTGCTTTCCTCCAGTGGAGATCCCAGTGTTACTACTAACAGGAGAACCATCGTGTGGGAATGGTTTGAATCACTTCATTATCCAGGTGTTATTATCCAGGAGTCTGTATAACTCGGGCAGGGAAACAGTGGAATAAATCCTGACTGGCAAGGTGGTCTGGGATGCAGGGGAAAGCAATTATATTTCAGTGTTTTCCTAGCGATAAAGAAATAACCCATTAAATACAGAACCTGTTGGAATTCCTGGAGGTGTGTATAATGGTCAGCCTGTATAAATATAGTGGTAGCATCTGTAAAGTTTTTATACAGGTGAAAAGTATTTTTTAAATGATGGTTAATCCTAATGTAATTTACTGTACTTCCTGGGCAGAGGACACCCTTGATTAGACACTCACCAAGATGATGCACCTCTTTGGCAGCATTGCACTAACAGTTTAAATACAGTGATTTCTCCTGTACCATGCTTGTAAATGTTTAACCACTCACATCTATGAGTGTACTCACTGTGGTGATGTTATGTCACAGAAATGTAATTCTGTGCTATTAGCTCTTCAGGGATAGGTGGCCCTTCCTTTTTGTGCTGAGGGTTGAATTACTGGCAAATAACATCCCCTTTACTCTGCTCTTGTCAGACTCCATCTGGAGTACTGTGTACAGTCCTGAAGCCCCCAGCACAGGAAGGACATGGAACTGTTGGAGTGGGTCCAGAGGAGGGCCACAAAGATGATCAGAGGGCTGGAGCAACTCTCCTATGATGACAGGCTACAAAGTTGGGGCTCTTCAGCCTGGAGAAGAGAAGGCTTCCGGGAAACCTTATAGTAGCCTTCCAGTATCTGAAGGGGGCCTACGGGAAGACTGGGGAGGGACTATTTACAAGACCTTGTAATGACAAGAAGAGGGGCAATAGATTTAAACTGGCAGAGGGGAGATTGGTGAGACACTGGAACAGATTACCCAGGGAGGTTGTGGCTCCTCGCTCCCTGGAGGTGTTCAAGGCCAGGTTGGACAAGGCCTTGAGTGACCTGTACTAGTTGGGAGGTGTCCCTGCCTATGTCAGGGGGTTGGAACTAGGTGATCCTTGAGGTCCCTTCCAATCTTACCATTCTATGATTCTATATAGTAGCTAAAAAGCAGTATCAATATCTGCTGTGCCCTCTACGTCTTTGTGTTGGAATCGTGTGTCCTGTGCAAGATCAAAGCCTGGATGAGAAGGTATGGTTCAGCACAGCTGAAAAGACAGGAATATTTTCTGTAACATCAGACCCCACTTTGCCACTCTGGTGAGAGAATGGAACATGAGAAGGATGGGTTTGAAAACTCTTCTGATTTCAAGTGTAACCCTTGCCCACCATGGGCTTCAGTCCCTGTCGAGGTCCATCTGATTGCTATAGAGAGCGGGAGAGGAAGTGTACTGTTAGCAGGTACACCTGCAAGGTAGAAGAAAGCATTAGATTCTGGATTAGCTCAATTAGAGTCAACATAGTAGAAGAAAATGCACCATAGATGCCCTAGTAGTTCAGAGTTCATGGGTCTGGAATAAATGAAATAATGAAATGTTCAGTTGCTGTAGTAAGACTTTCTGTGACTTTCTGTTTTATTGCACACAGTGTTTCTCCTTCACATGGGAGGGATTTAGGTGAAATGATCCATTAAAATATGGAGCTTAGCATTCAACTATATTTTTCATCCCTCCTCTCTTTCTATTTCCCTTTATTCTGTACACACACAATTAAAAGATTGGTCCAGAAGCACAAAACAAGATCAACCACCAAATGAGGGCTCCTGAGAATGCCAGAATTTGAATCACTGACTGGGTAGCTCTTGGTGCTTTTTGGAGAAGGTTTTCTGACTTGATAGGAAAACTATTAAGTGTTTTCAGGCTTGCAATGAAAATGGAAGATACAGGGAAGTAGAAATAAACAAATAAGATTTTTAGAATTTCCCATTATTCTTGAAGAGAAAATGGGAATAGGGGAAGCAAGAAAAGGCAGCTCCACATCAAAGAGAAAGCAACCAGGCTATAATCCATCCAGAAGAGACATTACATTAATAGCAATTTGAGGCAAAATGTTCTCTCCTAAGTGATGTTTGGAGACTATTATGCCAATAAATTCAATTCCTTTTTAAGAGTCAATTAATTTCCTCAATTTTCTCGATAGTTTGTGAAACAACATGACTCATAGATAGTGGCAGAGGTCAGGACCCAGTGATGTCTTGGTTATTTCAGTCAATTGCACCCTAGTTTTCCTTCCCTCTCACCCTTAGTTTACTCTCTTTTCACCTGTAACTTGTGCAACACCTGAGAAAAGTATACCTGCAATATACCTGCTGTACAGGGCTGGAGTTCAGCCAATGTTTCAAAATATTTTTATAATTAAAAATTAAAAATCAGATTTACTCATATTTTTATTAGGACAAATGGCAGACTTTCTAGATGTTTACTTCAGTGATGTTCACCTTTTTGGTCAAACTTAGACAGTTTCCCTTCTCATTCATGAACTGTTAATATTAAAAGGGAAGTAATCACTTGTATTATGTTAAACCTCCTCCTGGAGTAGAATTTGTGTTAGCAAGTTCTGAGAGAGTGAGCTCAGATTCAGGGGAGCAAGAGTTTGTTGAGTTTGACAGATGGGAGAAAAACATGGCTGTAGGTTGTTTCATGGACCACCTTAGAGAAGTGTGGTTTAAGCTGCTCATAATCATACATTAACCTTTCTGATCATGCTGAAAGTACTGGAGTCTCTCTCTCAAGATTTTGTGCTCTCTTGGATGGATAGCCTTTACAGGCATCTATATATTCCCTGCTAAATCAAAACCCAGAATATCTTCTGGGCTGAGATGCAATTTATTTTCCCAAAACTGCAGGACCAACTAATCTAGAGCAAAGGGAAAGCAACTCAGTTTTTATTTAGAGATGCTGTGTAGACTAAAAATGTAACTTAGATTACTAATTGATGATAGACACTGAAGCTAATCCCATATAGCTAGAACCAGAGCAATGTGTCAAAAGGATAGAAGAGACAAAGATGTATTCAGTCAGAAAGGAAGAAATACAGCTTAAAACTCCAGATATTAAACAATTAAAATGACTGTGAGTGATCTAGCAGGAGAATAAGGCAAAGGTTTGTGAGATGCTATTATTTTATCTGAGTGTCTTGAAAATGTAATTTTGCTGTTATATTACTTGTGCCCAATAATGCTTTTGCTAGACAGAATGTTTCCCAGATCTCCAAGGAGTGGTCCAGATTTCACAGTTTAAAATAGAAGGAGAAAATACTCAGGGAACATTAACTTCAAGTGGGACTTTCTGCTCTGATTGACAGAATTCATTACAGAATATCTGTTAGTTTTTGTGCTATTGCAACTGCTTAGGTGGACTTTAAGCATCACTTCTCCAAGTGTGATTGAGCTCGGTTCAAGTCTCTATCAATAATCTTTTCTCCTGGCCTTTGGTTTTCGGCGCCGTTACATAATTTCAGTTAGTTTCTTAAACAAAACCTTACTGCTTACAAATCCTCTCTTAAATCCTGTTCAAAATGTAACTTGACCTGAAAAAGTCTTTTATTTCATCTACTATCACTCTGGTTTTGTCTACTGTGGTTAGAAGATTCCCAGAGCCCAGTGGGGCCCCCTTGTTGCTCATTGCCCTTTCTTGCAGATGTAAGCACCACAGGAAATTTAGCCGTATCTACTTAAGAATCACCAGGGGTTTTCAGATCCCAAGGTGACACTCAAAAGTGTGATGAAATGAGTCACTAGAGGAAGCAACTCTCTTACCACTGGCAAAGTGTGTACTGAAAGATGCAGTGTTTGGGCAGATCTCCCAAGAAAGGAATTTGACTACTTACCTAATAAGGCAGATCTTGCAGTGTTTCTGGAGGGATGGCCAGGAATCACCTTCTTTATTTAGAGGCTTCATTTTAAATGATAAGCAAGATGAAACCTCCACAGGCATTTCCTTGTGCAAAGATTCCTATAGTTTGAGAGTATTTCAAAGACGTTTGAAGCTGATAAATCTTACATGCTTGTGACCCACTTACAAGCCAATCCTTCCTAAGTGGGAGGTATATTATTAGGTATTCAGACATCAGCTGCTCATTCCAGGCTGCTCCAAAGTGATGCTCAGATGTGAAAGCATACACAAGCTAATGCTAATTTGGAGTCAGCCTAGGAGTTGGAAAGCTCCTACCTGGACTTAAAAATCTATGAATTGATAGCAAGTGCTGGCAAAAGGCCACTGGTCACAGCTTACCAGAGCATTTAACAGAGATACTAACACTTTTTTTTTTCTGTTATAAGGAAGTTAAAATAAATCTAGGTTTGGCCGTAAGATACCGTTCAGTCACTGTTCTTCCCTTTAAACAGCTTCATGCAGATTTTTTCTATGTATAGGCTGCTTCTGAAAAATTATGAACCTTTTCAGAATACCATATAGACTTCCTGTGAACCCATCCCAAAGAGTTCCCAAAGTATTGTGCAGCAAGCAGTAGAGCAGCTCACCGGTCTGAGTGCCTTATGATTTATGAAAAACTTTGGTTTCCATTAAGCTGCAGAAAGGGGATAGTCTGTTTCACCCTGTGCTGAGAACCCCATTTGTTTCCGTTCCTGTCAGCAGTTTGCATAAGTGAGTGATTTTATTTCATGTGAGAGAGAAGGCAAACACACAAGTTATCCCAGCAGTGGAAGATTTGTCAAATAAAGCTTTTAATAATGGTGTTATTTGACAGTTTTATAGTGCTTCAACTTTCAAGCAGTTTGAAGGTGGTAGGTTTTCAATAAAAATTAAGTCCTTATCTAGAAGAAACTCAGTCCCTGTTGTTTTAAAAGTAGTAGGCTTGGCTGCATTGGAGCACCTTAATCTACTACTGAAAGTAAATCTCAATCCTTTTCTGTATTAATATATCCTGCAATCTATCATCAGTAGGTGTTCTGTGTATTTTTTTGCCCTAGTATATCAAGGTGGCCTGATAAACCACCTTCCTAACCAAACCTGTTGTGTGATCATTATGTTTCCCACAAGAATAAATTATCCAGTGCAGCTCTCTGCAGCTTACTTAAATTGCCCGACAGCGTTTCCAGTCAGTCTTACTTATTTTTTAATTTGTTTAAAGGGTCCAGTAAGCTATTCAGATGAGAAGAAGAGGAACAGGGAAGATGCCGGGTTTCACAAGGTCAGAGTTAATCCTACCTGTGTTCATAAATCATTGTGCTTCATAGGATAACCATATAGTGACTGAGAACGTGTTAATAGAAAACAAGTTCTGCACTGATAGTTGCCTTGCTTAAAGGAGGGATTTTCAAAAGAATCAAAAGATGACTGAAACTCCCTGCCAGTTAGACAGAAGGGAAAAGGGTTATGTTGTTTACAGATCTACTGCTTCTGTTACAACAACTGATTGAACTTCATCATTCTGTGGACAAGTTAGATTTTAGTACAAACCTGTGCCAAAACAATTTCTGAAAAACAGAGGGCTCTCTATAGCCTTGATAAATGTTTGATTTGAGCAAGTGGAATAAGAAACAATGGTACGAGTAGAAGTGACATATCTTAGATTTAAATTATCTGCCCAAGTAGAGATCTTGCTTTCAACTTGTCCTACAAACTAGTCCTGCACTAGTTGTATAAACACAAACTAGGTTCATAAAGCACAAAGCCCTTCAGAAACCTAATTTCTGTATTGCTGTAACACTTGGTACTAATGGGAAGGATACTCAGCTGGTATATGCCTGGGAAAATCATTCTTGTCCTTTGTCTGTATCAGAGGGAACATTCTGGGTTCCAACAATTTCAGCTAAGTTTCTGGACTCTTTGGGGTGAAGCCTTTCTACTTAATATTCTTATTAACAGTGCCATTAAAGCCAAACATATGTATTGCATATTTTCAAATGCAGTGTCACAGGTTTTGTCCCAGGGTTCTCACAATCTGGTTCAGTAATCAAAATGAGAAGACAGGAGGTGGAGGGAGGAAAAACAAAAAGCAGCAGCAAGATTGTTAGCTGGTATGTTGAAGATCTTTTTACAAGCTGATGGCTCCTCAAAGAGGACTTAGGGGAAATTTTCTTGTCTTCTTGTCATTAGAAATTGCTACTGAAAAAGATTGTTCCACTTGAAGGTCTTGAAATCTTACAGCCTACTCTAAAAAGAGTTATTGAGTAGGTCTGCTGAGTCCTATCTTACTGCCTTCCTTTCCACCACTCAGTTTGGGTGTGCCAACACGGCATGAGGAGCACCCATGTGGTTAAAAAGTTCCAGGGGAACCTCTCTCACTGTTATCTGGTAACTCGGATTAGCAAAGATCAGAAGGAGTCATTCTGTGTTCAACAGCCCTTTCCTGTTGTCAGGCTGGGAAGAGAAGAACAGAGACTGGTTTTTATTTACTGACTGCTTGAGGCAATGCCACCAGAGAAATTAGAGGAGTCTTTCCATTGACTTTGTAAAAGTTGGATAGTGCCTTGGACTTGTGCTGTGTGTATTGGGTTGCTTTATTTTATATATAGTAGCTCAGGCTCCCTTATACCTCTTTCTACTACAGTACTCAACTCCTCCCCCTCATCACAGAAAAGTCTTGACAGGAACTTTCCTCTCCTATTTGTCTCTTTCTCTGTGCTCTCCTCCCCCTCTTTCTCATTCTTTACCTCCCTCTGTCTCTCTCATTCTCTCCCCTGCTGCTCTCAGATGGCTGGCTTTGCTCAAGGTCTGCAGGCTGGCATAGAGCATGCCTGGAACAATATGTTCCTATTAAATTCACCCCCTCTCATTTCTTCCTAAAATTAAATTGAATTTTACTTCCAAATTTGTTTGTTTGAACTTGAATAATAAAAACGTCCCTGAATGCAGTTGCATTAAATCGGAAAGCTTCCCAGCATTTAGGAAAAAAAAAAAAAAAAACCCACTATTTTAAAAATAGCTCTTTCTAGTGTTTGAAAGAAAAGGATGAGCACATATCTACAATTGAAGTCAATCTCTAAAAGTCCACCCATAGTTTGAGCTGCCTCCACGGGTTTACTTCCACAGCTTTCACACCACTTTTGCTGCACCAAGATAACCAAGACAGACACAACTGTAACTCAGGTATTTTCAGTCTTAGTCCTGAGCTTTATTTTGTAGCTTGTTAAAATTCAGACTGGTATGACTTCCTTATCTATATTTAATTCCCATTACTATCTTGTGCTTTTATGCATTGTACTTACTGTGAGATTGTGAGGGATGGAACTGAAGTCCTCCCAAAAGAGCATGATAACAGTGGTTAGAGTTGGACCTTTATATGGGGTAAATACAGATCACAGATTTTGGGATGCTGAGCCATTATAGTTGTGTCAGCAGCTGTAAGGACCTTTCAGCCCTCCTGAAATGCTAATAGTCTGCACCTTTCTGAATCCAATTTGTGACAGCTGGACAAGAAGGCTCTCAAAGTTTTGAGAGATAAGTATACAGAATAGCACTGCTGTGGTGTTAAAAAGCTGCAGGAATGTTTTATTGTTGCAGAAACACTCTTCAATTTGAAACAAAACCACAGCAGTATCGCCGTGGTAATATATAATAGGATATGTTTCAGAGAGAAAATACGACATGTAAAAATTGCAGATTGATCACCCTGGAAGGTCCTGCAGATTTGGGATGCTCACTGGCAATCTAGCATCTCAAAAAGTAGAACACTGCTGCAAGAATATGCAAAACTCCAGAGCCATGCTGTGCCTCTCTCTCTTGTACCCTGCACTTGTTTTATATGCTGAAGACATCTTGACATCGGTGGGGTGTTTCAGATCAGAATGTGTTTGAAGTTTGCAATAGAAATCCATTGTAGAGAGAAGAGGAAGATGTGAATGTTTGCAACAGTTTGACAGATCTTCCATTATTGCTTTGGAAGATCCAGTGCTTATCTTTTTTATTAAATATGGTGGGGTTCATCAAAACAGACTAATGAGTTTCTGGCCAGTTATGATTATTCAATAGCTTGCCTGAAATTTCTGTTTATTCCCTTATCGAACACATTGGGCACTGCAACACAAAAGTGTCTTGCACCAGGAATGCAGGTTACTGTATAGGCATACACACACAAAAAACCTGAGACAGATCTGTCCTGGAAAGCTTCTAGTTAGCAGACAAAAGATTAAGGATAAGAATGTACTGAATGGTCTTTGTTGGTTAAACATGGGGTACTTTATTTGCAAGTAGTCAAGAAGGAGAGGGGAAAATGAGACTGGCTGTTATTTGCAGGCTACCTCGTTAAGCTGACAAAGCAACTCTAGTGAGTTGCCCTAACAAAGGTGAGTGAGCAAATGCTCTGAAAAAGCATGAAGCTATAGCAGATGTTGGCATTTTGTCTAAGAAGCAAAATGAGAGATCATGGAGGAGCTGAGAGATGAAACAAAACAGAGAAAAGCAAGAAGCAACAGTAGAGGGAAGGAAAGCCTCAACATCTAGAAATGTGCAGCAAGTACTTAACACCCATTCCTACTGCCAACTGTTCCTGATTAAATGGCAGCAAGTGGTTACTGTTCCAGAAATATCTGGATAGCTTCTTTTCTCAACTACCAGAAGAAATTTCCGTAATAAAAGTCCCAAACAAAATAACTCACGGTGCCTAGGCACCTGGCTTCCATTTGAGACTTTTTTTAGTTTGTCCCTGTTTGAAGGAGCAATGGAAGTGAACCTAGGGAGCTAACCTGCTGCTATCTGCTTGCAGAAAGCTCAGCTATAAATAGGAATGAAGGCAGCAGTGTAGGCTGTAGTTTGAGAATAAGCTGAACAAATCTTTGCTTGGTGAAATCAAAGAATATAATCATAAGCTTCTGTTGTGGGAAACAGACTAATGATGTGCCAGTGATTTTTATTGCCTTGGGTTATAAGACCTTGAGGGACCTTATGGTCTTCCCTTGGACCTGAAATATTTCCACAACTCAGTGCTACCCAGTAGATACAGAATGACAAAAGATTACTTCTCCATCACCTTAAAGATAAATCTCTGAGACCTTGGCAACCTTTGGGAGAAAATATAATTGTCTTCCTAATTAAAATTGATTTTTTTTTCAGTGAATGTACCCTTCTATTGCTATCCCAGCTGTATAACTGACTGTATCTCCCTTATTACAATAGATATTTACGGTCTCGAATTGACAGCATATTCGGCACAGTATGTGGTATGTATGATACCAGCTTTGGCAACAGATCACAGACCAGTTAATCCCTTTCGAATATACATTTTTCCCTAACTAGTGCCGGGGATGGTTGCCTGATGTGGTTTTCTTTGTTTATTGGGCTTTACCTGTGGGTGTTTCAGGTGACATGTCAAGTAAAACTATTGACCAAGGGATTGGGTTCCTCAATCCTTTTGTCAAAAGGAATTAGGTACCTCCTCCTTCAAACGTCTTAAAAAATCCTGGGATTAGGAGTTTGAGTATGAATACCAGTCTTGAATATCAATGTTTCCAGCACTATAATGTTAGTATTCTTCATGATTTTCCTTGGTTTTTTTAATTAGCTCTCAGGATGTAACTTTGTTTTCACAATGGCCTGCCTTATGCTAGTGCTTCTGAAGAGGATTGTAGAGGTGCAGCTGATGCGGTTTGGCCTTCAGCATGTTCTATACTATAACAGAACTAATAGATGTATCTACATGGTGTGTCTTACTGTGCTTTAAAGGATAGTAAGAACAGCTCTCATGTATGTTTTCAGGCTGAGACTCTTTTAGGAGGAAACTGGGAAAGGAATAAAGAAAAAGGGAAATGTTTCAATCTCTGATCTGAAATCCTTTGCATACACTGAATTATAATAAACATGGCAGTTCAAGAGAATTCAGACTAATAACTCAAAATACAGTTCAAGTTTAAAGGTAATGGAAAATGTAACATGAGAGGAAAAAAGCCCGAAGGAAATGTTTGCAAAAGTTTCATTGAGTAGAACTAAAAAAAGTTGAACCACCTATAAAGGAGTTTTGCTCTCACTGGACTTTCTTCTCTGCTCTTCATGTGTAGCACGTCGTCTGACAGGTAGCAAATGTAACAACCTCCAGACATGAGTCATCACAAGGGTGGACCCTCTCATCCTCAACACTAAAAATAAAGATCTCACTCACTGAGCCCGAGGAGCAATTCTCTATCTAGTAAGTTGGTATCAGCCAGTGGAGCGATACAGAGGGAACACACTGAACCACTGATTTATTCAACCTGGAGGCCTTGGACTTGACATGACTAACCCAAGTGCAGTAAATGGGTTCAGATAAATGTTGGCATTACAGAAGGCACCATGGTTTATGACAGAAGGGATATGGGCCCAGGGGCTCTAGGGGCTGCTACCTTGGGCTACTGGTCCTGAAAATGAAGAGCTCCATCACCAGCATTCATGTCGTTGAAAACTGAGCACAAGAGGGGTTGCAATGAATTGCATTCTAGCAGAAGAGAGACACTTTTTTCCTTATCCTTTATTGTGTGGATGTTCTTTTTTTTTTTTTTTTTTTTTTTCTTTCCTTAGCATGGCAGTAATTATTTAACTACCCTTCCAGGAAGTAGATTTGAAATCTTCTTTTCAGCTTGTGGTGAAAGCTATATCAATACTCTCAGATTTAGGGCAGTGGAGGTGAGGGAGAAATAACTCAGTAGCTTGGCTTAAACCTAACTGAACATATTAGTAATGAAATATTTAAACCATCAATATCACACATTGATGTGCAAAATGTTTAATTATTTATCGTTTCAGTTATTATTCATGTTAGATCTTAGACCTTAAGATGTACATACATTTAAAAAATAGCTCAGGAGATGTATCAGGAGTGTAGAGCAGCATGAAAATTCTGAAAGCTGGCTACACACTTTTGTCTGAAAGCATACAACAGAGTTCCTTTTCTCTTTTTTTTTTTTTTGTTTTGTTTTGTTTTTTGGTGGGGGGTGTGTGTGTGTTTGTTGTGGTTTTTTTTCTAAATTACCAAATCCTTCTCTAGGACTCAGTGCAAACACTGCTTCTGCTTTTAGTCAATGTCTCTGGTAAAACAAGGCCATTTCAAAGGGGAAACTTTGAAGTTTTAAGCTTGGTGCTTCTTCTGTTCTATTTAGGTCCGTATGCTGTCTCCATCACTGTATCTTCAGTGTGTGTAACTAAGTGTCTCCCAGTATTGCTTTAAGCAGCACGACTACCATCTGTCACAAATGGTTTGTTCTCTCTTCCCAACAGCAGAATTGTATGTACAGTGTCATGCTTCACATGCACGTAGCTGCTAAGTGTTTGCTAGAGAAGGCAGAAGTGGTGTGGAATCTTTAGCACTTGCACTAGAAAATGACTGTGTTTAATGGCCCTCTGCCCACCAGTTTCACATAGGACAGTGGGATCTTTGCTTTCCAAAGGCACATCCACACTGCTGACTACCGGGGAAATTTCCTTGTTGTCTGTGGGACTGCTCATGTGAATAATAATCATAATGAGGGAAGAGACTATTTGGGTTCTGGGCCTGAAGTCTGACGTTGCTATATTTTTATCACAGTAATTTCAGAAACGCTGCTGTGAAAAGCACTCTACCTGTTTGTTTCTGTAGCTACCTGTGGTGCAGTTGCATGCCACTGAAAATGCCAAATGCCAAACCTTATGCTGATGGTTTGTGAGCCAAATGAAGGGGACAGGTGAACAACAATGGTGAGGAGAGCAGTTTGGAAAATTTTCTGTAGTAGTTTTTACAGTAGTTGAGTACAAATATGTCAGACGTGATTACTTTTTGTCACCTGTACAGTAACAAATAGTGAAAAGTATAAAATAGCCAACTCCCAGACTGCTGGCCTTGAGGTTGAAATTTGTTTACAGGGGTAGAATCTATTCATGATGTATTAGTAGCTTTGTTCAGTTATTCATATGCAACAGAAACATCACACAGTAACTGCTGAAATGAACACTAATGAAGGTATCTTTTGTTTTCCTAGAGATTAACATATTACTTTCTTCTCATCATTAGAAGGCGTTTGGAAATGCTGGACTGCTGATGCCTATATCCAGTTTCATCTTTCAATTAGCAACTTGCTTGTTCTTGCAGTCCAAGTGCTAGTGGAATTAACCTAAGCTAATCATCACTGATGGAGTGATCTTCCTGCAAAGCCTAGAAATCAAGGCTGTCATATTTCATCTGAAATTTGCATACACATTTGCTTTGTGGTTGGATTACTCAAACAGGCTCAACTTCTGAAAAATTTCATTGATTTCAGCTGCAGCAACAACATCTGCATAAAATAATCTTTAAGTGTGTTTGGTTGGAGACCTGAACAATGAGATATAGATGCTTTTTGGCCATGCTTTGAAACTTTGAGTCTGGATCAAAGATTATTAGTCTGATATTGCTATTAGAGCGTTAGTATGTCTCTATGACTGTCCAGTGCAATCACTGCTAGCACAGGTTGTACACATTGAGCAATGTCACAAAGCACAGCACCTGTGTGTCTGTCTTGCCCCTGTGCATGCATGTTCTGCTCTAGGAGTGAATCTGGGTTATTATGGACTTTTTATGTCACAGCATTGCCCCAGCTCCTCCTACCTCTGTGCTATCTCTCTACTTGTCTCCAGAATCCCTTCAGCTTCTGCCAAACCTTGAGGGGAATATATAGGCCATTAGTGTGACCAATTAGCCTATCTTGATGGTCTTCTCTTGGGATCCTTGTTTGTTCTGGACATCACTGGAGCCAAACAAACCTTTCTCCCTTGCTGATATGGTGTTAAAAACCGAGTGAAACAAGCTGTGTAAACCATGAGCCCATGAGCTGCCTGCAACGGACTTCTGCAGAATGATATTTGAAGGCTGCAAGTACAATCTTTGCCCCGTTGCACAGAAGGCCTTGCACATCCCATCACTTGGAGATATTTGATAGATTTAACTGCATTAAAAAGTACTGTTTTAGGGAAATGTTCATCCTACCTCTGTAATTTATGCTGTTTCCCAGTAAAATGGTGTTTTATGTCTGCCTAGGCAAGACCTGCAGATTCTGAAATCTATTCGGAATGGTTGCACTGCATACCAGTTGCCAACTTGTAAAGCTTTTCTGAACACTGTTGTGGCTCCAAAGGATTATTTATTGAACAGTTGAGCTTGTGAAACCTTCCCAAAAGCTACAATGCAAAGCTGTCACAAGCATGATTCTATTGAAAATTCTTTATAGAAACATAGTCCTCCAGGAACAAATGGGGCATTCAGGTTCCACCAGCCTTGTAAGAGCACTTTCCTTCCCCAGGAGTAATGACTAGCAGAAACATACTATGCAGGAGCAACATGATTTTTTCACTGCCTTACCAGAAGTTTCTTATCTTTTGTGGTGAAATGCAAGCATAAAGCCTTCTTGTGATGGAGGAATTCTGTCTATTTGTGCCCTGTCTGCTCCATGATATGTGATGCACCATGGAGAGGACACTGGAGAAAACGGCTTAAGAGCCTGACTTGGAAATGTGTGTGTGTGTGGTATGTGATAGACATCCTCAGAAAACAGAGAAAGCAATACATGTTGGTAATAACTATAAAGGTGTTTTAACAGTTTTCTGTTTGATTTCAGATGTGTTAGTAACAGCTGGAGATTCCTTTTTCTCAAGTATTAGCAGATTAGCTCTGCTCCTGTTTTTAAGGACATACTGTAGTAGGCAACACAGATTGTTTTAAACTCAAAGTCATTTGTGTGCTTAATTTTGTCCTTTCTTTGCTTTGGCAGTGATGTTTTAGGGAAAAGTAATATTTCATCCTAAAGAGAAACTAAGCAACACTGTGCTAGTCATGGGGTTCACAAATATTTGTTAACTATTCTGGTTTACTGTGCTTAGATCAAGATTTCACCTAATAAAAGAAATCTGAGATTTTCTGCACAATTGTAGGCTTTGGCTAATCCCCAAATCAGATTAATTTATATCACACAGCTCTGACTGGAATTCAGAGGGCAGAAAGTATTGCGTTATAAACTGTGCCACCCAGGAGTATGTGATGCATCTCGTCTGCTTTTGTGTGTTGACAAATGACATCTTAGAGATCTAAAAGTGCAAAGTGCTGATGTACGGAACAGAACACAAAGCAGACCATAGCAGGTGGCTGGCTGTTGCAATTTTTACCTAGGAAGATTGGAAGGACCAGTATAGACACAACTGCGGATCTGTAACCTCTATGCCATTGTAAAATCCTAACAGTATACAGACCTCTAAAGCTCTGTTAGTAAATTCTTCTTTTGGTGACAACTCAGTTGCATGCCCAGCTCAGTAGTGCTAATTGTAACAGGAATGGTAGTAAGTCTATGCAGCAGCACACCACAGTCAGTCAGACTGGAGCAGGAGATGTCGCTAGGTCTATCAGGTCAGTGATCAATGCAGAGAAGACGTTTTCACTGGCAATGTAAAGTCTTGGTTGCACTCAGTGAGATTCCACCCATAGGAATGATGGAGGGGAAAGAATAGGAAACCTAACAATATTGTTAAGGTTGCAAGGCTAAGAAAAACGTGTTCTTGAAAGAAATCTTCCTCTTGCAATTGTGAAACATGTTTCTTTAGCAGGAAGAGTCTAGAACTTAATACACAGCTCTTATGGGGGATAGAAAATAAATACAAAAAACATTTATTCCCAGCATCCCACAACAATCAGAGTGACTTCAACACCTATACATGCATTTTAAGTGGGCAGTTTCAGTGCCAGTACGGTGCACAAAACTCAGCTGAGATGCAGCAGACCATCTGCCAGAAGGAAAGCTGGGGAGTGAGTGGCAAAAAGCCTCTAAGCTTGTGGGAGGGATGGGAGTGTTGCTGGTTTGCTGGAGTTCAGAGCTCTGGCAAACCGCATACGCTGTGATAGCTCTTGCCAAAGGGAGGAAGGGAGACAGCAGAAGGGCAGTGAGTTGGATGGCTTGGAGAGTGACATTCTTTTGTGTCAGAAGTGGTCAGTATTTTACCATCTGAGTTCCATAAATTGGCCTTGGGCTGTCAATGCTAGTGCCAGCTGTTAACTTTGTAGCAGCCATAATCTCAGCAGGGACAAATAGGAAAAGATGTATTGACAAATGGCACTGAGCATAATAAACTGCTCATCTTTATGAATGCTGGGATCCAAATGATCAAAACAGATGTACAGTTTCCAGATCTTAGCTGCACTGTCAGAATATTCCTGGTTTCCTATTGCCTAGTCATCCATAATGAAAAGAAAACAAGCAGATTTGCCTTTCTCTTGAGTATTTCTTTATTGCTCACTCAACATTAATTACAGAATATTGTTGGAATAGCAGACTGGCAGGAACCAGCAAACTGAACAGAGGATGTCGCTTACTCCTGTCACTTTATTGTGCATGTAGCACACAGCTAAAATTGCTCTCAGTGCAAGCATAGCGTTGACATGGTCCTGTGGGATATCATCATTTTTGTCTACCCCTCTGTAAATTTAAGTTATCCCACAAAAATGTGTCATGTTGTAAGGCATGGGAAAGGAAAATGAGCGAAGGCTGCTGTTTTCCCATTGAAGCCATAAAAAAAGGAAGTAGGGATCCAAAATGAAAAAAATGTTTAATTCAGATCAGTTAACACAATGGTGGTTTTTTGTTTGTTTGTTTTTGGTGGGTTTTTTGTTTGTTTGTTTGTTTTTTGTTTGGGTTTTTTTGTGTTGGTTTTTTTTTTTTTTTTTGTCAGGGGAATTGCAGAGGATGAAGAAGGCAGCACAATGGAAATATATGCCTTTAAAAATATTTGGACACAAAATTTCTTTACTGATTTGTATGTGATTTGTAGGTTCGTCAAAATGACTTTTGTACTTAGAGCCGCCTGAAGTGTTGGGGGTCATTAGGGACTCTTCAACGTATCTGATAAATCCTATGTATCCTGCCTTGTTGCTTGACTATAGCATTTTTTAAAAACTTGTCAAGTCAATGGGTTACCACATCCCTCAGGCAGTGTATTTAATAGTTATAATGTGCTGTCCCTTGCTAAGTGAAATACCAAGCCCTGAGAGGAGTATACAATTCTGAAGCCGTAAGTGAAAAGATGAGATCTAATATATTTCCCATGTGCAATAATAAGAAATTCAGGATAGTACCTATTTTCACACTCTCCAGAATAAGCATATTGCTTATTATATACTAATATTATCAAGCTGATGCAATAAATTACAAACAGGAGTGACTAAAAAATCAGAACATCTTGAATCTTAGGCTTCCCAGTTGATTGAAACCTACACTCACACAAATGGGATGACTAGCACAATTTCCTGATGGGTTTCATGTTATGTTCTGAGGGAATTCAGCCCCTCTGGCTCTAGGCTCCCCAGAAAGCCTCAGATTATTGACAAAGACTTAAGTGTATCCCATGCCACCTAGGGCCGTCCTCAGCAAGCCACAAAACTGGCTACCATGGAACTAGGCAATTCTTAAAGCCTAAATACCCATGGACAGGAACTTGCACAATTCTTACCAGCTTTCCTTCTGCCAGCCATTGGATGTAAGTGATGAATGTGAAAATCTTCCAGTTTTTGTGTCTGGGTGACTAACATACAGCAACTGACCTCAGCAAAGCTGACAAGAGCTGTGCATCTCTGAGAGCTGTGATCTGCAACAGCAATCTGGGAGGTGAATGGCAAAGTGTTGGAAGGCACCTTGCAAGTCAGAAACTCCAGTCTGAGATGAACTGTGTGCACGGAAATGAAATCCTCTAATTTTCTTTACGTAAATCCATAAAAGAGTTCCATAAATATTTTCTTTTTCTCCACTTTATTCTACTTTCCCTGTGAAAGCCTGAAATGTTGGGGAAATTGATTTAAAGCACTCTTTACCTTCTCCAGGACCCCAGAACCAGGAGCAAAGTAGCAGAGAATCAGGATTCATGTTCACAAAGGGGAACTCATTTTTCAACCTTCCCGTGGCTTGTATACTCTGGTTGGCAACATGAAAGACACTTTAATACTTGAAATAATTAAAAATCTGTTAAATTAGAAATAGCAATTATACTGATCTTATCTGGGTATCTGCTGGCTCAGTCTAGGAAGTAAAATCATTAAAACTCTCTCCTGCAGCCTGTTGAGAGAAATAATACTTAGTGGGTGTTGAATTTCTTATGATTCAGCTCAGTATCAAAACTTGGCAAGCCGTTTGTGCTTGGTTAGAGTTGAAATCTACTTTCAATACCCCATTCTTCAGACCTGGCTTTTAGTGGAACTCTGAAACAAAGCAAATGCTGACCTCCTCTAGTAGGGATCCGGTGTCCTTAATGTAGCCAAAGTTCGGACAGAACTACTGTCTTATTGGGCTCAGCTGAGCAGTTCAGGAATATGATCTTTTGGCCCCAAATACCACAAATGGCATTACGGAAGAGCAGTTTAACTACCATATTGTTGAAGTCAAGCGTGCACGAAGTTAGATGGAACGGCCATCAGACTTTAATGCATTCTCTTAGTAGCTGTCTAAGATAAAGTTAACCATAACATGGATTATGTTAAGGCAGTGCTCAGAATGAATATGACTTGTAATTTTGATATCCTGCCAAGTCAGGGTGTCTTGCTGTAAGTGTGGTTTGGACTCTACGTGGCTTATTTTTCTCTACTTTCCGTTACATTTACAGTAAAGGTAAATTTCAGATCTGTGACTGCTTTTGCTCTATTATACTCAGACTTAACGTTTCATTTTTTGTCCCTCTGGTATTATTGTCTGGCATCAACTCAACAAATGCACCTGTTGGGTGTATATTCAAACTTTGGTTAATATCTTTGTGGTTTTGGTTTTTTTTTTGCTTTCAGACATGATACACTCCCTTTTTACCTCCTACTGCTGTTATTTTTTACCCAAACCAACGCCATTGGGCTGTCAATAAATGTTAATTTCTATAGCAACAAAAATGAAGGCAGAAATGATTTGAAGAGGTTTTGGAAAGGTTATTAGATTTGACAGTGTGATAATTGTGTTTGTGAAAATTGTTCTAACTTTTTAAGGCTACTTGATCCTCTCCAGAGGTTATAAATAACACACGGGATCCTGTAGAGACTATAAATCTGGCACATCTAGATTTTACTCCAGACCAAAGGTAAAGGTGACTTGCCTCCTAGATAAAACTGTCCTCAGAAGATGCCCAACACGATTTCAGGAACCCAACAAACTCTATTTAGTACAGCTACACTTTTTAAATGCGTCTTTATCCTAAAGCATTTAAAGGACATTTATTCTAGCAGTATAATCTTTGGTTCACACCACCACCAGAAAGGAACAAGTCCGATCTTGAAAGTTTACCATCTAAATAGGCAAGAGAAACAGAAAACAGAATGCCAACTTTATTATCCCTGTCTTGCAGGTAGGGATGTAACAGATAGCTTTCTCTTCCTCTTCACGTGAACTGAAGGACTGAATCATTATTTTTCAAGACCAAGTCAACTGTCTTCATAGCAAACCTCTTTTGTTTTGTTTACACTGCCATCAAAGTACTCAGCATTTTTCTAGTACAGATGATGATACAGTAGCATTTTTATTTTTAACCAGCCAAGTACTAAACCACATAGAGAGAAACCCAGAAAAAATCAGGATTAATCCCAGTCTGTTTTCATTGACTGTAATGAGTGTCCACTATCGATTTTACAGAAGCAGAGCTTGTTCAATAAATGATCTCTGCAAGTTACCACTCCTAAAATCCAGTGAACTAATTCATAGAGAGATTTACTCACAAGTTCATTAGGATGTTTAGATCTGGCTTTCTGCTTATGTCTCATTTTCATGTAATGAAACCTGTTCACAAGCATTCACTCTTCATTTGACTATTTCAGAATTGTACTTGCCTGAATTTAATATCCGAAATTACACAGGAATGTGAATCATTGTAGAGTTATTGCAGTGGCTTTCTGCATGTATGCAGTAATCTTTATCTGGTTTGGTATTTTGTTTAGCCTTATTGAGATGTCTGCATTTTCTCAGTGTATGTAATTATGTAGTGTATACAATTATAAAGTTTCTGCTGCTGTTGAGTTATGAGTTATGGCATTTGGTTATTTAAGGAATATTATTGGTGGTGGAAAAGGGAAAAACATATAAGAAAGAGAAGAACCCAGGATTAAATCATATGTGCTGTTTTCTTTCTGTGGTCAGCTAAAACCTTTTTTTCAAGATGGTATGCAGTTGCTACACACAAAGGAAAATTACTCTGGTCAGATTCAAACGGTTGAATTTGAATTTCCGTCCTTAGGGATCTTATGGATCTATCCTTTTTCCTAAACCAGTGTTATGAATTATGCAAAATTAATAATTTATATTAATTTTTATATCCAAAGATTTTTAATAACTATGAAAATTGTTTATTAACATTCAGTCTTGCCAGAAAACTTATTTACAAGGTTCAAAATGCACGGTTTGGAAATTTATACACACAAGGAACAGGTAAAACTGGAACACTTTAAGAGGTAACCAGCAAATGCAAACATCATAGTGGAAGAGAAGGTTTGTGGGGCCATTATACCACTCGTGGTTAATTATCCTACTCTGACACTAGATGGACACAGGAAGCTCCTTTTGGCTTATGGCAGAAGGCAATTAGTGATTACAAGAGACTTTAAGTATTTACTCACAAAATATTATCAGACAGTAGCCAAAGCACATGGTGGGGTTGCTGGTGGTGGTCTCAAAACTTTCAGAGGCTTTGGAGTTTTCTCAGGCTCTTTCCTCAGGAAACTGGGAGTCTGGCACCATCTCTGACCTGGTTCCTCTTGGTTTCAAGTTCAGCAGAAGCCTTGCAGAGGGGCAGGCAGGATGCAATGCCATGTGCAGTCTTGACACAATGTCACGCTGGCTATGCAGACCGATCACCTGCAGGCATTTAGAGCCTGTGCCTGGTAAACTCGAGGCAGTGGAGTTTCCAGGCAGTTCAGAGGGCAGTGAGGCAGCAAAGCACACTGTGCTACTTGCTCATCCCTTTTTCTTAATACAACCTGAGACTAATGGCCCTTTGGACATAAATTAGTCAAGCAGGATGGCACTTTGCCAAGCCTGACCATATTAGGTGAAGCCAGGGCTTTTGTTTTCCTTTTCTGTGGTTACTTCCCCCAACACAGAAGGAGGGGGAGCATGTCTGAACCCTTAGACTCAGTGGCTCCAGGTTCTTTGTCCTCTTCCTGCAGTTGCTTCTCCCTATAGCAGAATGGGGGAGAGCAGAAAAACATGTCTGGGCAAGCTAGGACATGTGTAAGCCTATTTAGGCCTACCACAACAATCAGTCTCAAAAATTCAAAGGTCAGATTTGAACTTTGGGGTCGCTTTGGTTTTTTTTCCAGTGGTCCATGACTTCCAGCACCACTGTGCTCTGAAACCTGTTTCCTATGGAATTCTGCTCTGGGACTGAGTTGTGGTTTGGGGTGAGCTCTATCTGAAGCTGCACAGGCAGTTTTTTCTGGAGTCTAGTGAAGTGTGGACATACCCTGCAGCTGTTTTCCCTCCTGGGCCTGCAGTCTCTACTCAGACTTTGGCATTCATGAAACGTTAAGATCTCTATCAAATGTGGTTGAAATCTGGTAGTGTGTCCAAAATTATTCAAGGGAGAGGCATAAAGGCTCTGTATCAATGTCTGTGTTGCTCCTTTGGGAAACAAAGCAATAACATTCTTTGGCATGTCAGGTAGTGAGAATTTGAGCCTATGTTGCTGCCTGAAAAAAACTCCATAGTCAATGCTTACAGTAGCTTCTGGAATAGACTGTATAAAGCAGATGAAATCCTTGCCTCTTCAGCTTCTTTAATTCAAGAACTGAGTGTATCCTGGGAGTCCTCTCCCCTTACCGATGGGAATTGAGCATACAAGATTAGGACCATATACTCTTTACGTCCCTTCTGACTTTTTAATCTTCATAATGATCAGCTCTATTATTACTGCTCATCAATTTCAGCTGTTTCATATTTTTAGACCTTTTTTTAATGACTGTTTAATATAACAGCAACTTAAAACTAATCCTAAAATCTGACAGAGCACCCAGGGTTGGGAATTTGCCTGAAGAAATGCATTCAGCATAGAAATCGCATTTTGGGTACTAGGCTGACACACCTTTATCCTGTCCTCGTGTGCTGCTACAGTAATAAGAAGCTACCCTGGGAGGAGGGCCAGGAAATACAGGCTTTGGGGGAGAATCTAAACATGTGAAAGAGGAGGCGGCGAAGCTGCACACTAAGCAAGCACAGATGGCACGGCACAGTGGGACAGCAGGGCTTGTTGGAGGCAGCGTTAAGTAGACAGTTTGGGAACTGGCTGTGAGTTTTAGCAGCTGATCCAATCAAACCACCTGCACATAGCCTGGTTCCACCTTATTTTCCCTTCTGCAAATTAAGTAGATCTGTGCATAGCTACTAATACTGCATAAGTGCTCGTAATAAAGCGTTTATGCATCCATACATGTATGTAAAATATATGATTAAGGATATGTTTTTGCAACATAAATAAGAAATTGTCCTCTTTTTCACTCCACCTTCTGATCCGGTACCAAGTATTCTATTTTTAATATAGCAATCTAAAAAAGCACTCAAGACAAAAGAGATTAAAATGTAGAGTTTGGAATATTAACTAGAGACTAGTAAACTAGGTTTGTCGTGATCATACAACTGTAAAATGTCCTAGAAAAGATCAGTGCATTTTGTTTCCTCTGAAGGCAATGCTCAGTTTCAGAAGCAAGGAGAGAAAAGAATGGTCCATATAAACTGAGCTCTTCCTAGTAATTTGGATAAAAATGCAGCTTCTCTCTTTGTCAACTCCCAGTTGAATTGTCTTTCTTATAGAGGGGTGCTGAAGATTAAAGGTTTATTTTTAAGAACAATTGGCTTGTTGGGGCACTTCGTATGCTCTAGAGACACTGATATCTAAACCATTCAGGGATAATTGCATTAGTTGTCTTTTTTCCCAACTAAATTATTTGAGTACGTTAACAGTCAATTTTGTCTTGACAGGGTATGAATTTCTACTGATGGGAATAGAAAGCTTTGTATTATCTGAAGCAAAACATCAGTCTAAACTTTAAATTCTAAAAGAATATTATTGGATCAGGGGCTTTGTAGATGATCTATTATAAATGGGAGAGAGAGATCTCATTTTAGCAGTAATGGGAAACAATGGATTTAGTAACATGATAAACCATGTTTCTAGCTGAAAGTGTTGCTTTTAACCCAATAAAGGTTCAGATCACAAACCACTCCTTCAAATTAGACTGTTAATTTTTAATGCATGTAGCAATTAACTGGTGTGACAGATAAGCAGACCTGATCTTACTCCCATCAGATATTCTGGGAGTTCAGGCACTGATATCACATGGGGAGACAGCAGGTACAAATACAGTTAAGTCAAGAAGGCAATTATATGTGTTGACTACGAGCAATTTTATATATGTGAATGTAGGTAATATGTAACTTATGGCTTTGGACTGTACATTTGAGCACAGCCCATATTAGAAGTGGATTGCAGCTTCACGATGCATCACATCCTTGTTCAGTTCTGTGTCTTTAAATTTTCCTTCTCTAACATGATTATTTCTCCTTCCTAGGATAATGCTCTAACAGTCTTTCACAATTGCCTTCTCTTGCTATATTCCTTTAGCTGCATCTTCAGATGCTAGTAGTAGTAGCTCTCTACCCTATAATCTACGTCTGCTTCTTGGGAATATAGGCAGTGCCTCCTTTCTATTTTTGCTACTAACAGTTACTCCTAATGGTCATCACTTTCCTTCTCTGATGTCCAGAAGACCAACACTTTCCTGACCTTGAGGCTTATTCACCCAAAGATGTAATTCAAATACTGCAATTTACTTGCCTGGAGAACTGTTTATTACATAGGCCAACTGCTTCCCAAATCTGAAAGCAATAAAAATGTATGAATAGAACATAAGTTTTGTTCTTCTCTCTCCTTGCTTTTCCAAAACAGAAATGGAAAAAATAATGTAGGATTAACTTTGTTTCTGTTTTGTCAAACCAAAGGGAAAGTGAGAAAGATCAGGCGGAAACCAAACCTGAACCTCAAACCAGATTTCACTACAGAAAGGTGAACTCAGTGTTCATGTAACTCTGAGGAGAGATTGACTGCTCTGAGTCTCTTGAGACTGTTTAATTTCATCTAGTTATAATCTTTTACCTATTATTCAAATCCTACTGCATGTAAAATAAAAGCCAAAATAATCACCTTCCCTCTTGTTAAGGCATCTTTGCTAATATGAGATGAGAGGCAAAAATCAGGCACAGCAGCACTTGACATTCTATGTCTGAAGCAATGATTTTGTGCAATAAGAATGAAAAATAATTGTGTAATTAAAACTATACCTTCTTGCAATGGGAAACTGAATCAATGTTGTATATAATTTGGCAAATTCCTGTTTGGAAGCATTAAGGGTGATTGATCCTCAGCTGAGCTAATTGTTTGTAGTTCCTTCACAGCCAATGAAGAAAAGCTACTGCCATCTCCATCCCATTCTAAAAGGCTGTTCTAAAGTACAGAATGTTTGCAAGGCTGCTAGGATGGCCAGTTCCCAACTCCTGAATATTTATTGCACTGCAAAATTCTGCCCTGAGTCTTGGTGGATGCGATTAACAAATTGTGAAAATGTTTGCTCTCTTAATAGCTTTAATATTTTTATAACCCATGCTTATAATGTTTGCAGCATCTGAGACTGGATGGGTGGTGTCAATGAGTTTAATTATGACTGCTCAGTTTTTAGTTGAATGTGGATGTAACTAGAAGCAAACTGATGAGCAACAGATTGTCAGCTTCTGCTTTTCCATAGGGGAGTAATATAACTTTTCACACTGAAGTATAATTTGTCATCCAAAATCCTAGAGAGACTGACATTGTTTCATATTGTGAACTTTGCTAAGTGAGCTTCTGAGGACTGCTAGGGAAACTGTTGCCTCACCACGTGTACTGATTCTCTACGTGTGGATTTACCGGTTCTGAAGAGTTTAAAAGAAAAGAAGATGTTAGAAATCCTAGATCTTAATATAGGTACTGATGGGAATGTTTGATGGATATCAGGGCTAGGGAATTTGTTGTGGGGCCCCTCCCACGTTTGAAAATGAATGATAGATATTAGAGAATTGTTCCTCTTTAGAGATGTGAAGCCCTTTTTAAGGACTAGATCTAAAACCTTGGGTATATGATTTTATAATGAGAGGTAGGACCATGTCGTGGCAGCTTTTTTTAGGCATTAGTCACCATTGAATTCACTGTGAAATTCTGCATAAAACATGATAGCATGCTGTGGCATACAGCAATTGCTGTGATGGGATAGAAGAGTATGGGAAAACATATTAGAAATGCAGTGGGTAAATGAAGTTGACATGCCACATGGGATATTTTGAACTACATTTCACATTTCAGAGTAGAAAAATCAATGTAAAGGGAAAAGAACTTTTACAAAATGAATATCAGGGGCTGATCACTCTTGGAACTTTTTTTGGTCTCTGTTATCTAACTCCAGAATATAGAAGGGGGATGCTTTTTCTGTCTGTAATATATTCTACTGCTTTCTTTACAGGGAAAGAACAGCTGTTGAGCAAAAGTTCTGCCTTTGGCAATATCTGTTAATTGATGTGTTCCCTCAGAAAATACCAACCCACTACAAAACTGGAGGGAGGAAAGGGAAGAAAAGTACTGCAAGGTGTTTAATTTCTAAATACACTCAGTGGCATGAACCTGTTGAAAGTACTTAAAGAAATTTTACTGCCATTTTTTGTTGGAGGCACAATCCAGTTTGTCTGGACTTCAACAGTGGAATAGAATGGGTCACAGTGGTCACTGCAGGTTCTGCTGTTGTGTGAGAGTGGGGGTGTCAGTGGCAGCATCCTGCTCCCTGGGAGAGCTGCACTCTTTCAGCCTCTTCCTCTCTCAGAGAAACATGTGCCAGCTGGAAGCACCTGCAGATGGATGGAGATGCTTTTGGTGGGAGGAGCCGCAGGAAAGGAAAACAGTGCTAACTGGATATCTGATTTTTCAGTTGTTCACATCCATACTGGTAAAAGCTGTTTATTAATGTGCAGAGGAATTCAACATGCTGGAAATGGGCACTCGCATCAAGTCATCTCATTTGCCCTCCAGCCAGTTCAAAACCGTCCTCTGTATTCTGTTATCCAGTGATTTGCTTTGTCCAATTTCAACTGACCCAAATAACTAGGCTGGTATTTTCCTCTGTTTTTTCAGTCCAGTTGTGCTAAATCTTAGCAGTTGTTTCCTGTTTCTGATATGAATTTGTCTTTTCTTGATTTGTGGTATAGATGGAGAAGGAGGGGAGGGAAGGGGAAAATAATTGGATAGAGTTTGTGGGCTTTTATCTCTTTCTGATTTTTGCCTGGAAATTAAGAATCGCTTCCTTTATTGTCATCTTGTCACAGTGCTAATTTTTAAGCTCCTAAGACACTTGGGAAACAAGATGTAGTAATCTAGTTTGGTTCACATTCTGTCTGGAACAAGACATCAGACAAGCTCTTGCAGTATCCAATCATGAAGAGGAAGAAGCCAAAAACCCAACCTGTTCTTGTGAAATTCCCATCACAATTTTGCTGATAAAAGTTGTTCAGATAAGCTCCAGATAACCATCCAGGCTTCTAAGTGCTCATCTGCACCATCTCCAGGTGGTTCTGAGGTTCAGTCCTCACTAATGAAAAAGATATGATTGAAAGGAAAAGAAGATATGAAAGACTTTCTCCTCTAAAGCAGCAGCAGCTATCACTCACTGTAACAAAACATTGCAGATAACACCACTGGCCGCTTTTATCTGTCCTTTGCTTCAGTACCAGTAACATAGATTTGAGCTGTATTCTATTGTCAAAAATGAAAATAATTCATAATTATCATTACTTGCCAATAATTATTCATTTAAGTCCCGGTAAAAGAGGATTACAGAATTCCAAGCCAATGGGAGAAGTTCAAAGTTTTACAGTGTGCTATGAAATCTCATGCTGATTTCTGCATCATTTCACATCATATCCTGTGAAATGTGTGGCCATGGAAAGTTCAAGTGTCCCCCAACTGTAAGTCTAGCCTTGGTTTCTGAGAGGTTTATAATTCAACATCAGAGATGATGCCAGCATGAAGGGAGCATTCTGCACTGGGTATGACTAAATAAAAACTCAGTGTTTTTCTTTCAGATTTGTTGCTAAGGGTGTTGGGATGCTTTTTTTGTTTGCTTGGTTGGTTTTTGGTTTTTTGGTTGTTTGTTGGGGTTTTTTGTGTTGGTTTTTGGTTTTGGTTTTTTTAATGATAGCTCCTTTCTTTGAAGAAAATGTAGGCATTGAAATCTGATTGGCGTCATGTCTCCAGAAGATACATCAAAAAATTAGTGTCTTGAAGTCTCCTTTGTACCTTAAGGTATCAAAGGTTTGAACGTGAAGATCTTAAAGCAGAATTTTGGCTGTTTCCTTAGAAAATCCAACTCTTGCCCAGCCTGTGGGCTGTGCTGCAGCCAGAGCTGACAGTAGTGCCATACCTTGCAGACCACTGTACTTCTTTACCTGGGTTGCTGGGACACTGCAATTTGCTGCAACCAATATGATCTGGCAGCTCTCTGCTGAGCCATGCCCCTTCCTCAGAAGGAGGATGTTTTGCTTCACGAGACTGCAGTCTTTAGCCACGAAGGGACTGCACAGACCAACCTAGTGCTGTTGTTGGGGTGGGATGTTGCAACCTCTGGGGCTGCTTTATTGAAGGGAGAGTTGTAACCTTTCTCCTTTTTCTGTGCGCTGTAGAACTTGCACCTTTTTCTTACCCTGTTCTTTCAGCCCTGCAGAGCAGAGGTTAGTACCCCATTAAACATTGTTAAGGGTGGATTCCTTCAACTGTAGCTCAACAGACCACTTCTACAAGCACATTAAATAACAAATAACTCATGATTAATCTTTAATTGGATTTTTTTCTTCTTCTTGCTGTGATTTTGTGCAAACATATTTATTAGATGAAACTGTTTTCTGCAACTTGGGAACAAAGAATTCCCTTCTCACATTCCTCTGTGAGTTCCTTTTAACATCAATGAAGTGAAACAGAATTGGGTTCCAGTTTTCTAAGCACCTATAGTTAATGAAAAATATTTCCTTACATTGACCCATCTATACCAATCATGTCACTTACCACCCTTCCTTCTTCTGATTTCTCAATCTCTTCCCAGAGCAGGACCTTATTTTCAAAGGATGTCTGTTTTCAATTTTCCATCTGAAATATTCCAACAACTATAGACACTGGGGGTTTAGGGAAATGTCTCTTAAAGTCAGTAAGTATGGGTGAGAGAATAATTATCATTTTCATACTCTTGTGGCAATTACCTATGGTGGCAGCAACTACTAGGAAAGATGTGCTCCATCTTAGCATGGTTGAGAAGCAGGAGAAACACAACCCTTCTGTAGTACCTGTCCTTCCAGAACTCTGGGCACTGAGAAACAGTGGTGGAAAGAATCTGTCTTGAAAGCTTCCCTGAGTAAAACACTACGGAAAAATGTGGGTGAATTCTCTAAAGGCTCTTGATTAATATTTATCTTGTTAATTACCTAGTTTAAATGGAAACTGTGACTAAAAATGTGTTCTTTCTTTTGGTTCAGCTTGGGGGGGTGAGGGGTGTTGTAGTATTTTGGTCCAGATTCCAAATTTTTACATTCTGATAGAGATGCTGTATGAGGGTGTAAAGCCTTTATGTTAACTTTGTCTTCCCTGCTCACTTCAATATGAGGCTTGAGGCTATTCTCAGTAGTGTTTTGATTTACTGGATCCTTAGAGATTGCTCTGAGAGAATAGAAGAGGAAAAAAACAGATTGCAGCAGATCCAAAAGGGAACCAGGTACACAGGCAGCAACTTCCTGGGCTACTGGATTTCACAGCTCCTCCAAGCTGTTTGCAAAAATACTCTAGGAAAACAATTTCTCCAGTTATGTTTTTCCTTAGACTTCAGCCACTGCTACTAGCATTCAGCAACTGAAATCTCTATTATTGTCTTTTGGGGGTTTCTTAAAGCAGGACTAGACTTTTTTTTTTTTTGAGCATCATAACTTTCTAGAAAGAATCTGCAGAACTTAGTAATGATTCCAAATACAGTATCAATTAGGTAGCGAATAGTATAAATATTTAAACCACCCACCCAAAGCTAAGAGCAGAATCAAATTATAGACAGGCATTTTTAGGTCTATTCTAACCTCCAGTCCTGAGATCTAGGAAAGCAAAGTTTCAAGAAAAATTTGCTGATCAGTTAATGCAGAGAGACATACATTAGATTAACGTCACAGCTTGTGCTCAGAAATACACATCACAAAAAATAACAGTGCAAGTGTTTCTTCAGACTCTGTATTCCCGTGCCAAAAAGAGAAGATTTAAGTGGAGGTGGATCAGGGCAAGAAACAATATCTGATCCCATGAAAATTGTCACGATTTATGAATGTACCCACTTTGGTTCAGTATAAAACCTCGAACCTTGGTTTCCTGTGTCTCAAAAGAGAACTCAAGTGGCTACATATTACCTCTTGTGAAGGTTTGGGAGTTCCCCACCCCCCCCACACTTTGTAAAATGACCCAGACTAGCACTCAGTCGGATGGAAGTTAAATGATGAAGCTCTATTTACAGCTTTGCACAATGTACAGCAGATATTTACACTATATACACAATATTTACAGAAATATACAAGTAAAAGGTAATACAACAACACAACTCCCCTCCCAGAAATCGGAGGGGCTCCCAACCACCCTTCCACCTTCCCCCACCCCTGTACCTCACCCCAAGGTTTGCCTTACGTGCAAGGTAAACTAGGAAGATCAACCAGGAGGGTTAGAAGAAAAGTGGTTAGTGAGGATTTATCAGCAAAGGAACCAGAGCCCAGAAGCTGCTAGATCCCACCAGCAGCTCCTGTTCCAGCAAGTGACAGAGAGAGACTGACTTATCTATTGTTTTGGTTAGTGTTCCCAAACAATTTCTTAGCAAGCGTATGAGTGAAGTAGACATCATGATGTTTTCCTTTCACAGCCTATAGTATAATTTTCTCTATTAAAATATTCTAATTAGCCTCAAACCAGCACACCTCTTCTTGAACTACTGGATATTATAGAGACAAACTCATCCTGAAAGAAAATTCTAGGTTGTGTTATGACCTGGTGATTTCCAAAGCAACACAAAATTAGAATCTGTATTCAGAGGCATACAGATGCTGGTTTCTTCGTGGGAAAATGGGAATAATAATGCTTCCTAGACTTTGTTATGTTGTGTGGCACAGTCGACTTGCTAGAGGGCAGGGATGCCATCCAGAGGGACCTGGACAGGCTGGAGAGTTGGGCCCAGGCCAACCTGATGAAATTCAATAAGGCCAAGTGTAAGGTCCTGCACCTGGGTAGGCACAATCCCAAGCACACATACAGGCTGGGTGGTGAATGGCTGGAGAGCAGCCCTGAGGAAAAGGACCTTGGAGTCTGGGTTGATGAAAAGCTCAACATGAGCCTGCAGTGTGCACATGCAGCCCAGACAGCCAACCGAGTCCTGGGCTGCATCAAGAGCAGCGTGGCCAGCAGGGCAAGGGAGGGGATTCTGCCCCTTTACTCTGCTCTCGTCAGACCCCACCTGGAGTACTGTGTGCAGTTCTGGAACCCTCAGCACAGGAAGGACATGGAAGTGTTGGAGCGGGTCCAGAGGAGGGCCACAAAGATGATCAGAGGGCTGGAGCAGCTCTCCTATGAGGACAGGCTGAGGGAGTTGGGGCTCTTCAGCCTGGAGAAGAGAAGGCTTCGAGGGGACCTGATAGTAGCCTTCCAGTATCTGAAGGGGGCCTACAGGAAGGCTGGGGAGGGATTATTTACAAGGTCTTGCAATGACAGGACAAGGGGCAATGGGTTTAAACTGGCAGAGGGGAGATTTAGACTGGATGTTAGGAGGAAGTTCTTTACAGTAAGGGTGGTGAGGCACTGGAACAGGTTGCCCAGGGAGGTTGTGGCTGCTCCCTCCCTGGATGTGTTCAAGGCCAGATTGGATGAGGCCTTGAGTAACCTGTACTAGTGGGAGGTGTCCCTGCCTATGGCAGGGGGTTGGAACTAGATGATCCTTGAGGTCCCTTCCAACCTTACCATTCTATGATTCTATGATTCTATAACATATTTTTCTTTAATTTTATGAAAAGATTCTTTCATTTCTGTAAAATTAATTTATGTCAAATCTTAGCCCACTGGCATGCAATTGAAACAGCTAAAAGCTCCTATTTTTCAACTGAAAAGTAGCAGCAGCAACACTATACAGTGAGCATATGCAGACAGTCCCGCCAGCATGGTTTGTTAGGAGGGGAATAGGAGAGATAGGAAGGTTGTGTTAGGAGTTCAGGTAACCCTGAGCTGTGCCCCTGCCTCTTGAGTCTGTGCAGTGACACAGGGACAAAATCATAGAATCATTGAGTGGTAAGGTTGGAAGGGACCTCAAGGATCATCTAGTTCCAACCCCCTGCCATAGGCAGGGACACCTCCCACTAGTACAGGTTACTCAAGGCCTCATCCAATCTGGCCTTGAACACCTCCAGGGAGGGAGCAGCCACAGCCTCCCTGGGAAACCTGTTCCAGTGCCTCAACACCCTCACTGTAAAGAACTTCCTCCTGACATCCAGTCTAAATCTCCCCTCCGCTGGTTTAAACCTATTGGCCCTTGTCCTGTCATTGCAAGACCTTGTAAATAGTCCCTCCCCTGTAGGCCTCTTTCAGATACTGGAAGGCTACTATAAGGTTTCCTCTAAACCTTCTCTTCTCCAGGCTGAAGAGCCCTAACTCGCTCAGCCTGTCCTCATAGGAGAGCTGCTCCAACCCTTTGATCATATTTGTGGCCCTCCTCTGGACCTGCTCCAACACACCCTTGTCCTTCCTATGCTGGGAGCTCCAGAACTGCACACAGTACTCCAGGTGGGGTCTGAGGAGAGCAGAGTAAAGGGGCAGAATCCCCTCCCTTGCCCTGCTGCCCACATTACTCTTGATGCAGCCCAGGACCCTGTTGGCTGTCTGGGCTGCATGCACACATTGCAGGCTGATACCTGGACTTTCGAAGCCTAGTGATAAAAGCTGCTGATATGGAGAATCCAGCATGGAACTGCTAATACAAGACAGCAGTGGGACAGAGGTGTGAGCCCTGGGTGCATCAGGCTGTGTGCTTCTAATACATCTGAGGCATAGGGTTAGCAGTAGTGCCCAAAGTGTTAGCTGCCATTTCAGCAAGCAGAGCTCCCTGTGGCTGGTCATCTGTTCTCTTAAATACAAGAAAGAAGGGCAGGAGACACAGTGCTGCTTCAACACAAAGAATGGATCACTCCTTTTTACAAGAGAGACTAGAAAAGCCCATGTGGTGTGCAGTAAGGAAATTCAAGCAGTGAGGGAAATAATAGTGCTGTAGAGCACTTCTGAGAGACTGTTCCAGGCAAGAAGAATCTGCACCAAATAATGGTGGTAGAAGAAAAGATAAATCTGGACTGGATATCAGTCATTTCATATTGGAGATTACTAGAGGGTTCCTAATCACAAGAATAGTTTTGGAAAAGCTTTGAGTCAGGGATCGTGGCAGTGAGGCAAGATTCTTCTTGTGCCAGTAGAGCAGTTATAAAAGCAAAACTTTGCTTCAGCTATGTGCAGTTACACCTCTTATTCAAGAGCAAATTTGATTATTTTTCTTGCTGCTCTGAAGAATCAACAAAAGTGTTAAAGCTTAGTGAATAGCTTTAAAAGTGAGACCTTTAAATACTTTTAAAATGAGACTTCACTGACCTACAGGTATTATAACTTAGGTGAAGCGTTAGCAATGCTGTAGGTAATACCTTTTCTAAAAGAGATGAATGTAGCTTTAATTACAAGAAGGCATACCTAAAAATGCTTGCTGAATTTTATTTAACTTCTGTTGCTGTGTATTCGTTATTGCTGACCTAGAGGTACCCACTGAATACAAAATGCCATTAAGCAGCGTAAAGATGAACTGAAGAGTTTCTTGCACTATATTATTATCATAAATTAAAAGTAAGATTGCAAGTAAAATAGACCCTACTGAAAGCTTCATTAGTACTTCAATTTATCTGGAAAATAAATCATCTGGTTTAACTGGTACAGTAAAAATAGATCTGGAAACACCCAAAATAATTTGCAAGAATATTTGCTGAAGGAATCTAGTGTGTTGTACCTAAAATTTCACCTAGGATTTTCAGTGGTGGAGCAGAACTGAATGTGGTTCTACAACATGTGCTTGACTTAAAATCTCTCACTTGCAAGAATGAAGACAACAGCCTTATACAGGGAGATGTGCAGGAGGATACCTATAGATTTTCATAAGAGTTCACCTAGTTTTGCACACTGGTCCAGTACCCAGTATATGTTAGATCCATTTTAACCTACACAGAATCATACAGAAACATTCAGGCTGGAAAAGACCCTCCAGGATCATTAAGTCAAACTGATAACTCTACTTACACAGTTCACCCCTAAACCATATCCCCAAGCACCACATCCAAATGACCTATAAACACATCCAGGATTGGTCACTCAGCCACCTCCCTCAGCTGTCCATTCCAAGGCCTGACCACTCTTTCCATGAAAGCTGCAGAGCTGTTCCTGCAACTGAAAAGTCTGTTGAGCCCAGAACACATTTTCCCCTTGTCCAGACTCCCACAGTGCTCCCTTTCTGGCCTTGAGCAGCTGTTGCAGTTGTGAGGGACTTTTTTCCCACCAGAAGGTTCAAAAGACAGGAACTGCTTATTGGGAAGTTTAGTTGCACTGACAAGTCTCTCTAACTGAGAAGATACATGCACACATGTCAGTTCATTGTACACAGAGACAGTAGCTGCTGTGAAAAAAAAAAATTAAAAAATCAGAAGTCATCTTCCAGTAGTTGCTACCTTCGTAGATGAAGCGTGAGAAGTGTGCTAAATCTTCTAGTGTTCCTATGGTAAACACTGTAACAAACTTTGGTGTTTTAATGGCCATACCAACCATTCAAAACTACTGCCACACTATTCTGCATTCTGAGAAACGTTACTTTGCCCCTCAGTTAAGTTCCTTTACACAAATCAAGATTTCATCCAGAGTCCTTTTAGCTGAAGGTCAGTGGTACATTTTGCACACTCCATAGTTTGCCAGAGTACATTGCCTTTTTTTTTTCTCCATTCCCCTCAGTTTTGCCAACTATTCAAGCACAGTTCTTTTTCATATTAAGAGAAGAAAGAGGTGACTGACTTGACTCTATTTGACAATATTAATGTTTGTCCCATGGGATAGCTTTTATTTTATAAAGTGGATATTGACTCTCATGGAGGTGAATATTAAAGTTTATCAACCCTAGAGGTATGTATTGACCAAGACAAACTAGAGGTCATTGCAACATCAAGAGTAAATAAATCTTAATGCTCCCAAAACAGGAAATCAATATGCATATTTTCCCACTTATTTTTGAATGTCATTGAACTATCTGGAAATATCTCGATTGTGTACCTGAATTCCAAGATAGCAGATTTTATTACTGTGAATAACCCTTTAAAGACAAGTCAGAGGTTGGGCAAAGGTTCAGGAAAAAAATTGGCTGCTGTTGTCCTTTTCTAAATCAGAAAAGAAACAGGTTCTGCTTCTTTCAGAATAAGTAACTTTTTTTTTTTATTTAACCTTCACTGAAGGAAAGTACTCATCTGGACTGATTTTTGAGCCACAAATAAAATCTTTCCTGGAGTAAATTCTGTGATAGTCAAATTGTCAGAAATCCAGTTCACAGCACAACCTGTAGTGACAGAAAGCTATTTTGTGCTGTTGCACTAGCCTGACTCTTCTACAAATGAATGAAGTCTGAAGTATACTGCACAGATGTTGCTATGATTTTTGAGCTCTGAATTGCATTACATTATTGTAGCCACTGACTTTCCTACAAATAGATTTTATATTGAAGAACTTTGAGGAAATATAAGATCCTTTGTAATGTGTGTGTGTGTGTATGTGCATTAAAACAGTCTACAAACCGTTGACAGCACTCCTTCAAAAACCTGAGCAAACAGTACGAAAGTTGGATTCAGTTCTTGCTAAGAAAGCAGGTACCAAGATGTAAATTAGAATCCAAAATCAACCTGCAATGCAGTTGGAGAAATAGAAACATACAGAAAGACAATGGTTTATCTTCAATTACAAAACACTTACTGTTTATTTAAAGACATGTGAATCCAACAGGGTAAGCCAAATAAATATATTTAACATATTTGTGTGAGTAGTGGGTGAAGGATAAAAAGGGTTAAGGGAAGGGGAAGCAGAGGAAGGATGACCCTGACTAAAATATGAGCTTTGATAGTTTAAAAGGTCAGCTAGAAAAAAAACCAGCTGCTTCAGGTAACGGTGTGTAAGTTCATGATTGAGGATTTCAGACTCGTGGTAAACCATACTGACAGAACTTGAAGGTTAGCAGAACAAGGCTCACAGGGGATTTTGGCTTGGCCCAGGATTAAAAGAAAATGGGAGGTGGGGAAGAGAGTTGAGGAAGATTATTTGTTCAGTTATTTTGAATGAAAACACAGAGCCAAGCTCATAAAACCAGCTGGCATTATTCCATAGCACAACTCCTAATAATAAGGTTTTTGTTTTCTTCTGGTTTTACTTTCAAGTGTCTACAGTTATTACAAGCCACATTTCAGCTAAATGTGCCAAGGTCACAAGAACTGAAAGACTTTGTCCATGCTTTTTTCAAGCACTTGCACATGCTTCAGTTTCAGGCTGCAGATTGTGCCAAGCAGAACTCCTCATCCTTGTTTGAATCTTGCTGACCTTGTTCCAACAGAGGTTGGTGTTTAAAAGAAGGAGCTGATGAAATTTGGTCTGTTTACTTGAAATACGGTGTGTTTGTTGTTTGGTACCTAAGGCAAAATGTTCATTGAAAGCAAATAAAGCAGCAAATCCAACCTTAATTTAGAGTCCAGTGAATCAAAGAGCAGTCTTTAATTAGGCCCTCAGCTCTGAAGGATTCTTTACACCTCTGTAGTCAGAGCTATGGGACTGTTCCTGCAAACAAAGCATGGTTGACATTACAGTTCACGCAGTTGCTTTTCAGCTCCTGCTGCTCCCTCGGTAACAGCACCATTGCTGGTCTGACCTTTCAATAAACTGGCTCAGAGAGCCAAACAGACATCAGAATAAACTTAGGACAGGCAGGGAATAGGTTTCTGCCAGCAGGGTCCATTTCTCACCCAAAGAAGGAACAAAATGACCAAGAGAGGCCCTGGAGGTTGCAAACATGCTCCTCTCAGTGGTAGCCAGCTGTGAGAAGTCTTGGCTATAGTGTGAAGTGTGCCCCGAGGCACAGTTAGAGCCACATTAATTTGGCATGAGCCTGTGATGCTGCCGTCAAAGGCTGGTCTCATCATGTCCTCATGTTTTGCCTTTCTTGTCATCACTAGTATTCACTCAACAGCAACCTATATGGGGCAAGGGGGCTCAACCTGGTCCCCAACTGCTGGCAGTAAAGAAAGGGCTGAGAGCAAGTAGAGGACTGGGAGAGAAGGATAGGGACACTGCTTTTGTCAAGAGTGCCACAGAGTGACTCCACTTGTGCATACTTGATAGGCTGATGGTATGGTAAGGAATAAGGAGATGTGGAGTCTCCTCAGTCCCATGCCTACCTCATACTAAGTCCTACTAGATACTTTCAGCTGAGAGCCACGTTATCTAGTTAAAACACAAACCAAAACTACTTTTCCCTCCGTGTTTGATTTTTCCATCTACAGCCTTCTGTTACAAAGAACAAACTGCATCTCATTGGGGTTGAGAAGAATATTCTGAATCGGGAGAACCTATTTTTAAAGCCAAGTAATAAGTTTGTCAATCACTTCTTTATTATCAGTCACTCTCTGATGAACAACATTCAGACTTTAATATCAGCAAAGAGACATTCTGAGGAATGAATGCTCAAGTAATAACACATACGAGTTTTTATGGCCTGACTCTGTTTCTAAAGTGTATACACAATGGTCTAATTCAACATCAGTGCATGTAACAAATTCCCTGTGGCAAATGCAGCATATGGGAATTACTTTTTATGCTTTTACTTGAAGTGCACAAAACTCCTATTAGCATCACACGTTGCACATGGGGTGGGGAGGAGTTGCAAAGGGAGATGCCCCTTAATTTGTTTTAAGTTTGGGATTGAAGTTTTTTTTAGAGCAGTACTACATGCTTCTAGATCGGTTCGTGCACATGACTATATTGAAATATATCTCATGACTGCAAAAACTGTTGTTAGAGGAAAATAGTCTTCCTGAAACTTGTACTTAGTTATTTTAACAGTTTGGGCTCTTGCTTTTTCCAACAGCTGATTATTGGTTTTTTTTCATCAACATTTCCTTTCTTGGTTTAAAATAGGGATCTATCCACCACACCTATGCTGTGCAGTGCAAGTACAGAGGTAGTCACAGACCCTGGAATAACTGCGTAATTAAACAGGACCTCCAGATAGCCTTGGAGGTGTCCTGGCTTTGTTTTGTTGATCTAGACACAAGGCAGAAATTTCCTGCTGAGTTCAATAGCTGGTCTAATAAACTGTAGGAGAGAAACTCCTTGCTTGTACTGAATCTCACTGGAACTTTTAATAAATACTATTTTCATTAATAGTTTAATTTCTTTTTTTTTTTTAATCTGAAGATCTAGCAAGTGAATAAGAATAAGAGCATCATCATGGCTCAGTAGTCTTTGTGATTTAGGTTTTTTTTAAAGTGTTACCCATCTATGGTTCTGTGAGAGATGCTGAGCATATTTATGAGTATAACTGAAGTGAAAAATAGACTTTTTTTTATAGTTTATTTTTTATTGTGAATAGGATGATATATAGCTTAAAGTGGTTTTTTTCCTGGATTTTGTTGAGACACATCACATAGAGGCAGGAAAACATTTCTGGTCCCTTAGCCTTTTCTCTTAAATCCTCAACTGAAATGAGGTTGACCCAGGTAGATGCAATTGCTCTCTCATAGAAGTACCTCTATACCATACATCATGTTTAAATTTTGCCTACTCTTGCTCACTTAAGAGAATATGGGAAATAAATTAATAACCTACAAGCAGCTATCTGGAAGCAGGCAAAATAATTGCATAAAGAGGGCATGATGTTGTCTGTAGTCCGATGACACCAAGTTCTTTTACAATACCTTTAGCACCTGGTCTTTTTTCATGCCTGTTAAAACTGGTTTCAAAGCTCTAATGAAAACATGTATGGAGAGTAGCCTCATATTTCTTCTCAGAAATGAGGAGTCTGACATAGAAATTGCAACTCCAGGGAAGGTTTAGTGAGAGAAACATCAGAGATTTGAGGACCGAGTCCAGGAGCATCACAAATTTGAATTGTGAAAGGCATCTATCTTCACTGTCATGGGTCTTTCACAGGAATCATTAAAAAATGAGATTCTGTTCATGGGAATTAAAGATCCATAGAGATTTTCTTAGGGCCGGGAGCTTAGCATCGCGTTCACTGGCCAGGTTTTTCTCTTCATTAACTACTTGGCAGCATGCTAAACATCCAGAGGTTATATTCAGCCTTCCAGAATCTGTGCAGTTGATATTGTCTGTTTAACTGTAACACGAATTGAAGCTCACAAAAGCCTTGTGGATTTCTTTCTCCTTATTTCCTTTGATGATGCGTTCAAATTAGAAAGCAATTGTTTTCTCTCAAACTGTGTACCGTTTAATGCTGGGGGTGTGGATTGACCTCTTGTCCAAAGAGAGCAATTGTCTTCACATGCAATCAAATTCTGAATATGCAGAACAAGGGCTGCTGCAGTAGTTAACATAATTCTGGCTTTATGGACAATTTTGTAAGGCTTTTCCAGACTCTCTCTCTGTATTTTTAATGTGCCTTTAGCAATGCAAGTGTGATGAAAGGGAATAATTTGTGCCTGTTTCTAAATGGCTGGCAAGAATTTTAACAGATATTTTGAGTAATAATTAATTAGGGATATGGTATGATAATTACTACAGAAACACAGGTCTTTTATTTAAATAGGATAATAATCATTGCTACAGTGAAAGAGTTGTTTGGATTATTCAGAGAATCTCATTTCTCAAATAGAAATTTGCTCTATGGAATTTAAAAAAAAAAAAGTAACAAAGGATTTTGAACTCTTTCATTCTCAGAGAAACATTTCATTTTAGTGCCTATTTTGGTAATCATCTCTCTTTATATGTGACTTTGTTTCATTTGTTTTCCATGCCCCCATGGGGAAATAGTATCTAGTATTCTACCTTTTTTTTTTTTCCTTTCCATCACGGCATCTCCAGTGTTATTTGGTGTTATTTCAGTGACTGTTCAGATCCTGGGGTAAAATTAGGCTCATGAGAAAGATTCTTGTCTTTTCACAAGAATAGTAGATTGTGTCACAGAAGCTTTCTGTGGTTTTTGCTTTCTAAATTCTGCCTCAAGTCAAGTTGTTATTCCACATTAGTCAAAAGATTTTTGGCATGTTGTATTTCTACTTTATATGCATTTTTCTACTTACTGTTCTATATAAGGCAGAAGATTCCAGCCTCATTATATATTTATTGTAAGGCTCTTAAACTGCCAGCTAAGACCAAGGTGTAAAAACTTTGGTAGGGCCATTTTCTGCTGGAGTTTGCCTTTCTATTGGAACTAAAATGGTTGTTAAGTTATCAATTGTGCTGAAATTCTGCATCTGCAAAAAAACTAGGACAGGGGAAATGCTGACAGCATTAAACCATCCTGTTTGATGGTATATAACACTTGGACCTGAATTTTGAGGTTGTAATCTCTTTAGAGCTGTGGTCTACTTGGAAAAACAAAAAAAGGAAACCACAGAAGTTAAATGTTCTTCTGAACCACAGTTGCACCTTCTTGCTCTGTATCTTATTTCTGTTCTGTTCCCATATGTTAAATAGTGACTTTCTGTACCAGACTACATACCTAAATCCCTACACTGATTGGGTGTCCAGCTGTCAAGTACTAACATTTTGCCCACAGACAATACAGCATAATGATAATGAGTTGCATAGGTTTATCAACTACACTGTAACTAAATAATCTGGAGCATCTTAAATAGACCTTTACATTTCACAGTTCTGTTGGAAAATCAAAGCCCCAGATTCTCAAAGTCAAAGGTCCATATAAGCCTCCAGATAAGAAGATTAAAGAAGTTTGGGATTTTTGGTTGGGGGCTTTAGTTTCTTTTTTATTTGGTTGGGTTTTTTTGTTTGTTTGGATTTGGGGTTTGTTTGTTTGTTGGTTTGTTTTGGTTTTTTGGGAGAGTGTTGGGTTTTATTTGATTGGTTGGTCAGTTTGGGGTTTTTTTTTTGTTTGGTTGAGGTTGGGTTTTTTTGGTGTTTTGGGAGATGTTTTGTGCATTGGTTGGATTGTTTTTCTTATTTTTTGTTAAACATCCTATTAAAGGCAAATGACATAATCTCAGAATCATTCACAAAATTACTTTAGCATGTGTCCACCATATTGAGTCATGCTCCTCTTATTTAGAAGGAAAACTACCTGCTTAGAGATCAGAGGCACATAGAGAAGGGAAAATCTGTGATATACCATTCAGTATCTGTAGCTACATTGTCTGCTGCCTAGAATAAACCTACTGCCTATTTTCTAACCATTAAACTGGCATCTTTCAGCCTTTGTATACTGTATTATGAGCCCTAATTTCCATGTATCTTCCAAAAATTCCTCTGTGACTTGGTGCTCTGACATTTTCTTCCACTTTTTTGAGCAACAGCTAAAAATGCCATCACTTGCAATTTTGGTAGGAAGTGAAAGGAAATTGAGTAGCATTGTTTTGTGGAGGCTACCTTCATGAGTTTTAGCTGAGGGTCAAAAGCAAAAAAAGTATTGTGGGCAGAAGATCAGATTGTCTCCTAAGAACCACGTTAAGACTTCAATTTCTACCTAAATTTAGAACTTTTGCCATGTCACCTGCTCTATGTTGAGTCAAGGTCTCTTTGTGCCCTCTTCTGAACTGTTTTAAGATCTCACAGAATGCCAGCGGTTGGAAGGGACCTCGAAAGTTCATCCAGTCCAACCCTCCTGCCAGAGCAGGATCACCTATACCAGATCACACAGGAACGTGTCTAGGTGGGTTTTGAACAACTCCATAGAGGGAGACTCCGCAACTCCCCTGGGCAGCCTGTTCCAGTGTTCTGTCACCCTCACAGTGAAAAAATTCTTCCTCATGTTTACATGAAACTTCCCATGCCTCAGCTTCCACCCATTGCCCTTTTTATGTAAAATCTCTCTCTTTTATCCAAAATCTGACTGTGACTTAGTGTGAAGGAATGAAAAAGCTGCATTTTCTGCTGGCTCATTCCTGCAGAGAAGGAGCACAGAGGGCCTCCCTTCTGTCTGCTGGGTGGCAACAAGGGCCAAACGCAAGCTCTCACAAGTGAGGCGCTGAGCAGATGAGAAGCAGCTTTATACCTTCATATGTAAGCGGCTTTTTTTTTCTCCAGTCTGAAGAGACTTTTTTTTTCCCCATGATTCAATTGACTGAAGAGAGATGTAGTTTCTTTTAGTATCTCATCAAAAAGACAAGTTTGAGCAGAGAATATCTTGGGCGATGCTAGTTTAAGGTGGCTGTTTGCGGGAATGTCCTGTTCATTCCAAGCCGCGGTCCCAAATCATGCAGGTTTTCACAGTTTGAGAGACAGCAGCTTGTGCGTATGTGTGTAGAGGAGATTCTCGCCTCTCAAAGCCTGTTATTATGAGGCCAGACTTTCTTTGCATGCTGCCTGATGCTGGTGCAGATGAAATCAGCAGATTGTGGTGTAATATGGTAACTGCTTACAGAAACTGGTGCAAAGAGGGAGGCGGCAGCTAATCGGATTAAGGAAAAGTCTATCACAGCTGCAGCTGTCAGTGGATTTTAGCAGAATTTTTCACCTAGCAGATTTTTTTTATGTTTGTGGGGGAAAACACATGATAGATGGAATTTAATGAAGGAGATTGAGCTAATAAACAGAAGCACTTTTCTTGATCTGATAGTTGCTTTTCTGAGTAAAGTACTCTGAAGAGGTTTGGGGAAAATTTTGATGTAGCTCTTAAGTAGAAGAAATAACCTGGAGACATTCTAAGATGAGGAAGGTGAAGTAATTGAAATGTTCCCTTCGCAGCTCAAAAAAAAAAAAAAAAAAAAAAGAAAGTTCTAAAAGGTTGTTTTAAAATCCAAAAACTCTGCTTCAGAATCTTTAAGAAAAAACAAACCCATAGGAACCCAGCACATGTGTTGTTACTGCTTCTTCCACTCCACAGACACCTGCTCTTAACACTTTTCTACAAGAACGGTATCTATGCAGCAAAGGTCATAACTAAAAAAGAAAACATGCAAAAATAATTGTTCTGAGATGTATTCTTGGATTTGAGCACTCTGTAGAAGAGAGGTAGAGATAACCACTACAACCTTAAAAATTTTCTTCGTTTTACATGGGTGTTCCCAGCATATGCTGAGTCCACAACCAAGGCTTGGAGAGAAGATGAGGCAAATTATCAACTGTTACTTTTAGTATCGTGTTTGAAAGAGGCTGGCTAGAGTAGGTGACATAAGCATGAACTCAATGCCTTCAGTTCCTCAGAAAAAAGCAATGAATTACTGGTGATCACCAATAAAAGTTGATTTTAAAACTTCCCTCTCCTCTTGCATGAGCTCTGTGACAAGGAGGTAAAAATAAGTTATGGAATTACAAGTGAGAACTGTACTTTGATGGACACCAACCCTCAGTCATTTTTCTTGCCTCCTTGCAGGACTGTGTAGCTCAGACATAGCTCTATGGAAAACTAGAATGTGTGGAATTGTGGAAAAGTGGGAAATGCAACACACTTTCCACTTTTAGTACTGTTTTGAGGGGCTTAGTAAGTCTTAATGATGCAGTATAATAAAAGTCAGTGCTTTGCTTTAGTTTCATGTCGCAGGGAAATAACCAGCACATCTTACAAATGAACCACACCATGATTCAAAGACCTATAGGATGTACTTCAGGTCTTCCTTTAAAACAAGTGCTGCTAGCACTGGCATGATTCAATTCAACAAAGGCAGGAATCAGAGCCTGTGTTTTAATAATAAAATAATGGCAGAAAAAGATCAAAGTAACATTGACAGTTCTGTTGGTTTAAGTTGTAACTTCCTTAGTGAAGTAAGTTTTTATTCCATTCAGATTCATGGCTGTGTGCAGGTTGTGGTGAGTTTATTTCAGCCTTCCAGTTCCTCTTTTCATTGTATATTTATAACAGAATCCGAGTAGTAACTAATTGAGGTTAGTTGAGGCAGAAAAGTACTTTGGATTTACTGAGTACTTACTGTGAATGAGGCTTCTAGAAGTCATGGCAGAATCCTTTAATCCAACTTTTTTTTTTTTTGTTACTTTTTTTTTAATGCATGCAAAACAAACTGCTGTATCAGTGTGTTCAGTCCTGGAACTAATTGAAGGCAGGAGATTATTCTGAGCTACTAGTGAATTACAGGAGAACCAGTGTGGGGGTTGGTTTGTTTGTTTGTTTAAGTAAGGCCAAAACTGAAGAAATTCCTTTTTCTAGAGGCTGTTAAGTACCACCATTGTTGATTGATGTTTTGTTTTTCCCGGATTTTTTATAATTCCAGTTAAAGAAAATCATTCTATAAATAATCCGGTAAATAAGAATTGTTTTAGGGGCATTGCAGGCTCTCCTTTTGTCTCTTTCATGCTCTTTGTCTGCTGTTTTGCAGAGTCCATCCCCAGCATACAATTTCTTAGGAGTTAAGGAGAGTACTTTGATATGCTGTACTGTTGAAAGCCCAGAATGCTCTCCTGGCAGGGCGTTGAAGCTTCTAGTCTCTTGGGAAAGGAAAGGCTAGAGCTACAGCAGGAAAGAGGCTGGAATGGGGATGGTCTTTCTCTCTACACCTTGGATATCACACCAAGTTTCTGAGCAACACTGCAGTGCTTGTGCCAAAGAGCAACAAATGGCAAATCAAAACATGCTGTGATTTGAACCTGAGCACGACAAAACCACACAGGCTTTTTTCTGCTTCCATATCTCAGTGCTTGTGGCTTAGGTTTGCCTCTTTACTGGAATGTCACCACCAGAGTAAGAAAAAAAACTGTAGCTTGATACATTCAGATCTCATTTTAGTCCAGGTCCTGTACAGGCTGCAAAGCTAGAGGAGATTTTCAGTCACTGTTAAGTCAATTACCGGCACCCTTTTTGTAGGATTTATTGTCAGGAGTCCAATTCGTTGTGTTGAAAACGCTTTATGCTGCCCAAAGTGACATAAAAATATCTTGGCATAAGGCCTGTTATCAACGATAATATCTCTTTGCTCAGTGGACGAGTCCTTTGGCCTTGAGGGATCTTTCTGCCTTTCTGTTCTCTTTTTCCCTTGCATGCACACTCATCCTTTCATATGTTTTCTTCTGTCCCACTGTTCAAAACAAGAAAATTGCATATATGTTGTTTTAAAAATGTATGAGCGTAAACAACAATTCACAACTTTCAGTGTCTTTCTGATAGCAAAATAACTAGAAAAGCATATCTGAAATAACTTTCCACATCTCCGATTGCAGGAAGCAGTAGAGAAGAGCAGAGCAAAGCAGCCAGCATGGGTAACATCATTTTTTAATTTCAGATGCTTTAGTGCACAGCTTCATGGCACTTTCATCCCAGCCTCACAATCATTGTGCAAGGTTTGGCAGGTACTTTCCAAAGCTTTGGTTTCTGCATGTTTTCCTTCCAAAACACAAACTCTGCTTTCTAAATTTTCATTTGATCTCAGTAGTCATGTATGTTGAGATGAGATTAACTTAGATAAGAGCAGAGCTGAAGCACTGGGTTGGTTGCAGAAATGTATTTGTCATGCCGGGTAATTGGCTTGTGTTGAGCAAATTGATCTTGCTAAGTTGAATGATCCAAGACTAATTTTTTTTTTTTTTCCTAGAAAAAGTATTTGTACAACCAGATAGGCCTTCACAAGATGCTGACAGCAAAGTATTATCTGACAGATTGTTCTGGCAACTACTGAAAGAGGCAGTTATAGGAGATCCGCAGTCGGTGGCTTCAGCTGGAGCCCAGTAATGTATGTGGCAAGATACAGGAGAGAATTGTTGTGGATAAGCAGAGACTAACAAGAATATCATTGTTAGAGTATGTTTGCAAAGTGTCATGTAACTGTTAAACGTTGCTGCTTATTCAACTGACCCCCAAGGAAAAGCAGTTTGAACTGGACATTGTGTCATATAAATAACATTTGGATTAGTCTCTGCACTTCTTAGAGAACGAGGTCTCAGGTTCCTGTGCTGCTCTATTCTACAGCGTTACTTAGAAAGCTGAAGAAACTTCATTCTCCAGTAAATGATCTGAGAAACCAGAAATCCTGAATAGTACTAACCTTCAGATCTTTGAGACATTGCTTTGTTTGGGTTTGAGGGCTCTAATATGCCCTTTATATTACGTGGCTTGCTGATTGACTATTGCGCTAGCTTTATCTTCAAGATAGCTAACTTCAAGCGCCTGGCTGTCTGGAAATTAAGAAATTCAACTCCTGGAAGCCCAGGGGGTGCCCAGTTCCAGTTCATTCTTCACAGCAGATGTTTTGCTTAATGCTCCAAATTACTCCTGAAAAACCTCTCTCTTATCTTTCTCTTCTTTCATCATGCTGAACTTTGCCTCCTGCGCTTCCTAAATGTGCTGAGAGGTGCCTCGTGCTGTACCTGCTTTGTGCAGCTGAACCAGCCACAGAACCCCACTTACCCATGGTTAGATGCTGTTCCTGCACCAGCATAGTGTAGTGGGACTCACTGGCATGTGTTTGGTGCAGGGAAGGGAGTCAGCTCTCTGGTGTGACCATAGGTGCCTGCAGAAGCTGAGTGAGAACCACTGCAACAGGGCAATGTGTGCATTTCTCTCTAGTGGCAGACCAGGGGCCAACCATGTTCACCTTGAGCAGTCTGAGCCTTTGGTGCTTCCTGAGACCAGAAAAAAACACCTCCTACTGTACTCAAAGAGTCATTGTCTAGGGATCCTTCTGTCTCCACTGCATTCTCAGCTAACAGGGCATGTATTTCAGCCTGCTGTGAAAACACATGAATACTGTGTGTATGTTCCAGTGGATGTAAGTAATCTTATGCAAGATTTCAGAAAAAGCAGTGACTTAACCTTGTGAAAAGAACATCTCATCTTCCATATTTTTGTGAGAGAAACCCAAATAATCCAGCATCACTCAAACAGCCTGAATAAAGCATGAAATATCAACCCCAAAAGTCATAGTTCACAGAAAGTAGGATCAATTTTTCAACCTAATAATATCACATGAAAGCACCATCCCTCAGTTTGGGAACAGATCCATTTGTTTAAGATGTACCAACCTCCTGCTGTTTGCTACAATCCCTATTAGCTATGCCGCCATAACAGATTGTCAGACTGGATTAGGTTGAGCCACTTAAGAAAGAAGTTTAAAACAAGATGCCTGACTTTACCCTGAACGCTGGAAGTGTTCATGCAGACACTTGGCAACAGCTTTAGAAATGCCAGGGCTGCACAAATATGTCTGCCTTTGCTTCTTGCGACATAGATACTTTAGACTTATTCTCCAAAGTGTTTCAAGGGTTTTCAAGCCTAAGTCTCATTTTCTCTTACAGATCCAAACTGCTTTTCCCACTCCTCTCTCTAAATAAATAAATGATCAACTCTGACTACCCACACCAGAACAGATACCCGCACTCTACATGCATTCCTTACTAAATATTTCAGCAGATACCCTAGAAGCTCTTTGTTATTAAGCAGTTTTGTCATTCTGTGAACCATCAGTTACCAAACAGTAGCTTAAAATAAACAATATCTCTCCTATAGTAAAAAATGTAACTGTTGTTTTAACTCACAGCTGCACTGCCACATCATCTTTCTGGAGACTTCACTGTTTAGCCAGTTCTGCTTAACTCTGCCAGTGAAAGGAAATTACTCTCCTTTCCAGAGAACATCTGCATCCTTCAGTGTTAAGAAAAAAACAAACAACTTGAACTATATCAAATTGAATAATACGACAACCTGTCCAACTGCTTTATTTCTCTCCTTAGCTAGTCTGGTCCAGACTCAAGAGTTTTCATCTTCTTTCTCCACTGGATGCTTAACAGGGCTCACCTCTCCCCTCTCTCCATAACTCTGCCCCCACCCTCAAACTGCATCAGCTGGTTGACAAGGAAAAGCCATTCAGCACTCTGCAATCCTTCAGGGCACAACTCATTCAATCAGGATGGGACAGATTTATGGCTTCTACACTTGGGTCCCAATTTCCTACACAGACATCCTGATTTGTTTCCGTGACATTAGGGGTTTGCCAGGAACAGTGTTTGTTCACTCTCAAGGTACACGAAAGGGGTTGTTATGCTAACAGCCTGGGACTGTCCTGCAAAGGGGTGGGGAAAGGCCCTGCCGAAAAGGGACCTGTTTCATTTTGGGGTTTATATTTTGTTAATCTATTTTCCCAGTTTCCAGCAGAACACCAGTATTACAATACCAGTGAGATGGTTTCGTAAGGGGGCAACATGAAACTTACCAGTAGCAAAAAAATTCTTACTTGCTTTCTAGTATCCATTATGTTTGTCAGATGTGTGTAAAGTATATGCCATCTTGTGTTGACAAGCCCAAAAAGCAGCTGTGACTTTGGAAACTGAAATTACATCTATTGTTTGCTGTTCGAGAGTCGGGCAATGCAAAAGAGCACAGAAAGGTTCAATACTGTCCAAGTTTCATCTGCTAGCTTTCCCTCAGACTTTTCAACATAAACAATGGATATAAATACATAAAACACCTGCTCTCTAGGACCATACAGATAGGAAAAGAATGCAACCACAGTTTCCAAAGTGCTTGCACGCTACATAGTAAGAATTGTGAGAAATCTTTCAAATATACAACTAGGAGGAGCTTGAAATGACCTGAGTGTGAAACGAGATCTCACTTGCCTCCACAGAGGTGCTCATTTGAGAGAGGTACTCCCTGCCAGTCTATCAGATCTGAGAAAGAAAGGATAATTTTGGTGCACATATTATCATGTAGATAAACAAATGTTGAGTAAGAAACATGCTCTTAAAGTTACCATGTGTGCTCCATCTCTGAAGTGCGGGTCCTGCCAATATCTTAATATGTAGATGGGCTGTGTCTAGCCTAGCTTTGTTATTGTGGTGGTAGAAGATAAATGTAGTTCATTTGTTATTTGCTCTCCAGTGTGTGCAAGTCCTGTCTTGGGTTTCATAAAAAGTTTTAAGCTCAGAAAGGACTGTCGTAGCACTCATGACCAACCAAATCAACAAAACCAAGCCAGAATTCACTCAAGGTAGTTCTCACATTTCCCAAAACAGCAATCATCCTTGAAACATTTGGGAGATTTCTGCAACTCTCCATCAGAGGTATTCATATCCAACACCCCCACTTTGGTTCCAGGTTCAAAAGGAAAGTGCTGTGGAAGAGTTAAGGAAAGAGGATAAGGTTAGACCCTGTAACTGTGAATTAGGCTTCCCTTCTTTTATAGTATTTTTGTTTGTTTTGTTCAATAGTTGACTTTTGTTTTAATTAAGTGTGGAGAGTCATGCAGCTCACATATTGTCACATGCTGCTGAAAATAGGCAGTGCAAGTAATAACTGCAGCTGCAGAGGCATAAGAGGAAGCATCAATGCTCTTCCCCATGCAAATGAAAGCTGAACTCGCTTCTGGCTTTGTATAACAAGATTGGGGGTTCCTTCCATGTTGATGTACTGTCTTGGCAGAGTTGCTGCAGTCAGAATTGGTCTTGTGGTTGATAGCCCATGCTTTAGTAAATCCCCACAGCAGGAAGCATATCTGTAGGTATTAATTTGGGGTAGAAGAAAAGAAAATATGTCTCTGCTAGGTCAGTTAAGGGATCCTCAGGTTTTTTGTTTGTTTGTTTGTTTTCCTTTGTCCTTATAACTTCCTGTGAAATTCAGGACAGGTTAGATATGATTTTAAGAGAGTACAGCTGTGATGAGAGGACTGGGCAGCAGCAGGGATTTATGCTGGATACAATAACCATGAGTTGAGGTTTTGCTCCCTGCTACCAGTAGGTTTCCTGCTTCTCACCCAGTCTTTATTACTGCCCTGACTATGATGTATTCTGGTCATCCTCTAGGTGCTTACCAAACACTGTTTAATCATTCCAGGTATCAACAAGAGAAACAGTCTCACCCTTCCTTCCAGGACAACCATCAACACCACCCTGGTCAACATAAACATATTTCTGAGTGCCCAGCTATACTTTCTTCACTCCATTTACAGTTTAAAACACTACACCCACGCTGAGAATGTGCTCAGCAGTATGCCTGATTCTGCTAAGGTAAGGTGAAGGTGAAGAGAGGATTAGAAACAAGGGAGTTTGGAGGAAAATGGTCAGGACAATAGGATGCAACAGGAATTCAAAATGTTCCTGCTATAATGGTGGTGGTAGAAGCTTATGGGAAATTGAGACTTGGCTGCAAGGACAGGAGGGACTTATGAAAGAGCTGTGCTTTCAGAAGCAGGTTGCTGTTCCCTACTCCAAACATTTTCTGCATTTCTTGGAGCATATTTTCCCACTCCTCTTCTGTACCTACCTCTGTTGTGAGTATGCTTTCCAACCTCGTCTGGGAACAGTTAGGGCCAGGCTTCCAATGTACTCAAGGCACTTCAGGTTGGTCATGAGGGCTAAGAATGAGTGAGATCATCAGGTGAAGTCTTCTATTTACCAGGCATTTATCTTCTCATGTATATCCAAGGTTAACCTTGCATGAGAAAATTCTGCTGGGAAGCAGAACACTGCAACCTTAGCCACTTCCTTAAAGCAAACACAGCACAGCTTTAATTATAATTTAAAACCAAGACCTGATATCTGTTACAAGAGAAGCTTCTTTTTGAGTTAAACAATGATGAAGAGATTAATGGAGCTCTGTAGGAAGATGATTTTTGATGGAGATGAAATACTGTCTGTGCAATTTCAGACGATTGATTTCCGTTGATTAGGTACCCATCAAAGTGTAGTCAGCAATGCTGGGATATAAGCATAATACACTGAAGAAAGGGGCACCTCATTAAATGGAGAAAATCAGTGTGCCATCCCATTACACCACATCCCCCATCTTCTCTCTTACTGTTTGAGGAATTCAGGCCTCACACAGCTTCTGTGCTGAAAAAGGCTATGGTATGTATATCCAACTGCAATAAGAGTGTCCTTGATATGCAAAATGAGGCATACAATGAGTTTTCTTCATTTATTTATTTTTAAAAGTTTAGAACAAGCATAAATTATCCTGTGAATATTCTTACTTTGAGTAGAAGCAGTTCAGTATAATCGCAAGAGCAGCCTTCAATTTGGCTATTCCCAGAGTAGGAGTATGCTGCTAAATCATCTCTGTTATCAGTGGAGCTCTAAAAACAAGGCTATTGACCATGAGATGAATTTTGTCACAAGCTTGATGTAGGAGACAGTTTTGACATTGCTCTAAATGTTCTCTTCTCAAAGAAAAGCTCTATTGAGAGCAGATGTATAAAAGTTAAGCGGAAGATTTTAGATTGCATAAATGAGAATGAGACCTCTGATTTACCCAGGCTTCCACTGAGACTTTCAGCATCTTGCTATCCTTTATGCCTTTGAAAAATCCTCCCTTTAACCACCATCATACAACATGTGGTAGGGATGTAGTAAGAGGATAAGTCAGATTACATCTTTACAGGTTTCTTGATTTTCATACTGCAGTGCATGTTCCAAAGACTCCTCTTCCAGAGGATTCAAATGCTTTCATGCCACTTATCCCATACTATGCGAACCCTTCCTATTGCCTGTCCCGTGAGATGAATGCATTTTATTTCATTTCAGAATCTTTTGGTGACCTCAGAGAAATTTGTTGGAAGAAATCTAAGTACATCCCTTAATGCTGTTGGAAAATTCTGTCATTCATAGCAGTGAGGCCATTATGCGTTGATGTTACTATAACCATTGGGATCTACCTTTGTGCAAGCTATGAATTTGGTTTTCCCAACTTCGTTTTGAATTCAGGATTCAGAAGTCTAACTCATAAGCAAAGTGAAAGCCTATGTCGACTCAGCACTACTGCTGTGTATTGGGGGATTTGAGAATTTATTACATAAATGAATTTGTGTGAATATTTATGCTTCATTAGTTACTCACTGGTGTGGAACATAGTATGGGAACTTTGCACTTACTGATTTTCTCAAGTTAAACTGCCAAACTATTCGTGAATGATACTCCCATATTAAGTCTGTGCAGCTTTTAACACTTGACTTAACAAGTACCTTTAATTTCACTGAACATAGGTTATTGATCATGGTGCTTGTTGCCTGGAAGCTCCATTCCTGATTGTTAATTGAGCCATTGATTTTTTTTAATGTTATCATTAAGAAAAGGGTGAGTGCTGTATTGTAAAGCAGTCTGCTTAGAATGGGGAGGGGAGCAGTGTAGCTACTAAAGGGGAAAAAAAAATTTTTTTTTTAAACCTATCACAGCTGAAATCAGTCCAAAAACCTCACTCCCATCAACTTGAATGAAGAGAAGTTTTGACTCAATATGGACTTGATTTGGCAAAAGTAAAGCTAATAGGAAAGTTCTGTGGATTTCAGGGATGCCAGATCAGACCAGATGTTTGGTGCAAGTCCTGTGTGTTAGCATGCTTAGCATGACACTAAATCCAGCCAATAGGCCTTGCTGAGAGAAAGCTCATCTGGATCAGCTCAGGCTTGGCACCACATTACTACAGCCAAGTAGCTCCCTATTTAGGCTGGCTTAGGGCCAGGCCACTTGCAGTGCAAGCACAAGGAGCTCTCCTATGTCTGCAAAAGCCCATTCAGACTGTGCCAGGGTTAGTGGAGCCACACTGATCTACATCAGCTGAACCAGGTCGCTGCTTCAGTTTATGCTTTGGTTTACATTCACTGTTACCACATTAACCATAAGGTACACACACAGCAAATGAATGCCCAACAGCAGTACCACATCTGACCGTGACATGGAAAGCTAGATTCTCATCTTAGACAGACAAACTCTGGACATGAAGACACAGTGATAGAGAAGATAAGATTAGGATTTAAAGAGAATAATGATGGTACTGGAGAAATGGGGACAACTGTGATACATACACACATCACATAGATGTGTGCGCCTGATGTTTTAGATATGACTTGGAACTGAATTTTGTAGTTTCTGGTGTACAGTGGTATGCAGTGTGCAAGTATCCACTTAATTGCATTTGCCTTATTATCTTGGAACTATTACTGCTGTCCATGAAGTCATCTCAAGTACCTTCAGGCTTGGGAGAAAGTACCGCAATTCACAAAAAACTTGTTGCTTGTATTCTGCCAGGCAAAGCATCTATGATTTCTAAAGCAGACCAGAAACAATGTCGCAAAGGTGTACGACAGAATTAATTTTCCTCTTCTCCTGCGGCCATTGGTTTTAAGAGCACATACCCCAGTACTCATCAAACTGTTTCTTCTGAGCTGTCTTGCAGACTTACTTAGTGAATTTTAATTGGCATGACTAGCAAATGAACTCTATCTAGTTTGAAAGGATTCATTATTGCTTTCCTTGTAGAATCATACCTCAAAAATACCTATTCGAGGCTCCTGCAGAGGTGCTCATATTCATGAGCTCCCTGCAAAACACTTTTGCAGTTTGACAACTCTGGTAAGAAGGTATTCATGAGTTTATGATTTTGAAGGGTCTGAGTTCTTTGTAGTTCTCCAAACAGTTTCCAGAAACTATTTCATGACAGTTTTAAAAGGCTTCAAATACTTTTACTCTTGGGTATATCAGCTTTCTCTGGAAGACAGGAGTGTGGTGAGAGGTCTAAGCAGAGGTAGTAATGATTCAGGTGACATCAACTCTCCTCATTTCCTGACCTTGTGTGCCTGACAGTTTTAGTGAGGGTGGAAACAATGCTGATTTCTGAAGACTGTCAAGTGCGAGCAGTTTTCTGCTGAGTTGTAGGAGGCTGGAGATCTATAAACCTTTTTAAGTGCTACGAGGAATGAGAGGGCATTGTTTTCATTGCAGCTGGTCTTTGAGTCAGAAAGAGAATAGTAACTATTGAGGGATGGATCTCTGGAACAAGGCTAACCTTTATTTATTAACTAGTAAAACTTCTTTAAAGGAGAGTGAGCAAGCAAAAATTTCTCAGCTCAGATGCTGTAAACAAATAAAGAACGCAGGCATTAACGCAATCTGTATATTGCCAAAGCAACATAAGTTCTTTCATTTCAAAAACTCAGCATAAGTGTAATACTTGCTATGGGAAATCGACACCCCAAAATTTTTTGGGAAAGCAGCATACCAATGATTATTGGTTGCAATTTTTCAAAGGATTTGTCTGACTTTGGCTAACAAGTTTCTGCACTAAATCCTTGGTTCTATTCCCACCTCAACCAGACAGATTTTTTTAAGGCATTTAGAATGCATTTATTGAACTAAAAAGCCAAAGATGAAGCTTGTGAGATGGCCAATAGGCCCTTGATGGTCTGCAATGTCACTCTGGGAGTTTGATGTTCTTTTAGCTTATATTTATTGCCAGTGTTTCAGGGTACTCTGCCAAACCAAATATACTGAGTTCCACTGAAGATCTCATTACTTTCTTTAAACCTGAAAGGAAGATGAGTATGTGAAATTACTCCTGAACATTTTGTGGTCTTCCTCTATGCAGGACTTGGCTGTTGACTTCTAGCTGCCTTTATAGGCTGCCTTTATAGACTGAAAGCAAGCTGTACAGCACACTTCCATGGTGTTCCAATCTAAATACTTTCTGAGACACCATTTCAGTAGTTAAAAAAAAATATCAAGCATATTTTCTATCTGGGGGTTTCCTTTGCAGTTCAACAGAGATGCACAAATGAGAATTTTTCGGGTAGCACATTACCAAACAACAGATTTTGTTTCCAAAATGCTCTTCACTTCTGGGAGGACTGTATCCCATTTTCTGAATACTTTGGATCTACGATCAGACCTGACAAAGGAAATAGTCATAATGAATCCTTGCCTTCTGCTTGAAGAGAATGTGAAAATGCGTAGAACCAGATGGAGGTCCCATTTTTTTTCTCGAGGGAAGACTTTGGTACCAGCTGTGTGATAATGATACGGCCAAATTCCTGCCTCTCTGAAACAAAGGAGAAGAAAGCCTTTGGCTTTAGGCTGGTTATAATCTCTCTCTGCTGCTGTTATAGACAGTAGAATCATAGAATGGTAAGATTGGAAGGGACATCAAGAATCACCTAGTTCTAACCCCCTGCCATAGGCAGGGACACCTCCCACTAGGACAGGTTACTCAAGACCTCGACCTGGCCTTGAACACCTCCAGGGAGGGAGTAGCCACAACCTCCCTGGACAACCTGTTCCAGTGCCTCACCACCCTCACTGCAAAGAACTTCCTCCTAACATCCAGTCTAAATCTTCCCTCTGCCAGATACAGGAAGGCTACTAAAATGTCCCCTCGAGGCCTTCTCTTCTCCAGGCTGAAGAGCCCAAACTCTCTCAGTCTGTCCTCATCGGAGAGCTGCTCCAGTCCTCTGATTGTCTTCGTGGCCCTTCTCTGGGCCTGCTCCAACAGTTATAGAATCATAGAATGATAGGGTTGGAAGGGACCTCAAGGATCATCTAGTTATTAGGACTGTACCTCCTAAACTTAAAGAGCGGGAGGGGGTGACTTATTTGCAGCTTGATGAGAGTGTTGCAAGCTATCATTTCTCAGCTAAGAGTAGTGCCACACTGCGCACACAACCGCATAACATACATCAACCATTTCAGGGAACAAGTCCTGCATGAATCTACAACAGAAGTTTTATTTGTAGTAACTCCATGGGACATCTCCTTGACTTTATTTCATACAGTATCTTCCCAGAAATCCAAACCCCAGGACCCCTCCCAATTTTTAGTGTCTCCCCAAAGACTTGAGAGGTTTAGGTAGCAAGAACTATTTTAATGCTGTGCTGTGTTTTTCCCCCACATTTCTCCTGTACTGAACATGTGTATGCTGGCTGGACAAATCCTCCAGTCTATGACATTCACAACTACTTGTTTTCCCCATTCTGTTGTATTAAAAATTATTTAAAAGAAAAAAAAAATCAGAAAAACCAACTAGTCTCTCAATCAGATTGATTTCTGTCCATCTAACATTATTAATTGAACCCAAGGTCCAATTTTGAGCAACCCAGTGAAAGATGTTGGCGCTTTGATTCTTGTATTTGAAATAAGTTCCAAATACTGCTGATGAAGTTAATATGAACAGCATAAGGAATTCACTCCACCGAAGGGATTTGTTTTTAAGCTTCTCTGAACTCCAGTATCTGGACGAAAGCTCTGGTGTTTAGAATTAATGATGTCTTGGGTTAGCTCACACAGCTTGCAGCACTCTAGGTACTGTGGTTTGATGACTGTCACTGTTGGTTGGGTCAAGAATAGCTGCCACAGACATAATCAGTGCCTTTCCTCATTTTATCAGACTGGTGCAAGAGGTAGTCATTTCTTCCAGGGGACAGAATTAATGGGTGAATGTGCTGTGGGGCTGGCACATGCCGCCTCCAGTTTAATAGCTGAATTAGAATCTTTTTAAACCCTTGGCACCAAGAAATGTGATTTCCTGATGCTTAGGGCTAATGCTGTGGTAAGTCCTGAGAAATCTTGACCGATAGTGCTAAGAGTTAATGGAGACAAAAAGTGAAGCACAATTAATCTTACCTGAAGTGTTTGGCTATGTACAAATTACGTGTGTGCATATATGTATTGGTCTGAAAGGTACGAGTGCACACAGAGAGATTAATTACAGTTTAACCTGCACTTAAAAGGATCATCAAACCTAATATTTTTTCACTCAATATTTCAGCATTGTTTCTGGTGGCCAAGCTTAGGGGGAAAAAGATTTATAGCCACTATGTGAGAAACTGTATCAAATAAATAATGAGGCCAAATTAAACACATTGATTAACTATCATTCACTATCCTGTAATCTCTTAATGACTCAGGTCTAATTTAAGATAGACTAGAGTCAGGATTAAATTCTGAATTGCTATTATTATTACAAGTATTCATTAGGTTCTAGAGGAATTCAGGAGAGATTAAAAGGGCACCTGTGAATTAAGACCAACTATTAATGCAAAAAAGTTGGAGGACTAATCCATAATAATGGCATTTTTCTTATTTGGGTAGCCTAACAAACGGAAGCATTAAACTTTACAGATTGTTTGTGTATTCATGGTTTTCGTCAGTCTGGTTTTTTGTCAGAAAATCTGTAGAGCGACTGGAAATATAATAATGGCCACTGTGGTGCATTTACTAATTGGAGTAGCGGAAAGATCTTTAGAGAGCTTTCCAGGGCAGTTGTAAGGAATGAGATTCAGGAACTTAAATGGAGAGAGAAGAGACAAGCAGGGGAGAAAAAACACCATTTAATTGACCCACACATGAAACTACTTGTATTTAACATTGAAACTTTCAAACTGACCAAGTCGTGCCAAACTCAGGCAAGTTACTAACCCGTATAGTCTTGAGGTACCTCATCAGAGAGGTGAAGAGAATCTTTGCTAGCTTACTGTCATGCATTTGGGTCTGAACAGATGGAGACACCACCACAATCTTAATATTTAATTGCAATTTCTGGTATTGTTCTACCAGTGATATACATGTAGTCATTGACTCGGACATTAGAAGTCTCTATTTTCCAGCTCCAGCCACATGGTTGGCTCCAAGACACCACAACACAAACATCTGACACCCTGGATAGTTGAAACTGCAAGATAGCAGTAGTATGTCCTAGGAAAAGGTAGCATAGGAAAGTACCAGTAGAACACATCAATCTGTGTGGTGGTGTCATTGATAGAGCTTCTTGCTCTGAACTTGGTAGGCATCATCCCTCCAGTTGGAAGAATGTTCTACAACCTCAGTTCAACAAATGGTAGCTCAAGTCCAGGCCGTGCTCAAGAAATCAATGCAGTACCTGTACAATTTGCTCTGGCCTCCAGAATGCCTGACATTAAGTTCTTAACCTAGTTTCTTTTGTGCTGTGGAATTGCAATGAAAAACCACCATGTATTTTTCTGATGTGAAAAAACACTCTAGTAAGAGTAGACTTTTAAGATCATGTACGTCCATCTCTTGCTTGATAATCTTTTCTCACATTTTGTTTTCCAAGGTATCTGATGCTTTCTGCCTGCATGAGGATTGCCTATCTTTAAAACACAGGTAGCCTTGCAAAAGTGAATATAAAATGCTGCCCTCTTGAATAGTTGATTCTGCACTTGCTAATAAAGCACTTTCTATCTTCAACCCCTCCTCTTCTGCCATTTTTAGGCTAGTTTTCTGATGTTTTTCTTTCGGTAAAGAGGGCATTATTCCTGCAATTTATCATGATAAGGAGTGCTGCCTACTTCAGAGAACCTCTTGCAGCCTAACTGGAATCACTCAATGATTTGGATCATTAATATATTGCAAGATGACAATAAGATCTGAAGTGAGGAGGCAGGCAGACACAAAGTGCTGATGAAGATATATCTGCTCTGCTGTCAAAATTCCACTTACAAACATAGAAGCCACCATTGAATTTCTTTTAGCTAGAAGGTGAAGCTTTAACAGGCCTAAAGAGTATTGATTATTAACACTGCAGGTCTCAGTAAGGGTGTAGCCACAAAACTCTTATACTGTTCCTCTAGTTATTTTGTTTCCTGGGTGTTCATGCTAGATTTTTTAAATCATTTTGCCCTTGGACATTTTCATTTCTGCAAATTTGTTTATTGATGTCATTATATCAAAAAGGACTTTTCCTGTGTTTTCTCTTGTGCTGCACAATTTTCCTGAGTTCTAATTCTTTCTCTACAAAACCTCCAAACCAACCAACCAAACAAACAAAAAAACCGTGCCTCACTTTTAATTACTTTTGTAATATCAATGATTGGTGGGGGGTTGTTTGTTTGTTTGTTTGTTTTTAAAGAAAACAAGGTTGCAAGCCTAGAACAGCAGTAGTTCATCTCTTCTGCAGCAGCAGCACTAATCTTTTACACATTGGCATGCACACAAGGCAATAAAAAGTGACATGATGTAACATTTCAGTGAAGAATTGTAGGCACTGGAGCCAAATCCTGTCATTTAAGACTTTCTGTGAGGAGTGATTTATTCTCAATTTGCCAGTGTGGGCTTTTTTGACAGAGAGAGAGAGAGAGAGATATTCTGTGAGTGTTGGGAATTATGCCTACCCTTTTTAAGCATTACTAGTGACTTTAGGGATCTCTGCCTTCAGGTACCCAACCTGACATTCCAGAGAGGCTTGAATCTTGTCACAGGTATGTTCAGCTTGTTTAGAAAAACTCTGCTTACCTTCTGTTCTGAGGATGCCAAAGATGATGACTGCAAGGTACAGTGTTTCAGATATCATACTCTGATCTGGGGAAAACACTTCCAAAAGTAAAGGGTTTATCTGTACAGGCTTTTAATAGGCAAAATCTCCTTTTGCTTCTAAAATAGGAGCTAGGGCAGGTGCTGCGGGGACAAATCACTTTTCACACTATAAGTAGTCTGAAGGCATAGATCAATTGCTCAGAGCTGTTTCTTCCATTTTAGAGGCAAATATAAAATCTTGTAAATGACAATGTGGGGTTTTTCCCAACACCATGATACTCTGTATTGTTCCATTTCATAATTAGCATGAAACCTATTAACTGCATAAGATATTGTATTGGAAATCTGGGGTAAAATCTTTGGGACTTGGAAACCTTAACTAACTTGTTTGCAGTACTGCAATCTCCTACAGTTAACATTCTGGTAATTACAAAGATACAAGCTCTTAAAGATAAGGTTTCTGTTTTGTGCTGTGCCTGTGCTTTACCCTCTGGTCAAAATCCAGACTAAGCCTATTTGGAAACTGTGAAAACTTGGAAGAATTTAGTTTAATTTCTTGTGATTGAGAACTTTTGGGTACCTCCTGGTTCTGACTGAGCCTAGCAATAACTAAATCAACAGAGCATCTCTTCTCAAGCAGTCTTGGTTTTGGGGGGAAGTAAATCAATTACCCAGCCAAGGATCTGATGCTTTTATGTTATAGCTTGTGTTGCTCCTTTGCCATTTCACTTTTGGCTAGCAAGAATATGGAATTCAGCTGCCTTTATCAGTGCTTAGGTCCAGTTTCTCTTTCCTTGCATGTACCTGTCCCCATTGCTCAATTTTGCTGATGAAAGTTTGAAACTTCCCCTTCACAAGAAGTCAACGATGCTTCAATTTGTCACTTCAAGACATTAGTTCCTATAGCAAATCTCTCATTAAATTTTCCTTGTGAATATCAGAGGTTGAGGTCGTATGGCCCCAGGTTGTCTTGTCTCTGAAGGGAAAAGGAGTGTTGGAGTATTTGATTGCTCCACCACGGCTGTGAATTTGAAGTCAATCTTTTCTGGTTTGCACTCCCTCTAGGGCATATTCCCTCCTCTGCACAATTTAACAGTGATTGGCTGTTTTAATAGCTTTTGAATAAGTTTGTTCTTAAAAGTGTTTTCCCCATTTCTCCTCCATGCACAGTATGGAGTTCACACTCTGAATAACTTACCTTTTTGCCTTGATGCTTTCCATGCCCTCTGATCCCTCTAATCATCTTTTTAAGTGTGGCAATAAGTAATTAGATAATGTCATTTACACTTTCCACTTCTGGCGCCATGAAAAGTATTGATGCTTATCATGGTGCCTAGAAGTCCCCTCGTGACTTTCCTGTTAAAACTGTTCTGCTATCTGCTGAGACTCAAATCTCTCTGTAATTATTTTCCCAACATTGTTCTTGTAGGAGGGCTATCTGTAATCACCTTGTGACAAGTTTTTTTTCTCATCCTTCCTACAGACTTCCACTTGCTGGAGCCTCTGGCTTCAGCTTTCTTCGCTTTTCAGAAACTAGGCAGGGAAGATGAAGTCTCTCTACATCCCTTTAACCGTATCCCCATTTATTGGTTTCCTATGTGAAATTCAGCATCTTTCAATGCATGGCTATAGATAGCATGAATTTTCAGGGACCTTTGATTTATTTGGCCAAAGTAGATGAGACTTTAGCATCTTTTCCTTCTGTTGCATGGCATTTGAATTCACTTTTCTTCTCAAAGAAACATGAACTTAGTGTTTAATAGAACACACATCTCTGAGTTAGATTTCCTACTACAAACAGCAACATATTATCAAACTATTAACTGATAAGTCTTTGTATCTGTTTTAACCAAGGATAAGAAATACAATTCTGACTTATGTGGCAGTATTGCGCTTGTGTTCTTTTATAGGTTGACATTGTTCAGAGCCCCTGTGCCTATTCTGGCAGAAACTGGGTAAAACACTGAGATTTTTGCACTCCCAAGGCAGTGGAATTTACAGTCAGACACTACCATCCCCCAGGGAGAAGCAGGCTGTAGTGAAGGAGAATAGGATTAAGGCTCAGCTACAAGTCACTCCTGCAAATCCACAAAGAAACTGGGACTTCTAACTCACATTGCTTAACATAGGATTTGGACACTTAAATCTTTCTAAGGCAGCAAGTGGGAGGGGAATTGTTACAAAATAATTAGAAAATACTTTGGTCTGAAGGAAAGCAGGAACTTGTCCTGGTTTTCCTGTGCTTTCCAGTGTACTCTGACTTGTATCAACTTCATTCCCTTTAGGAACAAGTTAATGTTACAGGTTAGTGGTTCTTACTAATCAACCTAATGTAGTTTGTTGCTTTTGCAAAATACATCCTGCAGCTTCTTATATGGGCTCTCTATAAGCTTCCCTGCACATGCTCTTAATGTAACTAGTGTCCTAGAAATGTAGTTAGCAGTGCAAGACAGCTAAGAGAAGGAATTTTTTGGGAGGTAGGCAGCCCTTAAGAAAGAGCAACCTAACATCTTCTGCTTGTGGTGTTGAGCTCTAAAGACACAAAGAATGAGTGCCAATGCCGCTGCCAGAAAAGCAGACCAGGATGCCAGGAAAAAGAGGCACTACGCTACTGATTCTGGGGGGAGAAAATTCAGATTGGCAAGCAGACATTTTGGTGAGAGTCCAGTGACTGGTGAATGCAGGCATCAGACTAAAGGAACAGACACTTCTGTTAGGGAAGTGTGATTCCCCTTACCACCAGCACTGTAGCTTGAAACAGAAAGAGGAGCTGTGTTTTGTGTTGTTCTCACAACAAATGTCCAGGTAACTAAAGTCACCCTTGAGGGTCAGGTTCTTTTGGCCCAAGACTTCCTTGAGTGACCAAAGTAACAGTTCTATTGGTCTTGCCACCCTGATTAGGATGTCAGTAACAGCTAACAAACTTAAGACTCCCCTCAGTGATGATGACCCCTCTAATATTGAGGCATTTAGCAGACCTTTTGTGTTCTCAACTCAACCCTAAGCACTCAGATTTCTCTCTTCCATGACATACAACTCTACCTTCTCTTCTTTCATTCTTCTCTTCCCAAAAGAGTTTGTAGCCATTCATTGTGGTCTTCTAATCATGAAAGTTTTCTCAGGAAATGTCTGTGCTCCCTACAATGACATAACTCAGAGCAGTTCCTTCTGTTTGCACATTGATATAGGTGCACTTGAGGTGGGAAGGCTTAAGGCTCTCGCCTTCAGACAAAGTACAAAAAATCATGATCAAAGACTTGTTGACCTGCTGAGGCGCTGGATGCTGATTTTCCTTATCTTTTTTAATTGCAGCATAAAGAATCAATTTCTATCCATTCCTTTTTCATGATCCCGTCACAGTAGAGTACAGGAGAGACTGTAAGGGCCATCTGTGCTGTTCCATAGCTGGTCTAAATGCATGTACAAAGATCTACATTCTGTAGATTCCTGGTGCTGTTGGTACCTTTTATAGCTGTGTAGGTGGGGTGTCAAAAAGAAGGTAACTCTCTTTGGCCTAACAGGAGGTGAACCACTAATACCTTTGAAAATCGAGGCAGTGCAATTGCTCCTGTGAAGTGCATTTGACTGAGCAGGTTACATTCTCTTTATATTTTCATATTAAAGAAAGAATAATAATTTAATAGTATTTTTTTAAAAAAAATTAAAAGGCAAGTAACATGATTTTTGTCTCTAAGCAGAGAGACAAACTATTTGTGTTTCTAATGGGAACCACTGGGGAAAAGAGGTTTTTGGGGGAAAATAAAAAAAAAAACAAAAAAAAGTCAGCCAGAGGGAATAGGTGGATGAAAACTCTATGTGCTAAGAGGGTTTTATTTCTTTGCTGCTTCGTAGTTCCTGTGGGTAAGCGAGTAAACCTGACAGTTCAAACTACATTTTCCTCAATATCTCAAAACTCATTTGGCTTCCCACATTACTAATTATTTTTCCACCTCAGATTCAGCTGTTTTGTTTCGAGCTGCAGCAAGATCAAAAGACGCAACTTTGTTACCAGGGCCAAAAAAACCCAGACCAAAAGAACTCTGCATTCTATCAAGGATGCAGCCTTTCTTAAGTGAGAGTAGTAGGAGTATCACTTCTGGTTTTTAGGCATTGCAGTAAGCTTGTAGCACCTACAAAGTGAAGAAGGGAGTGAATCCTTTACTTTCCTCTCTGGAATAAGTCCTATTTGAAAACCGATAGATTTCTATCGTGCTAAATATACAATAGATTCGGGAGACTTTAATCAGCAGAGAATCAGTAGGCTGGTGTTGAGAATTGTGGAAACCATGAGCATTAATTCAACTTCATTTTTAGAAAGCATCATACAGGCATTAATTAAGTCTCTAATTAGGCATCCTATTACACTTTGCTGCAGGGACATTAAAGGCCAGGCAAGCACACTCTATCAAATCAATAGGAGTCTTTACATTGAATTCCATGGAATTTGAACAAGTCATAAAGGAATCAGGGGTTTCGTGGGGGTCGCAAAGAATTAGGTTCCAGATATCTGACCTACTCCAATATCTTCTTTTCTTTTCACTCTTTGATGGTCAGAGAACGCACTCTGAGGGAAAGAAAGGTTGGAGTAAAAAATATGATATCCAGAACAACAGCTCAACGGTTCAGCTGATCTGTGCGAGTTTGGTTGTCATTAACAAGAAATTTAAATGGATAATGATAAAATGGATACAAACTCAAGGAACCATTAGTTAATGTTTTGGATTTGTGGTTTATAGTAAAGGTGAAGGGGTGGGATCAAGGTGGCCTAAGGGTAGGCCTTCCTAAAGATAAAACTAAAAAGCAACTTCCAAAGAGTAACTTGAGAATTTATTTATAGATATAATTTATAACCAACCTTCAGAAATGTAACCTTGCAATAATGAAATGGGATTATTCATAGAGCAAGAGTTATATGCTAAGGTCAGAGCTGAAATATGGAAATAATATATTCTGTGGTTTTACAAGGTCCTATAATACCTCAAAATATAAATTCACACTACCTCTAACAAGCCTTCTGTGGAGCTGCCACTGTCATGGCCTTCTTCCAAGAAGACCCCTGTGAAGAAAGGGATGCTTGCTGTAAGGGCTAGGCATGGGGGAGTTTAGTATCACTCTTGTGCCTCAGGTTTTTCACAGGAACCTAGAAGACAACCATGCTCTATAGATATTTGTGAATACTTGTGGTTATTATCTCATGAATCCTTGGGGCTTGCACTAGTGAACTTTTCAAAAACCTGTGGAACCTGGGACAGACTTCTGAGGGTTGTTGGGGTTTGGGGTTTTTTTGGATTTCTCATTGCTTTTATCAGTGAGAAGACCTGATGATTTGAGGGAAAGACAATTGTAAATCATGATAGAAATTGTTTTGTCATCTGTATCAAGAACACCATTTACCTACATTCTCAAAACTTCATTGAATTTTTTTGAGATTATATCAAACTTCCACCTTACATGTCTTAGTAAGAGATTTTACAGCCTTCTCTGCTTCATTAGATCAGTTAAGCAGTTTTGGAAAATAATTAACTACACTAAAAAATGTAAACTTTTTTTGCATGTGTTCTTTCAGAGGACAGGAAGACATTTTGAATCAGTTATGCTGAAGGTCTAACAACTTTGGCCACAGTATGAAGCTTCTGAGATGCAGAGTGTGGAAGAGACAATGCAAGATCATCTGTGACCCGTCGTTAAATTGATACGCCAAGTATCCAACTTCGATCAAGATACAAGTGAGCCTCATAAAGTGCTCCTGTGCAGGTAACAATTTATTTAATTATTTTTCTCATCTGAGAGTAAGAGAAAGCGAAAAATGCAGTCATGTGAGAGTGAAGCAGAGACCAGGTCCTGTCCTTTCATTTGTGCATAAAGGTAGGTGGCAGTTTTGCTAGTTTGAGTATCTGATTGAACTTCTATTTCCTACTGCAAAAGAAGGTTGTCACATGTCTTGTCCCTTGCCCACTCCTGTGTCTGGAATTTCACAGTATCGTTGTGACCAATTAATATCAGGGTGTGATTTTGTCACAAATGTTTCTGCGATCAGGCCACGTTTCAATGAAATTGGCAGTTCTGGTGCTGAGCTGTCACTTCACCTTCTGTCCATGCTAGCTGGCTTTGCAAAATGAGTCTTTATGATTCCTTGCAGTTAGCAACTTTTTTTTTTTTTAATAAATAAATAGATAAATATAATTATTCTTCATTCTCCTTTTAGCAGTGAAAATCCAAGCAAGACTGATTTTAATAAATTTTGATACCTCTTATTAGTTTCTTCTTACTATTTCCTGAGGCTGTCCTGGCTTCAGGGATAGGCCAGGGTACTTGGCATATCCTCAAGAACTTCCTTTTCTCAGATATTTAGCAACTTACTGTAATTAAAAGCTGTTCCTACTTTTTCAAGCAGCTTAAACTGCATAGATGGAGCATCCAGTGGGAATATAGATGCCACAGTGCATTAAAGAGATGGGTGTCTGCAGTTCATTGGATGGGTCTGTAGGGTTTATGTTCAGGCCATGGTGGGGAAATGCCTGGAGCAGTGAAAGTAGATCACTTGAACATTTCCAAATCAGGCCTCCTGACGTGATTCTGTTGTAATAGACTACTAAGGGAATATCTGTAGAAAAAAATTTTTCTCTTATTTTTCTGTTTCCTGGAGGAAAGTGAAAAGAGAGGAGAACAATCTCAAACCAAATACTGTAACTTCTGTGACTTAATTGAAATTGCTGCCAATATCAGTTGGTGGAAAGAAGACTTGCATCTGTCTGACAATAACCTTGTTATTTGCACTGCACTAAAAATATGATAGGAAGTCGTGACTATTGTTTGGTTGTTTTTTAGAGTTTAAAAAGGAAACAACCCTTTAACTGTTTGCAGAACAAATTAGATAACCATTGCATCAGGTTTCCTCCGATATTTGGCATCTTTAATGAATTTCTCAGATGTTTCATTTTCTTTGTAAGTGCCAGTTATCAATCTAAGGTAACAGAGGATGGTTTAACATCAACTGCCAAGGAAGCTTATAAAATTATCATGTCAACACTGTGCTCTTCCAGCAGAGTTTGAAAAAGATTACAATAAAATGATATTGTCATTTAATTAAAGAATGTTCATGCTAATATTTTGCTATTAGACATTCCTTGTTCTTCATGCTGGCAAATACCAGCTGTCATTTTAAGGTGCCATCAGTTTGTTCCTTAAATGGCCTGAATGTTTCAGGCAATAAATTGGAGGAGGGCTTTGTGCATAAAGAAGTGGCGATACTTCTTACCCTTCTAATGATACCTTAATGTGATGCCAATGAAGATTTCAGACACATTTGGCTGTGCAAATGTTTTAGAAGTGATACCCCATTCTCAAATTTTCAGCCACCTGTGGAAGGAGCACCAATACCCTAAACTAACATTTTGTGAGGGATAGTTTCAAGTTACCTCTACCTTCAAGGTTCCTAGATTCTCTTCAAATCATCAAGGTTATCTGTTGTTGGGTTCCACATTTAAATTTAGGTCTGAAAGCGCAAATTCCTGCCACTTAAAACTCAATAAATAAGCAGAGCTATCTGAGGTACCCATACTCACTTGGATCAAGTGGCACAAGTACTACCCTGTGAGCTTTCCTAGAGTAACAATCAAGTGCAGGTATAGAAGACTTTGCCGCAAACTGATTTCAATCAGGGCAGAGAGACCAGACTCTGATTAAGTCTCCAGTGTTAATCCAAATTTCCACCACTACAGAAACCTCTTTTGAACCTAGCTATATACTCTGGGTCAAGATAATAAATGTTTCTTTCAGTAGTGCTGATTGGTCTTTGACAATGTTAATTAATGAGAATTTTGTTTTCCCTGTAGTAATAATAACTTTGCTCTAGGCTTTTTTAGGAACATTTTTGGCCCCTGTTGTAGCTACCCTCAATTATTGTCTTTTACTCTGAGATTTGTGTCGAACTAAATTCTGATCCCTCTAGAATACTTAAGGGCTAGCTGAAGTGTTGCACGTGATGGTTCGGTTTCCCTTCAGAGTCTAACTAGGTAAAAAGTGCTGTCTGTGATTTTACTTAAGTGATTGACTTAAATTTGCAGGATGGCAGTTTTTGTCTTTCAACTTCGTCACAGCAAAACTGCTTTTTGGGGTTTTTTGGTTTTTTGGTGGTTTTTTTTAATCTTGTAATGTGTCTTTCTTTTTCATTGAGAAAGTAGGTATCTCCCTAACTCTTCCAAAGGAATTATGAAACTTTTCTTCGCTAAAAACAGGGAGACTGACATGGCCACAGTACTTTAAACTAGAAAGCTCTATAAAGATATTTAAAAACCTCCTTTAAGAATCTGCAAACTAAATCACAATGCAGAAGTATAGGCAACTCAGGGAGGGTTTGGTGCTATTCAGAGTGAACCAGCATGACAAAAATTTGTAAGTGGATCACAAAAAAGTTGTCAAGCATTGAAACAGGCTGCCCGGGGAAGTAGAAGATGTATAGGTGTAGTACTTGGGGACATGCTTAGCAGTGAACTAGGTTAATGGTTGAATCTGATGATTTTTACAAGTCTTTTTCAACCTAAACTAATCTGTGTTGGACATCTCTTTATTGGAGTCTTGAAAGATTGAATATTCAATGGAGCTTTGGATCTGGGCAAGATATTTGAGCACACAGAGCTGCAAGTACTCTGAGATATTTCTGAATCACAGCCTTACTCTTGGGAGATGCAGATTGTTTGAAGAACTTCCTCTCTTTTCTTCAACAAAAAGAAATTTTGTTGTGAACTGTAAACAGTTAAAGCCTCAAGAACTCAAACCATGCACATGTCCTCAAACCCAGAGGGGCACACACATCAGCTCTCATTATTAGAAGGCCATTTACTTCTGGTGGAATCTGGCCTTCAATTTTTAACTAATTTTGCACTGGTGATCTTTTTTAATATTATCCAAGTAGGAAGAAAGAGACCAGATCCTGATACATACTTAATACATCTATTGTTACAAGCACCTAGCAAAAATTAGTAGAGTTGACTGGAGTCATAGGATAATCAGGGTTGGAAGGGACCTCAGGAGGTCATCTGGTCCTGCTTAAAGCAGGTTCAGTTTTGAGATTTACAAGCTTCCAAGTCTGAGGTGTTTTTACACTTCCCAACAGATTACAATTCCAGTGAAGTGATCACTTCACCAAGTGTCAATCATTTCTTTAGAAATTCAGCTATTATCCCTTTTATATGCTTTTAATTCATGGGTTAACTATGGGAGCTCAGTAATGCATAGTGACAATTCTGTCGTCCTTTAAAACATTACACTCGTTTTTATACCACCTCCTAACTTTCCTCACAGTTCCAACAAGTGCCAGAAATACAGTTGTTATGATAAGTTATGGATCCCCAATGGAGGCATTTAATTTCATGGTATGTTAAAGGCTATAACAGCCTATTAAAACAGGGAGGGGAAATCTTGCTTAAAAAAAAAAAAATTTAAGAACTTTTAAAAAGGCTGCAGATTTAAATGCTCAGTGGCATCTCTCCATAAGAACCATTTATCGAGACCCAGATCTTAGAGATAAGAGGTTGTTTGAAGAAATACATTCTATAGGGGCTAACAATGACAATGGTGTGGCCAGTTTTTCCTTCTTAGCAAACATTGACTACCATTTCTAATTCAGAGGAGGTATCAGTGGCAGCTGAAGAGAGACTAAGCAAATACTGGAGTGTGTATGAGATTTTGCTTTCATTATTCGTAACTAAAATAACCAAGGACTTTGGGCAATTAGTGATTCTGCTCATGTGTGGGATTATATTGGTGTACAAGCCTGTGAAGGCTTCCTCAATGCTTAAATTTGTTCACATAAATAGTCCCTTTGGCTTCAAAACGTGGGTACAGCCCTCATGTTTGTGCTGGCCTTTTGGAAGCTTTCAAAATGCATTTATCCCTGTGTGAACCTTGAACAGCACTCATAGGTTTGACTGAAAATCTGAAAATACATCCCCATGCCAATAGAAGTGGCAGAGCACAGCTGCTTGCTTTTCAGCTCTGAAACCTTTGGGTTTTGTTTGCAGCTGTCTGTCATAAGTACTTGCTTTGGAGAATGTAAATAACTAAAGATGAAAGGTGATTTTTGTATAAGGGAAAATAAGTAAATAGATGAAACCTTTACTAAACTCACTACTCTGTTTGAGTACCACTTGTAGTCAACAGAAACCTCTCCACTGGCTTCAGCAGAAACTGTGCTGATCCCTGAACTGTAGCTACCAGTGCAAATCCTACAGAATCCTGTAGCTGAAGGATTCCAGACTCTGGAGTGGAATTAAGTATTAGCTTCTGCCTGCTTGGTGTCATCTGGGACTCAGTCACAGAAGGCATTAAGAAGCAGGGTAGAATAAAAGAATAAACCTACAGCCGGAAAATCACTGGAGCCCTTCCCTACCCCTTTCCAGGAGTACATTTCTATTGTCTTTTATTATAAATATATCATAATAGCACCAAATATGGACTGAGAGCTTCACGGTCTGGAACATAGAATTGGTGCTTAGAAAATGTCAGCTAAATTATAAGTGAATAAAATGGGGACCTGAGGAAAGCAGAGGTGAAATTCACAAGTGGAAATCAGATAATATTGCCAGGTCAAGTCTTTGATATGCCTGCAATATCTTGGAGGTACTACAGTGCCAAACAGTCAATGAAGGTTTGGTAAGTCAAGAAGTGTTGTAGACCACAGATCCTTTATCAGTTGCTTGGGAGAAATTGTAAAGAAATTTGAAGGTGGGCAGAAAGTATATGGCTTATGTGAAAAGAAAGACATTGGTCACCATCAGTTCATATAAAAGCCTTGAATATGAGGGCATAAAAGAATTTGAAGGTGGGCAGAAAGTATTATGGTTCATGCGAAAAGAAAGACTTTGGTCACCATCATTTCGCTAAGAGCTTTGACTATGAGGGTAAACAGCCCCAGTTTGGAATAAATCAGAGAGCAAATCAAAATTTCAGTAGTTAAGGTGGGAAATAATTTGTGGCTTTATCAGTGAAGAAGCTGTATGTATAGAGAGAATGTGGGGCTATGAATTGGAGACAGAATGATTTAGTACAGCAGGATTCTTTTGAGATTATAATGAGCTTCTGCCCCTAAATTAAAACTTTTCTTTAAAGATTTTTGAATCCAAAAATAACTATCAGGGGAGTTTCACAGAAGCATTAATTACTTTCATTCCTAAATCTGACAGTGATCCAAATTCATGTTCCAACTACCATCCCTTTTCCCTTATAAATTAAGGTTGCAGAGCTAAATTATTGGCTTCGAGGACTGCAAAGGCGATTTTCTACATCATATCTCATTCCCAAGTTGAATGTTATACGTAGATTATGCACAAACAATGCAGAAAACCGTTAGAGGAGTGTCCCTTGAGCCAGTAAACTCTTTGTCTACTGAACAAAATTTCCTAATGGCAGAGTGAAAGTGACAGTCTACAGTGATATTGTCTCTTCTCTAACCCTCCACTGCTCTCTCTGGCCCATACTTGAGACAGTAATTTTTCTCCTTTTATATAGGTCTACAAGTACTGTGATTTTATGAGTAGTATTTTCTCATGGTCCTCATTTATCCTTTCTCTTGTGGATTTGCAAAATGTTTTTGCTTAATAACATGAAGAAATTCCTACAAGACGTAAATGTGTCATTGGAATCCTAGGATGGCTCAGGCTGGAAAGAACCATAGAGATCATCTGCTCCAACCTCCCCATCATGGGCAGGGATTCTTCTCAGCTAGACTCAGCTGCTCAAAGTCGTCATCCAACCTGATGTTGAACACCCCCAGAGAGGAGTCTCACAGACTCCCTGGGCAACCTATTCCAGAGTGTCATCTCCCTTCTTTCAAAGATCCAATCTAAATGTATCTTCTCTTTCAGTTGTCACTAGCTGGGTTTGGGGTTTTTGTTGTTGTTTTTGAGTTGGGAAAAAATATTGGCTACCTGTGTGGAACAAGAAATTGATATCTCTGTAATTCAAGACAGACTCTGTCTCCGTGTCATGTGCTGCACCATTTCAACATATTCTCTGATTGAAATAGAATATTTTCTCAGACCAAGATTAGTGCCCATATCAGGGGACAGGTGAAGTTATTCTCTCCTAATGTAAGGTCTAGAATAGCCCATGCCTATGTCTGCTGTAAGATTTTAATACAGAGGTTCATCAGGCTTCCACGTTTGTCTCTTTTTAGTTGCTTGGTTTTGGGACTTTTTTGATATGTGAACTGCTGCTCTCAGTTCAAGTATAGGAATAAAGAAACCACAAAGAATAACAACTGGATGCTAAGGAAAGGACCCAGGAATACACTCTTACTTTTCTTCTGTGTTTGAACAGTGGAGAAATATCAGATTGTTTTTTGTCTGGGCCTTCTGCATTAGTGTGATGCTTGCAGATCACCTGGGCACCCTGCTAACAATGCCTGTACCTCAACTGTGCGTGTGCGACCCCTGGCAGTGAGTCTGTTGAAACCAGTGTCTGACTGAAATATGCTCTGTGGGTAAAAACTTGTTGTCCTTTTTTTTTTTTTCTCTCTTCTGTTCAATTGCATCTACTCTGTTTCTTTTGTTAGATGTTGCCAATGTACAAATGTAATTAAAATATCACGAACCTAAAAGACATGTGAAAAGGTAGCATCAGCTTCTTGGGACTGCTTCCCTTGGCATGGCACCAGTTGGGCTTTGTTTGCAGACCTAGGACTGAGAAATAAGTTCTCTTTGTACCAACTAAAGTCTGAATTTAGCTGAGTTTCAAGTGAACATAGACATCCAAGCAGGCATTGTTTGTTGCTGTTTATGATAGAGGATGGGCTTAAGATCTTAAGTGGTGCCTGGCCCTGCTGGTTGAACATGTGTGTATATAGTCTTGCAGTCACTGTCTTCTCTGACTTTACATAGAGAGGGAGGCTCTTGTTTTCCTGCTTTGGTTGTGTCAGCAGTTGGGAACAGATTCTGGATTTTGTAAATTTTCTGGTTGATACTGGAATAAATGTAAAAGTTAATAGGTTAATTAGTTCTGCTCTGGGCTCCCTGATTCAAAAAGGACTGGGAACTACTTGAGAGGGTACAGCCAAGGGCTATGAACATGACTAGGGACTGGAGCATCTCTTCTATGAAGAAAGGCTTAGGGACTTGGGGCCTTTTAGCCTAGAAAGAGAAAGTTGAAGGGGGACCTCATAAATGCTTATAAATACTTAAAGGTTGGGTGCCAAGAGCTTTCAGTGGTGCCCAGTGACAGGACAAGAGATAAAGGATGCAAACTTCAACACAGGAAGTTTCACCTAAACATAAGGAGGAATTTATGTTACATTGGGTGTAATATTAATAATTTACATTGTGGGTAGTGGAGCACTGGAACAGACTGCCTGTGAGATGGTGAGGTCTCCATCTCTGGAGTCATTCAAAATCCACCTGGTCCTGTGTAACCTACTGTGGGTGGACCTGCTCTTGCGGTAGGGTTGGGCTAGATGATCTCCAGGGGTCACTTCCAGCCCCTATCATCCTGCGAGCCTGTGATTTAGCCTTCCCCAAATGCAGATGCTCTCTGAGAGCTCTATCACTGTTTTCCTGCAAATATAGTAATACAAAGGTTAGTGCTACTACTGGTGATCTCCTGTCATTTTCTGAGAANTATATATATATATATAATAAAAAACTTATATCTTTCATTCTAACTCTTTGGTCTTCTGTCCACTTACAAAAACTTTCAATATTGAAAAATGTTTCTCTGTAATCTAGGCCCACTCTGGAAGATCCCCACAAACCCTGAATGCTGTAGCAGTTTAGGATACCAGCACACCAAAGGGGCTTGACTTGAGACTGTTGAAGTATACTGAACTAGATGGAGGAAATCTTGGCTCTTTCAATACAAAGTGGTTTTCTGGTTCAGTGTTCTTAGGAAGAGAAGTTGGTAGCAGCCTGCTGCCCAAATTGTGCATGAGTGCCCAAGCTCCTCTGGCCACTGACTTCTGATTTTCCTTGTTTTTCACCCAACTCTTCACTCTTGCTGGCACTTGTTCCACTTTGAAATGTGCAGGTGGAATGGCAGAGCAGTTAACTGCAGCATTCATACTTGTTATTTGGGAACCAGTAGGAAGAAGAAATAGCCTGGGATGTTTAGCAAGGGAAGAGGGAAAGGTTTGTGTACCAGATCTCCCATTCCTGGCAAACAGCTGGTTGTAGTTTTAATAATGAGCTGTCCATAATTGGAATGTATTTAATCCAAGTTAACACACATGCACTAAACTTGCTAATTGGGGATTTCTCTTTATAATAAGCACTTTACTCTTGCTTTTTCAAGCAATGTTACCATGCTGATACAGCAGAGAGAGCGCATCTCACTACATGAATGCAGCGAGCAGGCCCCAGTGCATGGTAATTTCTGAGGAAAACATATGGTAAGAGTAATGGCTGAAGTCTGTAGACAGCTTGCCTAAATTACAGTGCATCCATTGAAACCCGGACACATGCTAAGCTGCTGAAAGCAAAGAGATGTCATTAAAAAATGATTCATATACCTTTGCCTTAATGAGTGCTCACACTTGAGGATTGCCAATTGCCTGATCAATAGCTTTGCCGCTGCACAACGCAAAATTCTTTGTACAAGTGAAGTATTTTCATTACAGAAGTGTGGGACTTCAGCACATACACTTTTTCCTTAAAGGAATTTGAAAATAATGTTTTTTAAATATATTTCTGAAACCTACCTCTATTTGAATCTAGTAAATAAACAATCATGCAGTGCCATATGGAGCAATTTCATAACAGCACATGGTGAGGTTCTAATGAGTTTTACCATACTGTGCCTGACAGGTGAATTTTCAGCTTTGATTACAGGAGGCCAAAAATAATTCATCCAGCCCAATAAAGTTTGATTTAGATAAAACTCGATTATTTTTGCTATCAGCCATTAAAAACTCCTCTATCCTCATTTTCATTTTCAGGCACATAGCCTGGCAACAAGCAATAATGGGTATTTATTGGGCTATCAAATCCACAGAGGCTTGTTTATTCCAAGTACTGCAATTGTCAATGTGCTGTAGTCCACTGACTGCTCTCTTTAAAAGGTGTCATCTTTAGGAGCTGTTTTTCAAGCTCCACTCATAAACTTTGAAAAAGTACTTTGAAGTTATTATTAGGAATGCAGTACTTAGGGACCCCCTTGTGCCAGCCAGGGTGCAAACAGTGGAAGAGGCACACAGAAGACGTGTGGGTGACCAGCCATGCTTATGAATGAGCCCAAACATCCCCAAAGCAGGGACAACCAGGTCAGAGAGCCTGCAAGGACTGCCCCTCCACTGCCTTAATGGCAGTATGATCTCTGTTCACAAGATAGATTGTGCTTTTGAAGGATTACACTGTGTAGGAATGCAGGTGCCGCTGTGATCAAATGAAGCAGAATTCTGTCTACTGCAACACAGCATATCCTGGAACTTTCAAAGGCAGGTCTGTTAGAAGAAGGCTTAAACGTTTTATATTGGAGCCAGAGTCATAAACTGCTGCTATCCTAGATCTCACCCTTGTCTCCTGTAATTGAAGGCCAAGTTATACGACCAAGACTGAGTCACAGAGTTCTTTTTAGTGACAGAAACACATCTTGGTTTGGTCCGTTTCCCCACACACAATAGCATACTGGTTCAGCAAACTGGGGCACTGAATGATTCACAAAAAGGAGGTGCAAAGGGGTGTTGTGGTAGGTCTAAGCAGGCCAAAATAGGCTTATACATGTCCTGGCTTGCCCAGACATATTTTTCTGCTTTCCTTCCTTCTGTTTTGGCAAGAAGCAACCATGGGAAAGAGAACAAAGAACCTGGAGCCACTGAGTCTGAGGACTCTGGCTTGCCCAGACTTGTTTGCATCCTGTGGTAAACAAGGTAAACAGGCTCAGCTTGTGTATGCCTTGTGCAAGGCCTGTGTTCTGTCCTAAAAAGGGTAAAGCAAGCCTATGGCTTTACTTAATATGGTCAAGCTTGGCTAACTGCTATTCTGATTGGCTATTCTATGCCCAAAGGCTCAGTAGTCTCTGACTGTACTGATAAAAGGAGGTGAGCAGGTGACACAGTGTGCTCTGCCCTTGTATTGGTGCTCTGCCACTGTACCCATCCTTGCTGCTCTCGCTCACTGCTTTATTGTATCCTGAACTGCCCAGAAAGTGCCTGCCTCAGGTTTGCCAGGAACAGGTTCTAAATGCCTTCTTGCCTAGATAGGCAGCATGACATTCTGCTGATACTGCACATCACAAGACATCTTACCTACACCTGAAAGTCTTCTGCCAAGACAGGAAGTCCTGGAGATACACAGATCATCCAGGGAGCCAGGACCAGGTCAGAGATTGTCTGCCTCCTTTCTCCAGCAGTCTGGGAAAAATCAGCAGAAAGTCTTAGCAGATGACAAGACAGTAACAGAATTCCCTAAAACCTTTTGGGTACTGCCTGAAGCTGTACTTAGCCCTGCGAGTCAGGAGATATTTTGTGAGTAAATACTAAAAGCCTCTTGTAATTCACCATTACCTTCTGCCATAAGCAGAGAGGAGCTCCTTGAGTCCATCTAGTGGGCAAGCAGAGTATTGACTGCAAGCAGTACATTGACCACAGGAACCTTCTCTTCCAGTTCAGCTGAGTTCACTTAATGTTTATATGTATTTGCTAGTTATTTCTAGATCCTATGTTATTATCTGTATGACATTTCCGTGATCATGCAAAGAACTGGTTATTATTAAAGTTAGTGGCTGGGGTAGCGAGACTCCTGGATATCAAAATTAACAAACAATATTCATTTTTTTAAAAATATCATCACACATTAATTAATTATCCCTCCATAACAAAGGGAGATGTGTGCCAGACCTCCTGAAGCTGCAAAAATAACTGTGCTGTAGCCCCTGCCTTAAAATTTGGAAGACTTTCTTCCTTGGTACTTCCCAAAATAGCTTAGTGTGCCTGGAAAGATGATAGATCTCAAACTTCTAAGATTCCACCACAGTGCTAACTACTGGTTTTTAGATATCTTAGGTGAAAAGGTACACTGGATGTAATGTTGAGCACTCAAAGGCTCTTTATTCTTCACTATTCTTCTCTTCCTTCCTCCATGTTCAACAGGTGAAAAATGAGCACTTACGGCCTTTCACAAATCTGGCAAACAAGTAGGCATGCCATTTCTGTGTACCATTTGGCTTTTCATGCAAACTTCATCTCTGACCTTTCTTGTCTTACCCTTGGTTCAATTTCTTTCTGCCCCAGGGTTTGAGACAATGAAAGTTAATTATGACTCCTGCTAGGCACCTTGTGGGGGTTGACTCTTCATATGTATCTACAGAAAGAAAGTGACCTTGAAGAGACGTCCCCTATCAAACTGCATCTCCTTTTTCTTTTTATTCTTTCATTGAAATTTTTTGTTAAGTGAGAAACCAGGTAAGAATTCAATAGGAATAAAAATTATATGAAATGAAATAATATTTATTTATTGTTTCTTAACCAATAATAATCTTGGGATTCCTGCTCAAGGAATTCAGAAGCCTTTGCCTAAACATGGGATTACCTCAGAACCCCGGGTTGGAAGTTTAAGGTGCCAAAGATGCTGAGATTCAGGCAGGTGTTTTAAGTCCCACCTCTATGAATAAAGAGGCTTCCAATGATTTCCAGAATTCATATGAGAATGACTTGGGTACTCATTTGAAAGCATCACCAGTGGCTTGCAAAAACTTCTTTTTTTTTTTTTTTTTTCCCTTCACTCATGAGCTGCATTGCAGTTTGATGTCCTACTTCAGGATTAAAAACTTAAGATAAGCAAGGAGCTATGAAATTAAACCAGCATATAACTGAGTCAATCTCAGGTAATATCTCTGAGGTAATTAAGAATGGAGCAACACAGTGATCAAATCAAGGTGGCAATTAAAACTGATTCAACAGATCAATGAGTTCAAATGAGCAAATCATCATATTAATGTAGCAGGTAATCAAGTAGAATTAAGAGGTTGGCACTGGAGAGAATATCTCTTAGTCTGAGTCTAAAATTGCAGGGAGAGATGGGGAAGAACCTGTTTTCTCTTAGCCTGAGGTTCAACAGCAGTGATCACTGACCTAAGCAAGAAACATGTGTGTGATTTTTCTGATCCGAAGTTTATACCTAGTGTTTTTGTACAGTATTTGTGACAGTTTGATTTTGGTTAACTTTTGTAGGTGCACCTTACCCAAACTGATTTCTCCTAGTTCACAGTTTTACAAATTTACTTATTCTTACAGGTTATTGATCCCTAGAACACTATGGACTCCACTGGTGGTTTTAACCATCATCTCTATGTTTAAATTAGGCACAATGTCAATGTTTGGGCTGTCTGCTGTTAGCTTTTATTGCTAATGTAGCTCAAAGTCCATTGCTGAACCAAAATGCAATGAATGAGAGAAGAAGAGGCAGTCCTTTTTCCAAAGTCTCACAGCTGAAATATGATGTCATAAAAAGTAATTGGGAAACCTCAGGAAGCAAGGTAACTGAACCACATGGACAGACAAAAGATTTCAAAATCATGGGGTGATTTAGATTGTCAGAACAGACAACCTCCAGTTCTGGAGGTTAAAAAAAAGAATCTGTAATAGTCAAGCATAATCTAGATGCAAAAATATCTGTAATAATCAAGCATAATCTAGATGTAAAAATACAACAGGAATTCTAACTCAAGATATACACAGGCTTCGACCACTAGTTAAGGATACATGGGATCTGTGGTGAGATGCCTGATCTGGTTAAGACAATTAGATTAATTAATTTATGTGGATGTGGTAAAATATACAGTTTCATGAAGAACCTCACTTACAAAATGTACAGTTCTTGTGACACTGCTCTCCATGGCTCCTTCAGCATCTTCTGCTGTGCTGGAGCTCAGAGGGAACCTTTCCCTGAAAAGAGAGCTCTTCTGCCATGGTTACTTTAGTCCCTTCTCCAGATCTTTGGGAATGTTCATATAAATGGTCTCCGCCATCCTATAGATTTAACCAGAACAAGTTGTAAATCTCAAAAGTCACTGGAGCCAAATAACATAATGCTCATCTCCTTAGACAAGAACAACAAGATCATTTTGCATATAATTGTAATAAATTCTCTTTTTGATTGAAGTATGAATCTTCCCAGACTCAAGTAGAATATAGGAATTCTGCTTGAGAATTCTACTTCACCTGCCTAGACATGAACCATCAGTGTGCCCAGATGACCAAGAAGGCCAATGGCATCCTGACCTGCATCAGGAATAGCATGACCAGCAGGAGTAGGGAGGTCATTCTCCCCCTGTACTCTGCACTGCTTAGGCCACACCTTGAGGACTGTGTCCAGTTCTGGGCCCCTCAATTTAAGAAGGACATTGAGGTACTTGAGCATGTCCAGAGAAGGGCAACGAGGCTGGTGAGAGGCCTTGAGCACAAACCCTATGAGGAGAGGCTGAGTGAGCTGGGATTGTTTAGCCTGGAGGAGACTCAGGGGAGACCTTATTGCTGTCTACAACTACATGAAGGGTGGTTGTAACCAGGGGGAGGTTGCTTTCTTCTCTCAGGCAACCAGTGACAGAACAAGAGGACACAGTCTCAAACTGTGCCAGGGGAAGTTTAGGCTGGAGGTGAGGAGAAAGTTCTTCACTGAGAGAGTCATTGGTTACTGGAATGGGCTGCTCAGGGAGGTGGTGGAGTCACCATCCCTGGGGGTGTTCAAGGAGGGTTTGGACGTGGCACTTGGTGCCATGGTCTAGTCTTGAGGTCTGCGGTGACAGGTTGGACTTGATGATCTTTGAGGTCTCTTCCAACCTTGGTGATACTCTGATACTGTGATACTGTCATTCTCTATGATACTTTAAAAATATTTTGCCAAATAGGTTATTTTCAAGATTGTGTCCTTTTTTGTTGTTTTGGTTTTGTTTTTTTCTGTTGATATAAAAGAGTTACAAACACAGAGGTAACTCAGGTGTGCCTGTTTAGTATGATAAACTTGCTTTGCCTTTCCTGTGTTAATGGGGATGGCCTTTTGGAAAGACTGTAAAATGATTATGTGGATAAAAGAGATTGTTTAAAATTCAGCATGATCTGGGGGGGTTGAGCTATGCTTCTCTAGTTGAAACTGATGCCTACAAATCTTGCCATCTTAATTCAGAGACCAGATGCAACACAGGTCAATTTAATTTCATTACTGTCAGAAGGTCTTCTGAAAAGACTATAATGTTCACAAGCCACTGCCTGCCTCAAGGTGATGCCACATGAGGAGAGTTCACCAGGGACCACATGCTGGAGTGAAATTAATTAACCCATGTCAGCAATGGAGAGTTTAAAGAAGGCCATAACTCCTTCCATTGCTCATCAGAGCCAAAGTAATAATCAGTTCAAATTCTTTACAGATAATTGTTAAGAATCAACACGTAAAAAGTTAGATGGGCAGGTTGGGTCATTGTGGGGGGGTTGCTTTGTTTTTAAATTGGTGGACATTACAGTAAAAAGAGAATACTGAAAATGTAAGAGTAGACAATTTTTATCTTTTTTTTTTTTTTTTTTAATGGTAAGTGCTTGCTAAGCGTAAGCTAACAGAAATGCAACTGCAGCACTGGATTGCCCATGATATCTAATTTTCAAACAGACATAAATACTACAGAACAACTTGTCATTTTAAAAGGGTAAACAGAAAAATCATATAAATTAAGTGACATTTAAGAAGTTCAGGGTTTATACCACAGCCACCAGGGAAATCAGACCTAAGGAAGAAATGTTTCTTTAGAGCATTGATGTAATCAGGCTTGGGAGAGAGATTTTTTTTTTTTTCCCCTCTAAATGATTGTCCAAGTAATTTAGAAGCATAATTTTGGACTTAGATTGTCACAAAGGATTAACTGTTGCTTTTTAATTATGGCCCCTGCATTTGGAATTCATTTTTAAGTTGATTGAAAATTAGTTCACTAAAGCAGTAAAAGGCTAAATGCAATCAAGTGACTGTAAGAAGTAAAAAGCCCCACCGAGGCTCTGCTTTCTTGAAAAGAGAAGAAATAATGGAATAGAAGCAAAGATAATTTGGGGTCTTTACCTAAGGGTTCATGAGACCAGCAGAGCCTGTACTGGGATAGAGGAATACTTTGATCGCCTGCTAAGGTCAATCCAGAAAACGTTCAGTCAGGCTAAGTCTGTCAAATGTTAATGAGTATCTTTGCAAGAAGACTGCCTCACTCTGGAAGAGGACTTGAGGGGATGAGTTAAGTGCACAGTGCACAGTGTTGTCTGTGGCTAACTGAAAAAATATCTTGACAGCAGAATCATCTTTGAGCTGTTTAGGGACGCTCAAGGCCAGGCTCTGCTTAGGCTGGATGGGTTGGAACTAGAAGGGAGAAAAGGGAGTCTTCTACTAAAATTTGGAGATGATGAGTATAGTATGAGAGGTGTTCCCCTGGAGTTATTTGGCTGTTAATTGCACCCCACATGCAATGAAGTTTGAGAGGAGTCTACCTCCTCCCCCACTTCGTAGCAGCTGGGGTAAGCCCTGGTGTGCAGTCAGACTTTCACTCTCCTTGAGACCCTTGCTGAAGATGCACACATGTTCTGGGTCAGGCTGACAGAAATGGGCTCTTGCTGTAGCTGACCTAAGTCATCCCTTTGGTATGATAGTAAGGAGCAGCAAGGCATCCAGAGTGCGTGCTTCTTGCATGGCTGGTTCTGAGTGCGGGCTGGAGCAGCTGCTGTTACGTGGTATAAATGCTGCTTCCTTTTCAGTCTGCAGCTGGATGCTGCTGTATCAACAAGCAGATGATGAGAAGAGCAAACAAGGGGAAAGGTCACCTCCCATACTGTCACAGCACATCAAACAGCTAGCTGATATTTCTAACCCACAAGTGCAGGAATTCATTGTGCTTATCTCAGAACAGTGTTCTGCACACCAGACAGCAGTTAGGACCTGTCCTTGCTGCTAGCATTTATCGTGTTAGAAGATGACCTTTGAAGGATCAAGTTACCAAACCATTCTGGCCACAACTTTTCAATATGTATAGCCAAGAGCTAGGCTGTAATGCAGCGCTGTAACCAGCTTGCTTAGCCCAAACAGGACCAGAGCTTGACTTCGATGCAGAACATAACCCAGTCTTTGCTGCATTATCCAATTAGTCAGAGTCATTAATTCGCCTCTTTAAGGTCTTGTTCTAGCAGCAGACAGTCTTATTGCCAAGATAATCCCTAACATTTTACAAACATAGCATTATAGACAGTTCTGATGAAAGGCGACCTCAGGAGGATTGACTAATTCTCTCCCTATCCTAAAGCAGGATCAGCAAGACATTTAAGCTTTTCATGAAAGATATTTATCTAACTCATCTTTAAAAGAGCCTATAATTCTGGGGAGAGGGCTGCCTTATAAACTCTGCCCCTTGCTCACTCTTTTCAGCTTCTTTTTTGGTTCTCTTTTTTGACTCATTCCATCTGCCAAATATTTGATTGCAGGTAGTAGAAAGAATACATTTCTGCATTGCCTATAAATAAGTTACTCCAATATTTCTTAACAAAACATTAATGGTTTAGAGTCTATTAATTAATAACCTGGGGCAATCTGTAGTAACTTCTACCGATGCATTAAGAGTTCTATATTCTATTGATATAACTTATACATGTACAATCTGAGTGTTCACTTAGACTCACATCCACATTTAATAGAATAAACTCTCAACTAAAAAATATTTTAAAGACTTTGAAACTTGGTTTTCATTAATTTTTTTACAGAAGCAAAAAATACCTCCTTTGTAGGCTGCTGTCTGAAGAACAGGCTGCACTTCCAGTGTTCTCAGAGGCATTTTACAGACAGATTTTGTGCAGCAATCGTATTGTGATGTTTAGTAAGTGGAGCTGTGATCTTTCCTGGTCCTTGTTTGCTTTCCATCAGCGATGTGTCTGACTTAGATTTGTGATACTCTCATATACAAATTATTAGTATGTCAGCAGAGCAAGTGCAAGCTTTTTCTCTCCTAAAGGGTTTCATAAAATGTTATGCAAGTGTCTACTGCAGATGGAGTTGGTAACACTGTTTACTCTTAACGGTAGTCCAGCAATTGGCATTTTCACTTGCCAGGTTTTAATTATTCAAACTAAAACTTTTTATGCAAATATTTGCTTCAGGCTAAATGTTCTAGAGAACATTCAGGAAAAACACTTCAGCTGCATCCAAGAGTACAGAAATCTGAGGAATGGAGATTAGCTTTTCCTCATGATAAACAAAATATTTTAATGTTTTAATTTGAAAGGTTTGTTTGCTCTTTGTTTAAAAACTGGCAAGGAGATTTGATCTAACATCAGAGATCTGTCTTCTTCAGCTCTTTGAAAACCCAAGACAAGATTTGGAAATGCTCAACCTGGCTGTGCTTAGTGACTATGCATTGGAATAGAGTCACTGAGTTCTCCAGGCATCTTCTTCTGTTGGCCTTTGAGGGACTGTGCAAGGTCATGGCCACCTAAGAAATCTGTTCCATTTGCAAGGCCAGCCCAAGGGAATCATCAGAATTCACATGTGCTTTCTGGCTGTCTAGTAGATATCCATGGGGCCAGAACTCATCTTTCTTTATTCTAGCCCACAGGTAACCTGTTGGGAATGGGCACCGTGGTTCATTCAGCCTTTCTCGGAGAGGTGAGATGTGTCATTGCCAGGTACTAAGTGGCCCCCAGCTGCATATCTTCACTAGGGTTTGAGCAGTGAGTTGCATCTTATAAATCAGCAGTTGATACATATTTACACACCTGAACAAAAAGAAAAAAAAGTTGCTTCAGAGACTTCCACCTGTTTGCATTTGCCTCTTACACCTCTGACTCACCTGACCAGCAATCAGCAAGCACTCAGAAGAGAGAGCTTTTGGTGGGATGAGGTCTGTTGGCCCTAACTTGCGGAACAGTCTGGTGAGGACGGAGCAGTGATATGGGCGAGTACCTACAGCAGTGTTAAGCTTAGCCATGCTCATCTGGTTGTTCTAATGTTTACTTGAAAATAAAATAAAAGCTCTCTGGATTCAGTCCAGAAATTGTCTGTGTTGAGCATGCTGCATCACAAGACTGTAGGGACTAAGAAGGACTTACCCTGGCAGCTGGAAGAAGCAACTGCAGAGACGGTTACAGAGTTAAGCACTGAACCAGAGAACAGGGAGACAGTGAAACCCTCCCCGCTTCAAGCACTTGATCCCTTGTGATGATAACAGTCTGCTTATTGTTGCCAGACATCTCATCACAGCCAGTGGCAGAAGTCTGTGCTACGTATCCAGGGCTCTGAGACTCTAGCTTGTAGTCTTTATCAGGAAATTTAGGACTATTTTCTCATTATGGATATAAACACAAGCAGCCTCACTCAGGCTTGAAAAGAAACCAGCTACCTGGTGTCTCCAAACTTTTTCATGCAGGATTGTACAACCTTAATAACCGTCTGAATTATTTATTTTTCGGAATCTCATATAGTTCTCAACATTGATATCAAATTGGAACCATAGGGGAAACTTGGGCAGTAAGACACAGCAGCAGTTATTCCCAGTGTTGCTCAAATAACTGATAGTTCAGCTAACCAACTTTTGCTCTAGTGGAGATTGGACTGACTGACTGTTGCTCCAGAAGCTTCTTTTTCCAATCTTTGGTCTCCCTGATATACAAAAACCCTGCCTCCAAATCTGGGTCCAGTCAAGACATTCATTACTTGGATCCAGATTTATTGTCATTAGAGAAAAGGCTGTTAATTAGCAGTAATTCTGACAGAGAGCAATGTATAAGCTTTTCTGTTTAGTGTGACAGCAATGCATTTGGAGTACAAGACATCATAGACATTTTCTTCTTACACTTGAAAATCTGGCTTGGAAGGGACCTCTAGAAGTCACCTAGTCAAACCCTCCTGCAGTAAGCAGGGACATCCCCAATTAGATCAGGTTTCTCAAAGAACCACCAAGCCTGACCTTCAGTGTCTTCTAGTGACCTCCACCACCTTCCTGGGCAACCTGTTCCAGTGTCCCACCACCCTCACGGTAAAAGCAAAAGCAATTATGTTGTAAATCACCATACATCAGTGTACAGCCCATCTGTTTTACAAGGAAATTCTGATGAAAGTGCTATTTAAAAGGTGAGCAGACTGATGCTGGTTTTACTTGCAGGAATCTGAGACTGGGAGTCTGATAGCTAGAGCTACAGTATGCAACTATACAGCTAGACAATATGACTCTTCAGATGTTTACTGCTCTTTGTAGGCAGAAATACCTGAAACAAGCAATTTTTTTGGCTCTCCCATTACACACAAAGTGGTTTTGTTTAAAGTTAAGGTGGGAGGTGCTTTCAGAATGAGGAGGGCTTTTATGCAGAAGGTTTTTCTAGAACTGAGCTCTGAATCAAAGCGAGTATGTCTTGTTCTTGTTTAATTGTGCACAATTAAATGGATTACTTTAAGTAAATAAGCTTCCAATTTAGTTTGGAAAGGCTGTGGGATTTGGGTAAACGATTACAGGGTGTGCTTTTTTCCTTTTAAAAGAAGGTCTGTCTTATACTATTAAAGACCAGAAAGTACTTTTCTTACTGAAGAAGTATCTTCCAGAACGTGGGACAGGCTCTGTAAATGCACCAGGTGATAAACCAAGGAATTTTACTCCAATGTATCTGTCTCCACAGTGTAATGTAGGTTAGTATGTGTAATGACTGCAGGAACCGGGTAGTTGTGTGATAGCACACACACTACTGTGCTGTTATCTTGTTTTAATTATATGCAACATTTTTCTTCAAAATGAAGAAGACAATAGAGACAATAATCCGTGAGCAAGCAGATATGTGGATGCAAAGGAGATGCCTACAGTATTCCTCTGTTGGGACTACCAAGAAGAAAGGTCATGAAAAGCCCCATAAATAGCCTCTATTACCCAGAAAGAATGCCTTAGTAAGTGCCTGACAGAGATCCCCAACTCCCAGCAGCCATTAAAGCAGACTTTCACTTTCAGACATTAGAACATAAAGCTCCTTAATGAAGGGAAGATGTTTTTAGTCAAATTGTTTTCCTTTAATATTTGTTTTCTCCACTTGAACAAAATGTATATGACAAATGACTGACTAAGCTTACAAGAAAGATCAGTGTTAAAAAGGAGAGTTTGAATCAAAATTTGTTTAAAAATTCCCATTATGCTATTTAAATGGAAACAATCCAGACATCATTAAAATAAAACAGGATTCCTTCAGGGAGAAATTATTTCTGGTTTGATTTCTGTCAAAATGACTTTGACTTTCAGAATACTTTTACAAAATGTTTTCCTGAGGCTTTGCCTTTGTGAAGGGTTTTTAAACAAAGGAACTATTTGCCACTAAACAGAAGTAATCTGATAAAAGAATGAATTCAAATTAAGTATGCTGCCTTTTTTAATGGAAGAGGTTCTTTATTATTTTATTTTGTTTTAAGACATGTCACCTAATCAGCACATAAATCTTCATAGAATTCATCTGACAACCTCATTAATTTCCTGTGAATATTGCAGTGTGAAGAAAAGAAGACCATAATTTCATGAAGGTAATTTATTCTAAAATCAGGTGCCTCATATTTTCAGTTCCATGAGTTTGTGTTTTAATGAAGCCGGTCTCAGTCATAAATACATCTTTGTGGACACAATGTGATTGTGGATTCTGATTCTGGAGAAGGCCTGATCCTGTGCCTGTAAATCGGGAATAGCTCCAGTGATGCCATGTGAGGGTATGAACAAATACAACCTACATGAAACAGCACTCAGGGAGCTCTGAGAGCTTCTTTTGTGTCACATTGTGGCAAAAGTGGTGTAAGGACTTTAATATTGAATGGAAAACAACTTTGGCAACATTATGGTCTTCCAGTAGTAAAAACCTGAGCTGATGCAACCTTGAATCAGGTCTTCTGTGGAAGCTCTCACTCTCCCTCTTCAAGTTCATTCTTTAACTCTTTATCCAGTGCCTCAGAAAGGCAAATTTTCTGCTGAAAAGCACATCTCCTAGGGCATGGCTGGCAGTTCCTTTGTACCTTCATCCCTTATACTTGTGCAAACAGATCTGAGTTTTTCCAGTAGAAGAGAAAACCTTTTCCCATCTACATTCTTTATGTTGCCCGTCCCTGTTTTGGTGTCTTGATGTAAACATAGCAACAAAGAGCAGATGTTTCTGCTGTCTTCCTGGCTCTAGTAGGAGTGAACTTGAGAGGGGAGGTGCTGAAGGTGATCAGGTTCTCCTATTGCCATCCTGAGTCCAGTGTTACCTCAGAGCTGCTCCCAGTGTGGAGATACTGTAACATTACCTGGTCTATTCCTTTTTGCCCAGCAGTGGAAGTGGCCATGTCCTGAGCCATAACTCCCTAGCATTTAGAAACTCATCTGTTTAATGTCAGTGTTCTTTCAAAGGTTTGATGATGAAGCTGCTTGTATAGCATATATAATATTGTTGTCACAAGTAGAGGATAGGCTATTTATAAAACACTGAAGCTTTGATATAAATTGCTGTACATTGTTAAGCTCCGGCTAGGGAAAAATCCCAGACTGTTACAGGTGGTGAGTGAAGATTTCAGTGAGGCATGGTTGATACCATACATCTATAGTTTACGTGTCTCCTTCAAAATTCTACTCCTTTTCAGTGTTGTTTAAAAGCCAGGTGGTCACAAACCCCTGCAACCATTGTAAACAGTGAGCCACAATTTTCAGGGTGGGGCAATAAACAAATAAATGAGCAATTTGTGTGTAAATGCCTTGAGCTCCAAGCACATGCAAAGAAAGCCCTTTTCACTGTCAGAAAAGTTGGAGAAATTTCCCATGCAGAGTGTATAGAAGGCATCTCTCAGACATGAATTTGAGAATTGCTAATATTTGAAACCAGCCGATGTAACAAGGTTACTGAGGTGAGGAGAGAACTGCTGCCTGGAGGACATGTATTAGAGAGATCAGAAGATGTTGCAGGCAAGATTCAATATAAGTAGCTATTTTTTACAGTAATTTCATTGCAACATTGACCACTGAGAACAACCACCCGTCATTTAACCAGTTCTGCAACTTCTTTTTCCCCCCACTTTTAATCTTCTAGTGGAGGCAGCTGAATAATACCTTTTTCAAGGTAAGTGTCTGATGTGTTACATCAATCACTAGAATTTCTTCTAAGATCTGCATTATACTTTAAACCTTGACCTTAACAGCCATATCAGCATAATAATTTTTAGGTATCTGAAGGATTTAATACTTGATCATGAGAGAAGGTGTTGGGGGCTCCTTTTATGACCCATGGCAGGTAGGAATAGGATTCTTTTGCTCCCCCTTGCATTATTCTCCATCATCAGGATTTTAAAGGCAAATAGCTGTGCTGCATGGGTGCAATCTTATCTGTATGGTAATACTTTATTAAGAAATAATAACTAGTTTAGAAGAAGAGCAGCTAAGCTGTTTTGGAGAAAGTGGTTTGGTTTCCAGGCCAAGTACAGCATGGAGAGCAGCAATAAAAATTTCATCTCCTTGCTCTCGGTCAGAGAGTTCTCTCTTAACAAGTTACAGTATCCCAGGCTTGAAAGCTGTTGGATGTTTTTCAAGACCCAGAAATAAAAGTGGAGCAGTGATGATTTTTTTAAATAGTGGTTTCCGTAATGCAAACAATTTAGGTAAATGGTGACAAGTTCACTGAATGGAGGCTGCAGAACCCATTTCAGATCTCAATGAGTTTTGATCCTAGAGGTTTCTTGTACCAGATCCATTAACCAACCACTCCTGTGAAAATGCTTGATGACTTTGCAGCCTTTTTTGAATGTGCAGAGTCAATAAATTCGCATGTAAAGTCATTTAGCCAAGAGAACTTATTCCTGCTGTCATGAAGGATGAGCAAAATTGTTTCACTATTTGTCAGGGTTTTATAATTTTGATTTGGGGATTGGGGAGGGTCTCCAAAAGTTAAATATATTTAATCACAGCACTTTAAAAATAAAAGAATACATTTGAGAAATTGTTCAACTCCCATTTTTAATCTCCCCATCACAGGAGAAGGAGATACCAAGTTTTTAAATGCCCAAGACATGCAGACAGTAGCTATAGAAAATATGGTTCAGTAACAGGGGCTGATGGTGTGGCCTCAGTCATTTCAGGCCAAGATTCCCTGGTTTCAAGCTTGGCCCTGCCTAAATGAAGCAGTCTCTTGTTTGGACAAATTGCAAAATGTGGGTCGAGGTTTGCTCATGAACTCAGTGGATATCTTCCTATTGAGATGTTGGCAAGGCTTTGATGTCATAATTATATTCTTGCCATTGTCATAAATTAATTTCTTTGCAGTATTTATACTGTTATGTGAAAGACAGCAAGCTCTCAATCAAAATATTCCTATATGAAGGCAGGGTAATATTAGAATGTAATAGGCTGTTAATTCCTTCTGGAGTTGGGGGTTACTGGTTCAGAAGTTAATTCTTAATAGTGCTCAGCTTGACACAGAGTCAGGATACATTTCTTTCTGTGGAATGGATCTGGAGTTAGCCCACAATATTACTGTAGAGTTAAAAAATAGATATTTGAGTAGCAATTTCCATAGCAGAAAATGATTCTTTCAAAGCATGTATGGATGTGTACTGCATGGACTTTATAAAAGGAAGCACTTTTCTGTTGTTGCAATCCCCTCTGCTATTTCTAGCAAATATTTATTCAACTTGTAGGCTGATCCATTTCCATAAAACTCCTCTATCCTTAACAATCACATCATGCAATTGTCAGAATCCCCAGTTTGTGATGAGGCATGGTTTTCCTGGGCTTTATCTTGTCACAACCCTGCTAAGGCATCAGACACGCAAAAGTAGACGAAAACCTTTGGTGCAGCTTTCCATGTTTAGATTTTAGTGTACGTTATAAAGTATATTTGTAATGGCACCTTTCAGCACTTGTTAAATGCTTCTTTGTGTTCTAGGTTTGTGGGGAGGGTTCAGCAAAATAAGATACTTCAGCAAAGGTAAATTTGAAGGAGGGAATGATTTGGTTTTAGATTCCATTTTATAATCAAACTGAATTATGATTACTCTTTCTGTTGCTTGCCGCATGGATGTCTTGAGTTGTGTGTAGTACAATACACTTAGTTCATGCGACTTCTGCAAGATCATTCACACAAAGTAATCATCTTTGTGGCCAGGCTGAGAGCTGTGAGATGTGTGGTATGAGCTTTATCTCAGCATGCTTACAGACTCTGTTGGAAACCACAGGATTCCTCAATGCCTTTAATAAATAACTCATGTCAGCCATCTATCAGCTGAATTATAGTGCACTGCATAAGCTGAAGCAGTCAGCTGACCTGTTTATCTTCACCCCCACACACACACCCATCAGCTCTATTCAGTGTAAGCGGAGTTATAGAAGTTTAAAAAAAAAAAAAAAAAAGCCATTAATAGAAGAGAGGCAGAAGATGATGAATTAAGGGAGCCTCCATTAATTTTTCATTTTGACAGATTATCGTCTGTCAAAAGGCAGAGGAGATGTTTCTCGTACACAGAGCCAGGGAGCTCGCTCTTTGTAACACAGACTTATGTTTTTCGCATGAATTAGGTAGTGGGCACCAAAAGGATGAAAAATTCATGGCAATCTATAATTTACATGCTAGAAGATAAATAATGAACTAAATCCTGTCATTAAATTGGTCTTTCGTTCTTTCTTAATTCCCTAGGGTGATGAATCTGGTTCTGCACCAACATTTAGTATAAATTGGTATTTTTAAAGGTTTTTTGGGGTTTTTTTTTTTTGGGGGGGGGCAAAGCTGGTTAAAATACTTTTTGTTATAAATAACTTGAGCAGCACAGTGCGTCGCCTTAGGCTGAATAATATGCCAGCCTATTAATGTAATAGTACATTAAGATTGACGTTAATTAATGTCAATATTAACATTACCTTTTCTAAACCACATTTGAACTACCAAAAAAAAAAAAAAAAAGAAAAGAAAAAAAAAGTGATAAATATTGCAGGGTTTGGTTTAATTAACTTTGAGGTTTGTTCAAAAAAAAAAAAAGATAAAGAAAAAAGAGAGAAACCTGATGTATTTTGAAACTCCTTTTCTTCAAGTGGTATTAACATGGATAAATGGGTGTAAGAATAAATGGGGGCTCTTCATGTCACTTAATGTGTGTCAAGGGACGTGATCTCATTTCAAACAAGTGTGGGGGATTTTTTCAGTTAAGACATTAGGGTAAGTGAAGTTTTGCTGTGTATAATAAATAATAAAAACAGAAGCCTGGAAGAAAATGCTAACATGTCGTAGGCTGGTTACATAGGGTGGAACCTGAACTTTGTTCCTTTTAGAAGGCAGAGGAAAAACACAACAGCTCGTACTGCATGGATGTTGCAAATTAGTTTACTCTTAATTTTTTTGTTTGTTTTTTTTTTTTAAATTCCTGCTCCTTTTTTTCTAGACTGTTGTGGCAGCACTTGTGTGGGGAAAAAATATTGTTTATTGCATGGTCACATGTGCAAATACATGTGTATATATGTATAGGACATAGACTTGAACTACTCAATTGCCTTCTGTCTGATCTGATGTTCACAAAACCCTGCAGAGAACTCCACAGAAATTGGACTGTTTCTCTGGAATTGTAAGATTATTTCTTACAAATAATAAGGACCGACAACTTTAACTCCCAAATGTTCAGAGTGGCTTAATTACCAGTGCAGACCAGAGCTCTGTCAAAGTGCATGGGAATTCCAACAGATGCAGGGGTTTACTTGGGTCTATGTGTCTCTCTCTGCAGTATATTGAAATATTTGGACTCATGTCTCACTGACCTGCATTTTGAGGGAGGACAGACTGAGGAAGCTGGGGTTGTTCAACCTGGAGAAGTGAAGGCTCCAGGAAGACCTAAAGGGGACTTACAAGAAGGCTGCAGAGATACTGTTTCCAAAGGACTAGGGGCAATGGTTTGAAATTGGAGAAGAGGATATTTAGATTGAAAGTTACGAACAAGTTCTGCACATGAGGATGATGAAACATAGGAACAGGTCCCCCCAGGAGGTAGTTGAAGCCCCATCCCTGGAGATATTCAAGGTCAGGCTGGACAAGGCTGTGAGCAACCTGATCTGGTGGAGGATGTCCCTGCTGACTGGAGGATTGGACTAGATGACCTTTGGAGGTCCCTTTCAACCCAAACCATTCTTTGAGTCTGTGAGTCCTACTTCAGATGGTTTCCTTGGCCCTGTGACAAGTGAAGCACAAATCGGCCAGAGCAGCAAACACAAGGCTATGTTATCCTGTTCAAAGGTACCAACTGAATTGTTTGAGGTGGAGCAAAGGACCAAGTCCAAAGCTATGGCTGTTCCCATTCTGTCACCCTATGACTACCACATGCTGTGAAATACTGGCAAGATCTGCAGGGGAGCTAATGTACCGTAAGGCATTTTAACTTGTGTCTGTAGATGTTCTTTTGACTTCTAGCTTGCAGGAAATACCTCCTAATGAGTTGCCATAAAGAAAGCCAAGCTGATGACAGACTGATTTAATGCAAGTTCGTACCATTAATTTCTAGGCATTGGTAGATTGCATGAGGTTCCTGAAGAGTATTAAGAAAATATTTCAGTTAATTCTAGCCATTATCTGGAGCAATGAGCAGTAGACACTGTGCATGTTCTCTTTCACATCATGCAGGGTTTGAGATGCAATACTTGAGGCTGTGAGGCTTTTGCATGGAGCACAGCACCACACAACCATTTAAGACCTGCCTTGTGTCATCAGGGCATACTGTGTAAAGTGGCCCTCCAGCTGTGTGTTTCTCCAGGGAGAGTTGGTAGCAGTGGTGGATGTCCCAGGTGTCAACTACAGGCCCTGTGGGGAGTGTCTCGCTGCCAGGCAGCTGTGAGCAACCAAAACAGTTGTGGTCTTTTTCTCCCAAAAGTATTGGAGATAAACTGGTCAAAAATATCCTATAGACCAGTTTTCACTACTGTGTGTTCATGCAGTCTCAGAACATGGAATTTCTGATTCTCTTGTCTCTTTAGACTTGCAGACAACTGGAACAAGAAATGCCGTCATTAAAAGCACCTAATTTCCAAAGGGATCTAAACCTGATAGTGAGTCTTAGCCTTCTAAATTATTCTTGTGGCACTGTTCTTAACTGTTATAAAAGCCACTCAGAACAGTAGATTCGGGGTTACTTAATAACATTTCTTTCTGTTTTCATTTAATGATTGATCAAGATACTTTGCCTTCCAACCTGATACTTACTAATTAGATATCTAACTATTTTGTCTTGTGTTTATTGAAAGTGTTTCTTCCTGCAGTTATTGAACAGACTTGAAAATAAACGCTGTATCCTCCCTGTCTTCCAACTCCAAGCCTTTTTCCAAGCACCACATTGCTCCCCAAACATTTGGGCTTTTGGGAGCCCATGCTGGTCTGCCTTCTCTTGCTGTTTGCTGCTGCCAGCTGCTCTTGTAGCCAGAAGCCCACAGGGCTGCCAGACAGCACCCAGCCTTGCTCTTCAGAAAGTTCCCCCTCTGCCCCAACTGAGCTGCCCACAGGCATTTCCTGGGTTTTCAACAGAAATCACATTGTTTGCATTATTTTACTGCAAAACACAGCTTGACTGAAACCATACAGAGTTGGGGGACCACTATCTGCCCACCAGGTTCTGGAAGGTTTTACTTGGCTGATGCTGAAGCAATATCTTTTGGATGGGAAGCAACCACATTTTTGTGTGTTGAGCCCATCTCAACACCGTGTCTTATCGTGCTCCAAAGTCCCCTGAAAAGCTGAGCCAGAGGGACCATTGCTCTAGACTACACCAGCTGAGGATCTAACCCAGTTCTATACTTACAACAGTACATTTATGTCTTTGATTAGCAGTGCCAGGTATGGTACCATGATGAAACAAGACCAGGTAGACAAACGGAGTCTAAATTTCTTCCTGAGTAAGTTAGTAGGAGTTTTTGTGCCATTGACAACCTCCTGGCCAATAGCAGGCCATGCAATATATTTTTAACACATCTGGGCTTTATAGCTTATTTCCTGTAACAAATGTGTGGGAAATATTGGTGGGCTTTCAGAGCAGATTATGCTTTTGTAGCCATCCAAATTATCTTGGCCTATTTAAACACATTTAATGCTACTTTGGGCTAGTTGGTATTCGCATTGCTCACTGCTTTTAATGTAGCCTCGGGGGCCCTGCAGGCTGGAGCTAGAAATGAGGTTCTCCCCATGGAAGCCCTGTGGAGTCATATGGTAGATAATGGGATTGATCCAATTTCCATTGAAGTCCGTGGTGGCGGGATGGAGTCCAGTATGTTGATTAAAATTTTGTACTTGCTCATGAGACTAGGTATGCAATCAATAAGCAGAATGGCATGAAATATCAGAGGAAAATTTATGCAACACTTTCTCTGCTAAAAGATGCATCCATTGTTTCGGGACTGCCTCACTGTCCTGCATGCACTCATTGCTTTTGAATCTAGGCACCACGTTTAAAACTTAATGACTGATGCATATTTTCTCCTGGTTCTCTTTAGAATCAATTTTGTCACATGGATCTGTATCTCAACTCTACAGGGTACTGGGTAGTTGACATGGGAGACAAAAATACCTTGCCTTGAACGCAAAAGCCAGGTTACAGTTCAGCCCTTTAAAGCCTTGAAAATGTGTCAAACTGTAAGATCTCCTTTATTTTGTCTCTCTTGTGGGCTGCTCTTCTCCCTGTGTTGAATTAATCTAAGATACCATCCAACTCTAAATGAATTTTTGGGGTTGTTCATCTTCTTTTCTGTAAATGCACACTGAATATTAATGTCTGTGGAAATTATTATTTCAATTTAATCTTTTTACTGCATCTACTTTAATAAATTTATTAATATCCTTGAAAAAAATAAGTACTTTAGATACTGACTTCTTGAGTACTTTTAAAAATCCTGAGTAGGAGAACCTTATGATAGCGGCAAGAAATTTCTTATTCAATTCTTCAGTGTTTTGGTAATCTTTGGTGCTTTTCAAGATCAGCGAAAATCAGCTTGTGTTAAGGCATCACTACCTCTAACCATTTCTTAGCTAACCATGAGGGAAAAAGAACTTGTGACAATGCTAGCTGAACTTATTTTTTTGTAGTAGAGGTAAAAGTGAAGTACCTGAGAAGGTTTATGGACTTCCCAAAGAAACTTCATGTCTTGCTTGAAAAGTTTTTCCTGAATCCAGACAGAGATGTTTCAAATTTCTCTATTTTCTTTTATTAATAATTTCTATTTTATTTCTTAAATGTTTATCAGTTCACTCCAATGGACAAGGACCCTTTCACAGAGAGGGTGCTAAGAAAGTTTTCATTTTAGATTTCCTAGTAGCAAATTTCCATAAGTACATAAGGCAAAATCAGATCTCTGCAATAGAGTCCTTCAGAGCAGTCTTCACTGAGCTATTGAAAACTGAACAGCATTGGCAGCAGCTACAGAGAGTCAGTGCAAGGCTAAAATTGATGACAGAGTATCTCACTGAAATCAAACATACGGAATTGGATTATAAATGGGTTTTTTTGGACAATGCACTATTTAATATCCCAGAATTAAAAAAACAAACAAACAAACAAACAAACAAACAAACAAACAAAACATTAAACCCACCCCCAAAAAAAAACCACAAACAACTAGCAAGGCATCCAGTATATTTTCTAAGTAATAGCATGAGACCAGATACACTGTGCAGTGTTTTGGTATGCATTTTGGTGTAATCCAAATGCAAGAGTACACCAGGGTGTACCCTGCCCTTGTGAGGCTGCATCTGGAGTAGCGTCCAGTTCTGGGTCCCTCAGTTCAAGAGAGACATAGAACTGCTTGAGAGTGTGCAGCACAGAGCCACAAAGATGATGAAGGGAATGGAACATCTCTCTTATGAGGAGAGCCCGAGGGAGCTGGGGGTCTTCAGCTTGGAGCTTCACTGAGAGGTGACCTCATCAACGCTTATAAATATGTGAAGGATAAGTGCCAGAAGGATGGAGCCAGGCTCTGCTGGGTGATGCTGAATGACAGGACAAGGGGCAGTGGGTGGAAGCTGAGGCATAGGAAGTTTCATGTAAACATGAGAAGGAATTATTTCACTGAAAGGTGACAGAACACTGGAAAAGGTTGCCCAGGGGAGTTCATAGAATCATAGAATCATAGAATGGTAAGGTTGGAAGGGACCTCAAGGATCATCTAGTTCCAACCCCCTGCCATAGGCAGGGACACCTCCCACTAGTACAGGTTACTCAAGGCCTCATCCAATCTGGCCTTGAACACATCCAGGGAGGGAGCATCCACAACCTCCCTGGGCAACCTGTTCCAGTGCCTCACCACCCTTACTGTAAAGAACTTCCTCCTAACATCTAGTCTAAATCTCCCCTCTGCCAGTTTAAGCCCATTGCCCCTTGTCCTGTCATTGCAGGACCTTGTAAATAATCCTTCCCCAGCCTTCCTGTAGGCCCCCTTCAGATACTGGAAGGCTACTATCAGGTCCCCTCGAAGCCTTCTCTTCTCCAGGCTGAAGAGCCCCAACTCCCTCAGCCTGTCCTCATAGGAGAGCTGCTCCAGCCCTCTGATCATCTTTGTGGCCCTCCTCTGGACCCGCTCCAACACTTCCATGTCCTTCCTGTGCTGAGGGTTCCAGAACTGCACACAGTACTCCAGGTGGGGTCTGACGAGAGCAGAGTAAAGGGGCAGAATCACCTCCCTTGCCCTGCTGGCCACGCTTCTCTTGATGCAGCCTAGGACTCGGTTGGCTGTCTGGGCTGCATGTGCACACTGCAGACTCATGTTGAGCTTTTCATCAACCCAGACTCCAAGGTCCTTTTCCTCAGGGCTGCTCTCCAGCCATTCACCACCCAGCCTGTATTTGTGCTTGGGATTGTGCCTACCCAGGTGCAGGACCTTACACTTGGCCTTATTGAATTTCATCAGGTTGGCCTGGGCCCAACTCTCCAGCCTGTCCAGGTCCCTCTGGATGGCATCCCTGCCCTCTAGCAAGTCGACTGTGCCACACAGCTTGGTGTCATCTGCAAACTTGCTGAGGGTGCACTCCATTCCTCTGTCCATGTCACTGACAAAGATGTTAAACAGCACTGGTATATTCAACTGGAGTTGAATATATCTCTGGAAATACTCAAAACTCACCTGGATGCATTCCTGTATGATCTGGTATAGGTATAGGTGATTCTGCTCTGGCAGGGAGGTTGGACTGGATGAGCTTTCAAGGTCCCTTCCAGCCCCTGACATTCTGTGATTCTATGTGATTCTGTGATATATAGTTTCCCTTTAATTTTTCCTTCAATTAAACCCTGTAACATGTATCATAGAATCATAGAATGGTAAGGTTAGAAGGGACCTCAAGGATCATCTGGTTCCAGTCCCCTGCCATAGGCAGGGACACCTCCCAATTGTACAGGTTACTCAAGGCCTCATCCAATCTGGCCTTGAACACCTCCAGGGAGGGAGCATCCACAACCTCCCTGGGCAACCTGTTCCAGTGCCTCACCACCCTCACTGTAAAGAACTTCCTCCTAACATCTAGTCTAAATCTCCCCTCTGCCAGTTTAAACCCATCATATGTAGAACAGGAGAACTGGGCACCCATTTCTGCAGTTTTAATCTATGAGCTGGGAGACCTGGCTATAACAGACAGCATTAAGTTAAATGGTTGTAGAGTGGTGGTGATTTTCTTTCCTGCAACATGGATAGATCATCATATTCTCATCATGAGAAGAATGAAATTGGGATCGTTTTGAGTATTCATTGGAGAAATTGGCTCCTCTATACCTTCAGTGAACAATGTGAGCAGCAGTTAATTCCAGTCTTTCATCTGACAGGACTGCTGTTGAATTTGATGGGGTTGTTTGATGGGAATGCAGTTAAGCCAAATCGATTCCTTCTGAAAATTCCAGATTTGTGAAGTCATAGAAAATATTGAAACCAAACACCGTGCCTCTTAAACATGAAACCACTACACATAGGAAACAGTTTTCAGACCGTTCATACAGTTATTGTCATGTTTGTCCGCAATATGATAGTGCCTTGGAGCCAAGCCATAGAGCTGTTTTCCACTGTGCTACTGCAGTGCAAACCAGGGCAGGGGTGGGAATATGCAGGATTTAGCTGCTGTTTGTACTAAAACTTGATAATAAGAAAAACAATGCACATAGAAAATTTCAAGACCAAAACAAGATTTGATGTTAATTACATGAGTGACAATGAAGATTGTCAGCCTTACTGACAGAAAAGAGATCCTGCACTGCAGAAGCAGTAGGAACTGGGAATACTGAGTACAATGGAGAGATGTACGTCCAAGCTGACACCTGCAAAGAGAAGAACAAAGTTGGCAAAGATCAAACTGATCATGTTTCCAGTTTAATGTTCTAATAACTGTCAGTGTCAGTCAGAAAGGACTGCTGCTTCAAAGATATGAAACCTTCCTGCGAGCAGCAAGATGAATATTCATATCACTTAGCACTGAAGGAAAAAATAATGATTGAAGAACTTTGGAAAGACTACGTGAAGTTGATGAAAAATGCACCTGCAATCAGTTCAAGTTTCAGAACTGTAAAGCAGAATGGTGTGAGGCAAGAGAGTTGTTTATCATGTTGGAAGTAAAACTATTCAAAACCTTTGGGGTTTACTTGATGGATACTATACTGGACACTTGGAGGCTTTTGGGACACTCCATTAACTTTGCATCCTTAAACTTCCTTGGGAGTATATTTTCTCCTGATCACAAACTAATTTTAATCTAGTGAAGGATAACAAATGTGACCAGAATGGCCATTTAGAAAAAAAAAAATCATGGAAAAACACATAAAAATGAAATGTAGTCATGACAGATGAGTAAGCATTTCACTTGCTGAAAACCAGAAAAACTGCAAAACAGAACAATGAAATTTCAGCCTCATGGCAAATGAGACTTTGTGAAGCTTAATGGGAATGGATCCTCTTTCTCTGATTTTGTTGGAATGTGGCAAAGATTGCTTGAGATTTTTTAAGGTCTACATAGCATGCATCTATTAGTGACAAAATCTGATCCCAATTAAAAAGAGAATTTAATAATAGGCTCAGTACCACTGTCAACAAAGGGCATCTGACTAAAACAGGTCAGGTTTATTTTTTTGTTTTCTTTTATTCTTTTGCAAGATATTATTTCTTTTGACCCCAAATGTTGTGTCCAGAATACTTACCATAGTGATGAGAGTTTGGGAGAACAAAGTATTTTGTAGTTTAGCTGATTATGTCACCTTTTTCCCCCCTTCCCTGATCTAAATAGATAAGCTGAGATTCTAGTCCTGCACCCATGCTATAAGCCTATGTATTCTTCAACCTCTGATTATGGCAAAAATATATCAACAAGGTACTTGTTACTTATAAAATCTTTTAGTCTTGAGGCTCACCTTTACTTAACACATTCTCCCCTGTGTGTTAGGGCACCTACAATTTTCTCCACCCAATGCTTGTGACTTCCATGGGTTTATTTGTAGTATAGGGACTGGAAACTGCAACAAAATACCTTTAAAAAGAACCCACTGTTGCTGAGTTTAATTGTCCTTTGAGGATCCCTTTCAACTAGGGAAATCCAGCTGTAAGGTGATTCATGCTGCTTAGTCACAAAAATTTCACCTTCTTGAATTTTAAGGAGTGTATTTGGTTTATAATAGACCAGTAAAACTCTAAATGACAAAATCTTGCCCCATAGAAGTTTCCTGAATCTAGAATCACATTCGTTTCTGATGGAATGTGTTAAATTGTGTGTATCTTGTGGTTAAAACCCACACCTCCTTACTCATACAAGAGCTGCCAAAATATGCTGTTCTAAAAGTCAGTTTTGAGGATGGCTAGGAATTGTGCATGAAAGTCTGTTTAAAAATATTTTTAAACACAGTGAAATAATTATCTTGCAGAGGAGAAAGTCTCAAAATTATTCTACAATTAGCATATTCAGCCTTGCATATAAATGATTTACTTAAGTGTCAACCTGCAGACTAGTATAGATATATTTCAGTCAAGAAGAAGGGCAAGGACTCTTTATCACAGTGCTATGAATCTGGACCCTAGAAGAGTTTGGAAAAACAGACAGCAATTAATTTTGGCCTTCAAGGATTATCAGAAGGTTTCACATAAATTAAGAAGAATGCTGGGGAAGTTAAGAAGGTAGGCAACTGTGCAATGCCAGAATACCAATGACTGTCCTTGTTTATTATAAAAGAGAAGCCTCAGTTGTAAGAGAGGAACAATGAATTTCTATAAGCATACAAAGCTAAGCATTTGCCATTACTCTTAATTTAGAAGCAGGCGAGATCTTCCTTTGTCTTTTGAAAAGAAATACTTTAATATGGAGAATAACTTCTTTGTTGGTCAATAGCAAAATTGCAGTGCTCGGATAACCACTAGCACAGTACCAAAATTCCAGGCATCGAGAGGAAAAAAGGAAGAAATACACAGCTTTAAGTAACAGCAACTCCTTTTTTTTTTTCAGTTGTATTTGAGAAAAATGCCCACTGAAATACTTTTCATTACAGTTGAACAGAGAGATCCAGACCAGGGCATACTAACACTGAGCTCAAGCTCCAATTTTGAGCACACGCAATTGGTATTTCCATATCTTCGTACAACACAGACTTAATTCTAAGGTCAACCTTAGGATAATGCTGATGCTATTACGTGTCAATGTATTCAGAAATATGCAGCTAGAAATCACAGCCAAGTATGAATCTGATCTAGGCTCTCTTCCTGTTTTGTCTTGATCAGACTTCTTTCAAATAGTGAACAAAAAAAAACATCACTACATGGAAAGAAAAGTGAAAGAACTGGATAAAGACCAGTCAGATATACCCTCTTGATGTCAGTTATCTGGCATTCTGTGATCCCTTAAGAGACATTGAACTATCATCCAGTTTTTGTCTTAAAATTAGTAGTAACAATGTCATTTTTGCTTCATGGAGCTGAGCTATCAATCTAAAAGAGTATATTTTGGTTGGATTATTTATTTTAGTCTGAAGCCTATATTCTCACCACAATACATCTCCCTTGGGGTATTGTTATTTTTACTAAATGAAGAAGAAACAACATTTCCGATAAGAACATTTCATGACAATAAAGCTCTTTCTTTATGGTGAATTAAACTGCTAAGTGTTCGGTTTATGTTCTGATCTCCACGTTACAGAGCAGCACAATTCCAAAAGTTAAGGAGCCAAACTCTGTAGATTTTGTGCATCACACTGCTACTGAAACCAGTAAATTACCTAAATGATTTTTCACTGGAGCAATGACCACCCGGTTCAGTCTCCTACTACAAACAGAACTCCACTGATGTTAGTCGTATGAACTTGAACCTTCATTCCAACTCTGTGCTACAACCAGCACACTGAACAGAGAGAGATAGAGGGGTAAGGGTAAAGGAGGAGTCAGACCTTGCTGCCAGCACTCTTGGGAGTCAGATTCCTTCCTGCTACGATTGAAAATGTTGCTGGAAATGCATATTCTTCTCTAGTGTATAAGTTCTCAGTGAAATCTGTATCACCGCATACAGCACTGAAGCATTCTAGAGCTGGATTGGACTCCCAAGTCAAGTAGCTTGGAGTAAGCCAAGCTTCCTCCCAGAGGAAGAGTCAGAAATAAGGCAAACTCAGTATTCTCCCAGTTACATCCAGCTCTTATTGTGACTTTTTCCTCCATGAATTTCTCTAGCTGATTTTTTACCTCATACACCCTCCCAGAATATTTACATTCTATGGAACAGAACTTCTGTTTGCTTCTCCTGAATTTGCCTTATCTTTTTTTTTTATTGTTGCCCCCTCCCTTTCAGAGTGGAACAGAAACAGAGCGGCTGTTAGCTTTCTTTGTGCTAGTTATGATTTTATAGGCTTCTGTCTTATCCCTCGTTGCCTGAGTCTTGGTGTAACAGTCCTTTGCATGCAAACTGTGCTTCTGAAAACACTTGGAACATTCTGCTAATTTTCTGGTTTAACTAAGTCCTTTTGGGATGCAACTGAGAACCAAGCTGACACTTTAACAAAACCAGTTTCTTACCAATCAGAGGTCTCATTCTCAGTGATAAGCAGTTCAGAACCTACTTCTGTGTATGTAAAACTTGGCATTTTTTTCCTATATACATTGCTTTATGTTTACCAGTGCTGAAGTTCATTTGCCTTTCAGTATCAGGAAAGCCTCCTGTACCTCTTCATAGCTGGCTTTCAACTTTACTGGGGAGAGAAAAAAAAAAAAGAAAAGAAAAGAAAAAAAGAAGTTTTACCTTGAAAAACTTGGTATCCTGAGAAAACTCTCAGTTCACTATTCATGCCCTTTGCTAGATCAGTTTTGGACATGCTTAGTTTGGCTGTCTGGGGGAATCCCCCAGTGACATCCTGCCGCTATGAACACTGCCCCACTTTATCCCCTATGTTTCAACCACCTCTTTATCTGTGAGAGAACATTCCCTTGCGTCCCATGACAGCACAGTTTCTTAAATATCTTTGATGAGGGACCTTGTCAGATATCTTTTGGAAGTACAGACAGGCTCTATCAGCTCAAATTCCCTTACCCTCATGCTTGTTGTTTTCTTCAAAGAACTCTTAGCAAGGAGCTTTGAGTAGCAGTAGCTTTGAGCATCATGGCAAAAGCTGTGTTGACTTTTCCACAAAATATCGTGTTCATTCATCCATCCAGTTATTCTGTTCCTGATTGCAATTTATACCTATTTGTCCAAGAAGATTTTATCTTCCTAATTTTTTTTTTCCTTTAATTTTATTTATCAAATTTGGCATCTGCCTCAGATCAACATGGGTAACTTGCAAATGAAGTGGTACAGGCAGTGAAAATAAATCCTTGGTAATATGAACTGAATTAGAGAGACAAAAAGGACTCTCAGCTGGAGAGATACAGAGGTATATATATAAAGATATCTTTGTAGAAAATACAGCATATTTCTGACTTCTATGAAGACAGTTTTAAAAGTAGTTTAATATGTCCATTTAAAATTTAGATGTGGAATTAGTTTACCATCATTTAAAAAGTAGAGAGAACTACATAAGGGGGTGATGCAGTCTGTCCCTGAGGCTGTCTAACCTGCCTCTTAACCCATTTAAATGGTGAAATTACACTTGAAGCTTCTGCATGTTTGAAACACAATTACAGTGATCAATAAGTACCACCTGAACACACCATTTCCAGTGGCAGCTCTCTACTCCCCACTGAAATCTCCACTCACATTCCATCACCCTGCAGGAAAGTTTGGTCTTTCAAGTCAGGTTTAGCTGATTTAGCTGCTTCAAATGCAAAGTTGTTTCCCTAAATTCACTTCTTCCTTCCAAGCTTGCCAAAGTGAGTTTCTGCAGGTGCATCTTTAGACCCTTCAATCCAAGCTGCTGCAGCCTAGAGCAGCCATTTTCAGAGAGCAGATTTACCTCCCTTTTTGTGTTTTCCAGCTAAGAAATACCTTTCCATTTTTCAGTTTTTGCTACAGAAAATCCCCTCGTGCTGCATAAACATCAGAGAATAAAACCTGTCTAATTTTGTTTTCTTCTAGAAGCACAAATTACAATGCTGCTTTCCATGTTTGAAATGAAACCCAACTGTTTGCATCACAGCTCCACTCTCTGTGTGTGAGCAATCATGTTGCCGTTTTTTGTTGTGGTCTTTGATAAGACTGCAAGGGTTAGTTTGTTTTCTATTGAGCCTTAAAAATCTATTTCCTGGCAAGAGACATAACTTGAATTGATACTGTGTCCCTCTCCTGTGCTTTTTGTGAGTGTGTGTTTTGGATCAATATGTTTGTAAGCTCACACTTAAATTCATGGTCAAACTCAAAAAGGAACAGAACTCCTTCACTGACATCAAAGCCAAGCCACTATAAATCAGTACAGAGGTGCCTGGCAGCAACAATAAGTGCTACGTGCTGGAACTAGAAGGTTGTTCATCTTGACTACTAATGCGTCAAGCTCTATCTGCGTGATACATGCAGTGGTTAAATGCATCTGAACCTGCTGTTTGCATCCTGGTGGCAAGGCAGAGTGGTTCCCAAAGTCCATCCACGGCACTCAAACTTTCCTGGAGCAGAAGGACAATGCAGGTAGGAGATAAAGCCTGTATTTGCAATACAGTGAACTAAAGTTTGTGAGAAGTCTTGAATCCGTGGGTGCAAGGTTTACTGTCAGGATATTGAAAACACGTGATGATTACTAGGCTCTGCTATTTCTCTGATCTTAGAAGAATTTTAAAGCAGATACATTTGCAATACATAACCTTGAAGGTTATCTGGCTGTTAACTGGTTACAGCAAGCTAGTTTTATTTCTTATACATTCTGAAATAAGGTGGAATAACAGAGATGAGTAACATCCACTAGGTCTGATGTGGGAGGGTGGTCTTCAGGGAGTGTATCAGCATAAACTTCTGCTTAAACACTACAGCAAATCTACTGAGCCCTCCATGGTTAAAGCATTACCTCTGACTCCAGGCAGTGTGGAATACTATCTAAGGATCCCAGCAGGCATGAGTTTACTGGGATTAGTTATGTGTATAAATAGTCTGGTGAAGTGGGATCTACAGAACCAGGGAGTGTCTTGAAGGCCATGGAATTGCCCTGGTATTAAAATAAATAAGAGACCACCATCTTTGCACACCTCCAGGTGAAAAGTTTATCACGTATAATGTGCTTTCCCCATCTCTAATCCAGAGTTGGTAATTAACTTTTTGTTGGGATTCCACAAAGGGTGGAATAGGGTACTCATTTATAGTCAGAACAAACAATCTGAGCACATCTACAAGTCCAGAAGCTGCTCTCAGTCTCCTGCTCTCCCTTTCATTGTATTTCCATGGCTATACAACGTGAAGTCTTACAGTTATTTTTATACAGTGTTCCTAATTTTGAAGTCCTTGGTGAGCTTTAATGAATTTAGCTGTGTGATCCCTTCAAAAGACAAGCAACTATATTGCACTTTGTCCTTTTCACATGACTAGAAGTTAGGTATGGAAAGGTGTAAGAAGTGTTGATACCACTGCCTTGCAGGCTGTAGTGTCTCAGCTCTGCTATTACCTCTCACCTTGCTTTGGGAGTGGGTCTGAAGCAGATCTCTAGTGAAAGCCTTATACCTCAGGCTTGGGAGCTGGGATATCATCTTAATGCTAGTCACCTTTGCATGTTTACTTCTCTGGTTTCATTTAACATCACCCACATCATTAGTCTGACCAGGCTGGATTTAGGTTTGGTTTGTTTTCCTTTTCCTTTCCATTAGTTTTTATGACAGTAGCACTGATGCATTCTTCCCCGAGGAGAAAAAGGAAAATAAAAATTTGATGGAACTAAGGAGAGTCAATGTATGCTTTAAACAACAAAAAAGGCTATGTTTATTTCTCAGAAAGAAAATACCTTCAGTAAAAGAAATATTGTTGCCTGAGAGTAATTAGGTTGGGTTGACATTCTAAGATCCCTGCCTATATAACAACCCCTTGTGTATATTTTTATATGAATATAAAGAAGAGATGGAGAAACAGTGGCACAGGTTGCCCGGGGAAGTGGTAGAAGCCCCATCCCTGGAAATATTCAAGGACAGATTGGATGATGTTCTGAGCAACCTGATCTAGGTAAAGATACCCCTACTCACTGCAAGAGGGTGGGACTATATGACCTCTAAAGGCCCATTCCAACCCAAACTATTCTGCAGTTTGTTGATATGCAGATTTGCTTCCTGATTTTTATACACAGACATACTGTAGTATCTGTGCATGTATCGCAAACATAGACTAGATAATATAAAACATTTACTTACATCCACACAGGAATTTGGGATGTAGCCCTTCTTTTCCTATCACAAAGGAAAATTACCAGATTTATAAAATAAAATAGAATGAAATTTAATTTACAGTAAATTCCTGCTGGCATGGATGAGAAAGTCAGTCCTGGAACACTTGGTCAGGAGCTACAACTCTCATTGACCGTGTTGTGGCACAGCTACCACGCTAAGTACCTAATGTAAACACAGTCACAAGAGGGATGCTGTCATCTGTTGCATTTATTCTTTGCCCTGGCTGAGCATCTTTGAAGTACAAGTTGGGCTGTATGACAGAGGTACATTTGTGTGATGAGCTGAAGTCTGATGAAGCTGAAATGATCCTCTACACAAGCAGGGGAAACTGCATGAGCTTCTCAGCTTTCTGAGTTATATTTGGCTCTTTCCAATGAAAACTAAAGTTAGATGCTTGATCCTGAAGTTAACATTTCTATCTCTGCTTAATATGCTCTCTCATCTTCCCTTCCTTAACATGATTGATTGCTGTGTTCTGAAAACAGCAACAGAGCTCTTTGGCAGCTTGAGATCTTGAATTGTGCTGTAGTGGCAGGAACAGTTGGCAAGGGTTTCTGAAAGGTTAATCCACTGAGGATTTATGGGTTTGTGTTAGAGAGAAAGCAAACATTATTTGTGTTGTCATGCTATAAAACTATAATCTGACATTGATGGTTATTTTGATTTTGCTTATATTTCAATGAATGGAAGTTACATAATGGTAACTTTCCTATGCAGATCTTGAAGTGGCTTAGAAGATGCAATGATATCCTTTGCAGCCAGGGGTGAGGAGACAGGGAGGATCTCAAGGACAAACAGCACCCAGAGGGCTTTGAGATCCGTTGTGCTGCTCTCTGATGTGCACTTCCAGCTCGCTCTGTCCCTTCCCCTAAGCCATTAAATATGATTTCCCCTGGTCTTTATTTAAATCCTACGTCTTCTGTAGCACACTTCAAGCTTCAGGAAAATGGGGTCAAAGTCAGGAGGGATTTTAGCAGGTGAAGTGATACTAAAAATAGAAACAAACAAGTGCTTTAAAACAAGAGAATTGTTTTTTGTATTATTATCACTTAAAGGAATGGTTTGAACAGGGTCTCACCAGTGCCAGAAGGAGACAGTACAGAATTGGGCATTTAGGTAAATACCAAGAATGTATGTAGGAAACATATTTTCAAAGCAATGTAAATGTGCAGGATGCTTTGGAAANGGGGGCAGAAAACTCCCGAACCATCACACGACTGATAACCAGTGACCCAGGAAGCCTCTAACCGTATTTCACAATTATTACATTTTTAGCACATTACTGAATGAAATACATGAGTGTTCTGTTGACAGTGTGTCAGACCAAAAAAAAAAAAAAAGGCA
>VWZE01014634.1:146726-164325 GCA_013396675.1 Eubucco bourcierii | reverse complement strand
TAAAAAAAAAAAAAGTGATAAGTCAGAGATGTCAAACAAAGCAAAAACAAATAGAGAAAAAGAAAGAGGTTGGACAGAAATTAATTTTCTTAGATAATAAAGAAATTCCCTTCAACCTCTTATCTGAAGTCTCATGTAGTTCTTATTCAGTCTGAACAAGTTTGCTTGTCTCTAATTAAGGGCATTCTTGGCTGTAAAACCAGTGGGGATGGTTTTGCAATCTGTGCTTGAAATTTAAGTTGAACGGCTTACCTCTAGGAAGGAGGGCAGACAAAACCCACTGATCCCAGTGTGACAGGCAACAAAAGTAACATGCAAGATAACTGCATTAAAATTAGATAGCTTAATACAAGTAAGAAGGCTTGGTCATTTTGTGGGAAAGCAAGTCATAATTTCAGCTGCTGAGCGTAGTTCCCAAGCTCTGCCTGTAGGGAACTAACTCACCCCTGTGCAGCAAAATGGTGAGGACCTTAGCAGAGGATTTGTACTCATTCAGACTTTAGTGCCCACCTCTTGGGAAGGGAATATCTGTGGATGTACACAAACTTCTAAAACTGGCTTCCTTCAGTCTTTCTTGCAAGGCCACAAGGTGATGTTTCATTCAGCTGCATATTTTTATTGCTGGTTACATTTCTTTCTAACTCAAACTCTCAGGACAGTGATCTTCAAATTAGCTGTATGTTAAAGCTTAATATGTATGTTACAGTTTAATATATGTGATCTGGAGCTATGAATTGGATAGATATTCCAGATGTTTCAACTCTACAGGACTAAACACTATAATCTTCTGCATTCAGCTGGGAATTATTGGGCACTTGCTTTACTTTGGATAAAATGCACTGTCTTTCATAGCAAAGCAAGTTTCCAGGTCTCATCTGTTCACTATACACTAGCAGTTCAATATCAGGCAGAATACATGTTGACTTCTTCACCCATACTTCAGAAACAAAGTGGGGTTTAGAATCATAGAATCATAGAATGGTAAGGTTGGAAGGGACCTCAAGGATCATCTAGTTCCAACCCCCTGCCATAGGCAGGGACACCTCCCACTAGTACAGGTTACTCAAGGCCTCATCCAATCTGGCCTTGAACACATCCAGGGAGGGAGCAGCCACAACCTCCCTGGGCAACCTGTTCCAGTGCCTCACCACCCTCACTGTAAAGAACTTCCTCCTAACATCCAGTCTAAATCTCCCCTCTGCCAGTTTAAGCCCATTGGTTTGTCTTCTCAAAAGTGGACAAGCAAAGGAACTGCTACGATGGTGAAAGATGATGAGAATTCTTGTAGCATTTACCCTGAATTATTAAAAAAAAAAAAAAAAAAAAAAAAAAGGGGTGGGGAATTTTACTGAAAAGCAGTAGAAGGCTGATGAGGAGCTGGGCAAGAAGTCCATTTCTTTCTTGGCTCTGAGAAAGGAGTTAAAACAACAATATTTGGAAAGCAGTCACTATTAGCACTTGGATATTTAACAGTTACCACAGAAATGCCATATTCTAAGCATATGGAACAATGCAGCCTACTGGGTTGATATGTTGGCAAACATTGACTTCTTAATGGCAACTGCTGTGCAAGTGACAAAAATGCTTCTGTGCCTTCTGGTGTGAGGAAACTGTTTAAGCAACAGATTCTTGGCATGGCTTAGTGTGTCTGTAGGAGCCAGTCCTGCATTCAGCAGCAACAAAGCTGGCAGGGGAGCGAAAAACACCTTCCACCTGGGAATGAAACTCGTGGTTTCCTCTGCAGAGAACAATGTGACCTGAGCCTGTTGCAGAGGTGTGGATCTGGAGTCCATTACTCAGACTGTAATCCACAGAAAACACCATGGTAAGCGTAAGCCCACACCTGCCTGTTTCACTCTGCTGTATGGTATCTAGCGTGTCATTGCTTGCAAGTGCCAAAATGGTGGCAGTTAGCATTTCAGTGTTGAAACCATCAACGACTACATCCTGAGATGTGTCTGTTCTTCAAGCTCTTTTGAGCTTTATCTTACCTTTCTGCACAAGCTGTTTGTCTCAGGAACCTTAGATTTCAAAGGACTTCTAAAGACATAGTGCTTTCTATCATTTCTCTAGGTTTATCTTCACCCTAAGGGAGAGAAATGAGAAGTTATATTCAGATTTTTCAAATGGAGAACAGAAACATAGAAAGACCCAATAGTTTTGTCAGAGCTCAGGGTGGAAAACTGTAGCAAAGTAACTCCAAATTTCCCAGGCTTTCAGCTATTCCAGGTATCTACTTGCCCTTCAGTGTCTGTTGGAACTGCTGCTTTTCACCTTCAGCTCCTCCTTGCTTTCTTTACACTCAATTGATGCTCTGGATGACATTTGCTCTGAACTGTCCAACTATACCAATCCAAAGAATACTGTGGATGGCAAAATTCAAGTTTCCTTTTCCTAGCTCACCTTGGAAAACTGTCCTCAAACCTAGATATGGTTTTACATTTTTCATACCTGTAAATCACATGACCTGCAAAACTGTGCCAAAGAAGAAAACTGAAAGACTCCTGAGCCTTAATTTATGAATATAACAGAATTGAAAGAATCTCAATGTGCAAAAGGAAAAGATGGATATCTTTTGTAAAGTGATGGTACTCTTAGGCTGAGATAATTAGCCCCAGAGGAGTCATTTCCTATCTGTAAACAGAAAGGGTCATACTAGTTGTCTTAGAATAGGCTTGGAATGTTCATAAAGAGCAGCTTGAACTTTCTGGTTTTGTTATAAGATACACAATGCCCTCTAGTTCTTATTCATGGTAGTATCATCGCTTTAGAAGTGAAATTCTGTCAAGTATAGCTACAGTAGAATCTGTAGACTCCAATAATATTATAGGATAGCAGTTATTTAGAGATCATTTAGTCTGATTTAGTAGAAATTATTTTGAGGGCCTGGATGTATCAATTAAAATGTGGAAGCTACAATAATCCTCCTCTAGATTTAAAGCTCAGGTACAGCGAACTCTTGACCTCATTGTTTCCTGCCTCCATACAACTCAGAGATGCTTGCAGCTTAAATTGAAATTGCCCTTCTAGGTAATTAACTTCTGCCTGCAAAAATTTTGCACCTTTGTAGGGAAGTTCAGTAGCAGAGCTTTAATGTCATGTTGTGGTATAATCTCAGAGAAGCAATTACTGTTGCTTGGTTACTGGTGCCATCGCTAGCTCATTTTTAAACCAAACCCCAGGCTAACAGCAGATAGTTTTAAGTTTAAGTCTTAACAGAAGGTGCCGTTGAGGGTTAAGTCTGATTTGTTCATGAGAACCTTTTTTGTCTGAGTCTTGGTGTTTTTATGGTTCTGTACAGATACCGGAAATATTTTTCAGTGGGCTGCAGTTTGGTATCTTTTTCTGATATGTTCTTGTAAAATCCAGGGGATGTTTGTCAGTAAGATGAACTGCTGATGACTACAAGGGTTCCACAGCTGACTGGGAGCTTGAGAGCTTTGAGTTCAAAGAAAAATTAAACTTCAAGGTTAGGAGAGCATATAAAACAAAGTTCATGGAAAAGACAGCCGATAAACTTGTGAGCAGAAACTGTTCCAGTGCCCTGTGCTGCTAGTGGTAACTGACTCCTTTAAAAGATTTCCAAATCTGTGGTGTGCATTTCAGCAACAAGGACAGAGGATCTGCAAGTCTTGAACTGGAACAAAGGAACCATCCAACTGATGTCATTGGAAGTGTTGGATAAAGATTATATGCCAAATACTGAAATCCTTAGTTATAATGAAGCTAATGGCAATTTCCTGCTTGAAGGCCCACCTTAAAAACTCCAGATTTGTTCCCGCGTTAATTAGAAGGACATTGTGATTGCCACTGTGTATTTGGCTCAAATGTGGTTTTGTACAGACACCCCTCCTTTCAAATAGAAATAGTCAGTAGTTCAAATCTTTAACTGGAACTTGATCAGCAAATAGTGGGAAACCTACATTGCTGCTTTTGAGTGGAGCATGAAAATGAGGTAGACAACCACAGTTATTCTAAGCCTCTCTCATTAATTCATCTTCAACACATATTTCATGTGCAGTAGTGCTCTCCCTGTTGTATACCTGTCAGTCTTCCCTTGTGTAAGTGAATAGGTTAACTGGGCTTTCGTTGTTTTGTTGGTTGTAAGTCTCCCTGTCTTTAGATAGAAAACTCATGAATGCTGCAGATTTATAACCAAAGTGATTCCTGTATTCTGAAACTGTAAATTATGCCTCACTTCACAACCTCTCTCCTTTCACAGGAGACAATTTTAATACTACGGGAATAAAGTGTTTCCCTCATGAATAAGGATATAATAAGACCATCAGTTAACTGTGGAAAAACACAAGCTCTGCGCATCGTGTGTGTGATGAACAAGGCTCGAAAACAGAGCAAATTGAGGCTTATTGCTGAAACTGAAGATGAATTACATCCTTACCCCTGCCATTGTAGAAAGAAGTTTAAACTTCTCTCAAAGCTGAAATACTTTGCATCAGGAATAGTGCGGCCAGCAGGAGCAGGGAGGTCATTCTCCCCCTGTACTCTACACTGGTTAGACCACACCTTGAGTACTGTGTCCAGTTCTGGGCACCTCAATTTAAGAAGGACATTGAGGTGCTTGAGCATGTCCAGAGAAGGGCAATGAGGCTGGTGAGAGACCTCGAACACAAGCCCTATGAAGAGAGACTGAGGGAGCTGGGATTGGTTAGCCTGGAGAAGAGGAGGCTCAGGGGGGACCTTATTGCTGTCTACAGCTACCTGAAGGGTGGTTGTAACCAGGGAGAGGTTACCTTCTTCTCTCAGGCAACCAGTGACAGAACAAGAGGACACAGTCTCAAACTGTGCCAGGGGAAGTTTAGGCTGGAGGTGAGGAGAAAGTTCTTCACTGAGAGAGTCATTGGCTACTGGAATGGGCTGCCCAGGGAGGTGGTGGAGTCACCATCCCTGGAGGTGTTTAAGGTGGGTTTGGATGTGGCACTTGGTGCCATGGTCTAGTCTTGAGGTCTACAGTGACAGGTTGGACTTGATGATCTTTGAGGTCTCTTCCAACCTTGGTGATACTGTGATACTAACCATGAAGTTTTTTCCTCTGCTATAGATTTCCTTCCCCCCTACCCCAGCTGCATTTATCAGGATATTTAAACTTGTGTACAGATTTGCAGATACTTGTAAACAGCAAGTACTGTGCACTTCCATTTTGCTTACTGTTTAAAGGTGCTGTTTTTTCTTGGTTTTCTGCTTCTTCCAAGGGCTTGATTTGAGAGTTTAAAACTGAGAACCCAGTATTATAGCAGAGAATACAAGTGCTGCTGAAATCCACGTGTTTATGAGAAGCTTCTTGTGTATGGTGTTACATTTATCCAAGTGCTGAAAATGTATAACATAGATGTGAGCTTACAAGACAATTTCACAAAAAGCTTCTCTGCAGAAAGTTTATACATACAGTTGACTGTCTTAATTGTCCAGAAATATGCTGTCCTTTAAAAAGCGCTGCACTGAAAATAACACCCAAACTCAAAAGAGTTTGGAAAATGGAAGGACAGAGGGTTGAGTACCTGGCCTGGAGCTCTCCTTTAGGAGGCACAGCCATCTCAGGACATTGGTTTGAATTTGTCTGGAGCAGAGATCTGTTTCATTGGTGTTTTCTTGCTAACCAACACAGAGGAGCTTCAGCTCAGGTCTGTGCAATTAAAACAGAGACCTGCTGTCACAATGGCCAAACACCCACAAGTTATAGCTTAACAATTAAACTTATACCTGGGGGCGGGGGGGCAAAGAAAAAAAGAAAAAGAGCCTTTTAGAGCAAATTAACAGCAAGGGTGCAGCTCTGGCCCCGTCCCCTCACCGGCAGCAGAGAGCCAGCAGCAGGCGGCTGCAGTGCGGGGCTTGGAATCGCAGCTGCCCACCCATCCCGGCACTGCCAATGGAACATTTACTCATGGTTTGCCCCCTCCCCCCGCCCAGCTGACTGACGATTTAGAGTTGGCGTGTGAAGCACCCAGATGTCCAGCTCCAGGAGGAGTCTCTTCAGTAGAATCATCTCCTTGACAACTCATTTTTCTTTGTCTGTTTCTTGGCTTTGTAGCAGGGACCTGCCCGTGTCTCTGGTACAGGGTTTGACTGCTGCAACTCTGCTTGATCCTCCTTGATGTATTTTATTTTCCTTTAAGCTTATTAGAGGTGCTATTGCCTACGATACAGGTCTTGGGAGGAAGGAGTGGGTGATGAATGACCTACCTGAAATGAGGAGAAAGGTGTTCTCCTTTTGAGGATGAATTTCTGAGATTTTTTTAATGTGAGTATCTATAGAAAGATCCATACTACTGTGCATGGAGTAAGTGAAACATGGAAACGTAACCTTGTTATCCCTGCATATAGAAAACACAAGGGTTTTATAACACTGAAACATGAGGTAGCTGACAGCAGCTGATTCATCCAGGTGAACAGAGTCCTGCACTGAAAGGACCCCGGGAAGGTGATATGGAGTCAGGCAAGTCAAAGCGGAAGCACTTCCAAAGAGTTTATCCGCTAAGGTCACTGATGGGTGCTTCCCAAAGTAACAGAGTGGTTGCATTGTGTCTCCAACTGTTCACTTGAAGCTACTAATTGTATTCAGAAATAGTCATCCCATGTGGCATTATGTACCGGTAGTTGACAAAGCATGCATCTCTCTAAAATTACAGGAGTCCTTTCAGTTAGTAACTCAGCTTTCAATTTTCATATCTATTACAATGGCCAGAACAGGATCTGCACATTCATCCCTCCCGTGCACTCAGCTTTGTGTAACAGTCCTACCTAACTCTACCTACCTTTGGGTGAAAGCACTTTGGGTCCAATGGCATTGATGGGGTATTGTGTTAATTTATGTGTGGCAGTGATTATTTGTATATTGATGTTAATAAGAGTTTATCTAGATGTGTTTAAATTTGGAAGTTACAATGACAGTGTTAGTCCTTTTACTAATGGAAAATGTATTCCTTCACAAACACAACGTATTTAGGGAAATACAAAACACACTGAAAATCTAGTTGCTGAATTCTCTGTCTGAAGTTTAGCCCTTTTATCTGTACTCAAGAAAGACAGTTCTTTTGGTTGAGAAGGTCAGACTGTCCTTCAGGTCATGGCATGCTTCTGCCTTACTGCCTTGTTTGATCTCATCTTCCTCTGACACTCCTTAGGCATCTGCTAAAGGTCCACTTGGTGCACTTCCATGTCAGGATGGTCTGTTTAGACAGAAGGTAACCTAACAACGGAGCACTCATATATTACTTACTCTTTGTCAACACAGACACTGAGAAAAAGATTATTTACAAATGTTTGGTGTACAATTATGATGGTGTCAGTCAGACTGGTGTGCTGTGTCCTTGAGACTGAACTATCTCCTTGCCTTGCTAATCATCTTGACTGCTTGTCTCTAGGCTGAACTGATTTGAATCCAGGTATTTCTTGAAATAGACAGTTAAATCCCTAGAAACAATGGAGAGTATAAAAGTCTTTCTAATAGTCTTTTAATATCAAAGCAATGTAGGTTCCATGCTTCTAAACTGCATTGGAAAAGTGTCCCACTGGTAAAACCGCACACTAGCTCTTCTCTCTAGGCACTCTTTCAAGACTTCACCCTCTCTCCTTGCACTGAATGCCTCACATTTTCAGCAGGGATTCAGGATTTCTTGCAGTGTTCTTGCCTTGCAGGAGACTTACAACAGACTTACCAATGCTTGTTGCTGTGCCACAGTGTGTAATTGTGGAAGTAAGCTGGTAAAGCATGACACACTTCTGAAGGCTCTCCTGTGCCTCCTCAGACTGAAGCTCAGAATATATGGGCACATTGCGTGTTTTCTGCTGGACTTTGTGCACAGCTACAGGAGGCACAAGGCAATTCTCCTTTTGGAAGTTCAGTTATGCTGGGACCTGAGGAATTACACAATTTTGGAGAAACAAACATATTTCTCCTGGCACCAGCAGAAAGCAGATGTTAACCTGATCAATTACCGATGAGGCAGAAGGACAGTATGCAAATTGTAATAGACTACAAGCAGCATCTTGTATGTGGTGAAAAAGAAAAGGAGAGGGAACTTTGGTATATGAAACAGAAATGAAAAAGTTTACAGGCATATGAGGCTCTCCGTGTTTCAGGATATATTTCTGCAAAACAGTAAATGAGCCACAGTTCACTATTAAAACTGAAATGTATTTTGCTGGCTTTACTCAGCCCACTAATTGCCCATGAAAATTCAGGTCTGGTATTTGACACATTAATTACTCAAAAAACATTTACACTAGGGTTTGCAGAAAGGAACAAAGAGAAAATGTAACTGAGAGAATAAGAAGCTGGAAAGCGAGGGGAGGAGGATTTTAAGACAAATCTTTTGATGCATTAATCACACAATATTCTCTGGAGCCAAATTCTGACCTCTGTAATGAATTGTGGAAGCGAGCAAATGCCTGTTAGCTAGACAAAAACAGAGTGAGGAATGGCAGTTACCCAGCAGGCGTGGACACTGGTACACCTACCCACCCCACACCTGCTCAAGTAGTGCTGAAAACTTTCAGGAGTGAAGTGGGAGGGAGATCTTCAGGAAGTTTCCACTCAGCCACTGCACTATCTAGGAATGCAAGAAGCAACCAGTGTTGTGGCATGTTCCCACCACTGCAGGACCATCTGATGTCCCTAATTGTCCTCTGCAGAATTGTACCTTGGCAATATTGACTTTTCGTAATGTGGTGGCTGGTATCAGTGTCACACCCAGCTCTTCTGAGACCACATACACTGGTGGAGAAACTTTGTGGGTGATTTAGAAGATAGGAAGAGAACGTAAATGATGTGTTGGCGATTAGACCTCGTTACAGATTGCAGAACCAATGCCATTTGCATAGGAGTAAATAAGAGCTTTGAGGAAATGTGGTCTTTATGAAGCCTCGGAGGAATAAAAAGTTATTTATTTATTTTCTCCCAGGTTCCATTGATTATGGTGTAAAGACTATTTATATTGTGTACCAGAAAGGAGGGAGGAAGGTTGTTTGCTGTGAGGAGAATTAAGGCATGAGTTACTATTGAAATTAGTACTCTTTATTGACTCTATCCAGTCATCTCCAGTCATTACAGTTTTACAGAAGTGTTAAACTACTTTAAAACTTTCATTTCCACTTTAAAACTAGATTACTTTTGTGTTTTCTCTTGCAGTAGTGCCACCCTAAGGCAAGCAAGTTACAGTAGAGCAAACATATAAACAACAATCAAGGCATAATTACTAAATGGGAATAACACTCTCTAATGCTGCTTCTCCAAACCTGGCTCTGTGCGTACTGTAACGGAAACTCTCTCCTGCTATTTGCAATCGACTTCTTCAAGCAGTTGTCAGATATGCTTGAACAGTTTGGGATTGTCTGGTTCACTGATCATGCAGTTCAATCCAAAGCTCTTCTATTCTTTCTCTCAAATTAAGAAAAATGCTTTTAAGGGCTAGGTAGGAAACTCTGAATGAAATAATAAAACATGTGAATTTATTCCTTCTGTTATCTGTAGCATTTACTGGAAATTGAAATCTTATTTCGAATTCCAAGACTCACTTCCCTCATGTTTCTACTATTACCTGATGTTTCTGCCTTATCTGTGAACATTAATTTAAGTTACTATGTGTTTTCCATAGAATGACACAATCAAATTTATCCTGGACAATAAACGCTATGGTCCCCTAAACTCTGCTTTACAACATAGGTATTTTGCTTTGCTTTCAGACAGCTTTTCCAAATCTGCAGTGCATATCCCATTGGAGAGTAGGTTCTGAGCTTTTTGAGATTTATTCATCACAAATCAACCTGTTCCTGCTCATCTTTTGATATGTTTCCTTAGAAAGAATTCACACTGTGCAAGTTCAAAAACCTCAGAAACTACAGTAAAGGGTTTCAACTCACGGTAGCTTTCAGGTACCTCTAGACACCATCAGCTCATGGAATTGCTCTCTAGACATATAGAGGGTTAAACTTTCATTGCAGAATTGAAAAACTATCATTGCTGTAAAATATTGGACTGTGTACTTTTAGTCCCACTTATTTCTATTGTTCTACTAGCTTAAAGCCCTAATCAAACATCAGAATACCATTTGGCAAGACATTGTATGATAACGGGGGAAAAAAATCCTTCTTCCCAAAGAACTTCAAATTTGCATCTTAAGGGAGAAATGGAGGAGAGCAAGAAAAAGATCTAAGCAGTAAGAGAGAGGCAGTGGTATCAGGGCACCAGCAAACTACAGTGGGATTTGTTTTGTTTGTGTGCTTGGTTTTGGTTCTAAGGGGCCACTCGCTGGGTAAGGAATTGGCTGGATGGTCACACACAGAGTGGTGATCTTTGAGGTCACTTCCAACCTTACCATTCTATGATTCTATATCTATATCTTAATCTATCTATGATTTAGCTCTTGAATATTCTATTTCAAGAGCTAAATCTGTGAATGTTTGGAAGGCCACAGCACCAAAGATAATCTTTCTTGGGTAGAAATAACAAATCAGATACTGAAGATAGCTAGTAGCATCACCAATGACACCTTTACAAATTTGGTTAGAAAGAATAATGACAATCCAGAGGGGACCTAGTTTGGCCAGATTTCCACAACTTGTATTCAGTTGCAGAGCATTGCATGGTATAATTACAAATTAATTTTCAGAGATTGAGTTTCCAAAGCCTACCTAAACAGTATGTTGGTTCTTGGTTTATGTGTCTTATACCAGGAACAGACAGAGGATGGAACTGGGATGAAGGGTGGTGCTTAGTACTTCTGCTTCACTGCAGAATGAGAAAGTCAGAGTCGGTCTGCTTTGCTGCAAACCAGTGGTCCCGATCCTGTCCCAGTATGTACCATATACTGGATCTCTCCGTGGAGGGTTCAAACTTTCTGGTGCTCTTAGCTAGGCAAAATAAGCAAACCAACCAGGCCTAGATTTCCACATTATCATTCCTGTGCCCTCCAGAACTGCTTGCTCTAACTGCAACAAACACTGACCTGCCAGATGGAAGATCCCACTGGTCAGGACCCACAGTGTGGATCTGGCATCTTTAATGCCTGAGTGGTACAAGCTTGGTGAGTGGAGGAAAATGTTCAAAACACTGGGAAGACCAGTTGTTTGTTGTCTGTCTTTCCAGAGGGGTCAAAATCTTTGCTGTTGACAGTTGCTGTTACTTATTATTCTGGATCTGGTATGCAGATGTGGGACTGAGGGAGGAGGCTGTTGCTTTCCTCATGTATATTTTTCAGTGGGTGAAAAAACTTCAGTTTCCTGGCGTCTCAGTCACAGCCTAACAATCACTTCCAAAGAAAATCAGCTAAACATTGTGATCAGTCTAGCCCCAAGTCTTCAAATGCTGGGTTTTCACTTTGTAAAGGCAGATGAAAGAAGTTGAATATCTTGGTTCTTCATTTTGTTCTTAAATTTCCATCCCCAGCAGAGTCAGGTATAATCACAATGCCAATACTGGTAATTTATCATTAAAGTCACAAACATCCATTTGACATTGATAGAGAAAAAGAATGTCAGAGCCTATCAGTGTACTGAGCAAGAGTCCTTGCACAGAGAGATGGTGCAGAGGCTTTCCTCCATTAGGCATTGCGGTGGAGTAACTTGGACTTGACTTTCTTGCACTTCTAGTCAGAAGCACTTTCTGTGAGTGAGAGTGGAAATGGTCACCCAGTGCATGCTGTATCTGTGACAGGAATGTTTTAAGCAGTAACCCAAACAATTCCAGAAGAAATTATCACTCACCGAAAGGGAACTGCAGAAAGGCATCAAATCTGCCCATAAATGTGAAGACATTCTCTGTCCAGAGACCACCTTCTACCCTTTCTGTGTCCTCTGCAGAAAGTTGGTTAAAAGACCTAACAAGTCCTTTGAAATTACTTGGGCATAACCCATGACAAAATAATTTTATCTCTTTTTAATTTTTTTTTTTAACTTTCTCACTTTCCAGAGAATATTCTTGTTAAAAATGAGCTTTATTTCACTGCTGGGAGTGCAATGGTTGCTTCATAAACCCTTATCTAACAGTATTTTATGTAACAAATGAAGCCAAGGCATCTTCAAGGGCAGTAGAGGAACCCAAGAAAATGTGCAGCTGGACCTAGTGAGATGTAGAGGGAGACTGCCTATAATTTATTTTGCAGTGTAATTGCTGTCTGATAGTCTCTAAGGATCTATGTGTACTTTGATCTCTACAGAGTTATTTGAGAACCAAACGTAATGCTGCACATATATATGCAAATAGATATAAACTTTAATGTTCAGGGGCATTGTGTCATTCACAAAATATAATGAGCCAAATTATCCTTTTCTTATAGTGTGAGGCCAAAATTCAGCAAAGCATAGCAGCACACACTTAACTTTCATTCTGAAGGCAATGACACTTAGATACATGCTTAAAAGCTTTGCTGAATCAGACTGAACTTAAGCATTTGCTTACACTGAGATGTGCACTGAAGAGAGTAGTTTATCTGGAACTTAAAGTATTGTTCTGCTCAGACTAATGGAAGCGATGCTATTTCTTTCCATTCTGTCTGAAAAAGTATTGGGGAAGGGGTGGAATCTAGTTTGGTTCTCAGACAAGCCCAGTTTACAAAACATCAGAATGGACCTTACAACCCTGTGAAGATTGTGTGCCATTCTTTAGGGGCCCTGGGGCACAGCAAGCCAGACTTAGATGTAGGGTGCAATGAGGCAGTTGTTTGAGCTGGAATGATTGTGAACTTGCTTTCCATTTTGACAACAGCAGTTCTTTTTAATTAAGCTACAATATTGTCAAAGGACCTAAGGGACAAGCAGGACACATGGCAGCAGTGTGCTTTTGCAGCAAAGGCGGCCAACACCATCCTGGGCTGTATGAGTAGGAGCAGAGTCAACAGGTCAAGGGAAGTGATCCCTACCCTTTGTTTGGCACTGTCAAGAGTACATTTGGAGCCATGTGTGGTGTTGTGGGTATAAAAAAGACATTGACAAAATAGAACAAGCCCAGTGGAGGATTACTGAGGTGGCCAGGGGTTGCTGTATCTGAGGTACAAGGACGGGCTGAGACATTTGCTCAGCCCGCAGAAGAGGGTCAGTTAGCATTTCACTGTGATTTGCAGCTGTCTAATGGGAGAATAAGGAGAAGATTGGGACCAGGATCCTCTTTGGTGCAGTGGAAGGTCAGTAGGCGACAAGTAAAGGTGGACATAGGAAATATTATCCAGATATACCCTAGGTAGGTGATCAGTGAGGCATTTAGGGAGGTCATGGGCTCTCCATCCTTGGTGATATCCCAACTGAGCTGAGCACAAGCCTCAGAAACCTGCTCTACTTACACTTGCTTTGAGCAGGGAGTTGGGCTGCAGACCAGTCCCTTCTGATCAACATTTTTCTGTGGAGAATTTTTTTTTTTTTCTAAAAAGCATCCCTACTTTTCTTTTATCTTCTTTAGCAATGTTAAATCTGCTTGAGCTGCACACATTAACCACAAGTCAGCATTTTCATCACTGTCTTTCTGTTTAAATGAAGTCTTCCGACCTGGAGCCATTTGGTGAGAGAGGAAAAGTAATTATGCACCAAGCTCTTGTCGAGTGCAGATTTCCCGCTCATTTTTATGTACCTAGTCATAATCTAACTCTCATAAAATTTAAGCACTGCTGCAGTGTAAGCATTTCCATTTTGCTTGGTGAGGGTTTTTTTTTGTTGTTGTTGCTTGGGGTTTGTTTTGTTTTGTTTTGTTTTCCCTTTTTGTTAATACCATGCTACCAATTTACTTGGAATGGTGTGATCTCTTTATATGGAGAACATGTCTAATTCTTCTTTTTTTTTTTTTTTTTTTTTTTTTTTTTTAAATTTTTTAATTNATTTACATTATTTTTTTTTTTTTTTTTTTTTTTTTTTTTAATGATAACATGTCTAAATTCTATCTTGATACTCCCAGAAACAGTAAATTGTGTGGAAAAAGTCACTGGATTTCCATTTATTATCGGTTAGATTATTATTCATCTGCTGACTTAAAAGTAATGTCACCCCCTGAAACTCCTTGTTCAGGCAAACTGAATTATTTCTGACAAGGATTCATCTGTGCTAGTCCTGTGCATTGAGCAGTCATAGAAAGAATATGTAGTGTTAGCTCCTTTTAACATAGGTGGGGTGATGAAATCCCATCTCACCTGTGCACCTCGGAAATCCATAAGTAATTAGGGTACCCAGTCTTGATTTGAGTTCAGAAAAGCTGAGTGTTTGTGTGTGGTAGACAGAGAAATGATCTGTAAATGAATGAACACAGCTCCATCGGTATTCAGCATTACTACTGCCACGGAGCGGAGCGAAGGAGAAAACAAAAATATGGAAATGAGGAGGGGAGGTAATGTGAGAGACGTGAGAAGGACAAATTCCTTCTGAGAGGCATAAGAGCAAGGACGTTTTCTTTCCATTGCTTCCTTCCCTCTGCAATAGAACAGTTGCTATGCTTTGTTGAGCTATACTCATTAAAATAGCCTCAGTGAAGACCAATTCACTTTTTAATTAAAACTCGTGTATACCCTGAAATTTGGACATTTTATCAAACTCTAGGTTGGAAGGCTTGCTTTCAGGAGAGTTCCAAATCCAGTCTGCAAGCTAAAGAAATGGGCTTGATTATACAAAGTTGTCCACTCACTTTGAACCCAAACTCATCCTTCTTCTCCTCTTCTAATCCAAGTCTGAGGCATGCATAACAGTAAACTTTCCCTCTAGATCAGGTTGCCACTTCATTAACTCAGGTTTAGACTGAAAGTTAACGTGTTTGTCCAACATTTGCCACATTTAGATATCATTAGAAAGAAATGTGTAGTAATGATATAAGCAGTTTCTTTAGTACTACAATGAAAGTTCTAAACACATTGTCTGGCAGAAGAGGTCAAGGTTGTAGCTGCTGGTTCACAGAGTAAGGGAGGAAACTAAGACAGAGAAATGGCTTGGCTGTCACCAGACAAGTCAGGCAGAAAACCTAAGGCTGCACCTCTGTCGGCACATCCGAGATTTTCCAAGTCCACTTCTACTTTTGCCCACATTTGTTCCAATCTAATTTGTTGAGCTGCATGCCTGTCTCCTGACTTACAGCTTTTTACTACAAACATCAACTTTGTTAATACACTCACTGCTAAACTCAGGCCAGCTCTTGACTAATGAGGTAATAAAGAAGCCTCCTCCACTTTTAAACTCTTTATTCCTCGACAGTTAAAGCAAGTAGCCTAGAGGACTTCATAACCAGGTTCAGCTAAGACACTTAGCTTCCTCCTATTGCTATACTGTTGTATACATTAGATTATTTTTATGTTGTACCCTCAGAAATCATTGGTGCTCACCAGCCTTCCTGTGCCTCTGGGAGCAGCAAAACTGGGGACTCTGCAGTCCCTCAGCAGCTGTAGCTGTGCCAGGGTTTTAGTTGATGAGCTGCATTTGTCCACCCCACACTGAGAGCAGCCATAAATGAAGGTCCTGAAAACCCAGTAACTTTTATATTTTGTTTAGATGAATGAGAAAAATGTGGTGCTTGCAAAGATAAAGCAGGGAACAGCAGACAGAATCTGCAGTTTAGAAACATCTCTGAAAGTTGAGTTGGAGAATCGAATCAACTGAAAGAAGATCCACTGATGTAATTTTTAACATCATAATTTTGTGTCATGAGAGTAGAAGTGGGCATCTGAATGAGTAAGCTGCTCAGACTATGTTCTATGTGTTATATAAATGGAAAATATCAGTCTGGTCTTTTTTACTGGTATGTTATTTTGAGGTTTTTAGGCAGACCAGTCAGGTGATGGATATAACAAATCAGTGCTGATAGCCTCAAGTTTGGCCCCAAAGAGTATCCCTGACAAACCTCTGCCCTCCCATATGCGTTCCAAAATTTTCTTTCAAAACTATTAGTTCCAAAAACAGTTAAGGGACAGAAAATTTATGTACCATTTTCTTAAAATTATGAAAAAAATTAGTCTCACTAAAGGTATAGAAAATCTATGTATTTGCCATCATTTTTGTCCTTCTGGAGAGTTTCAGATTACCTCTTTGGGACACAATTTAATAACCTATAAGTCTGGGTAGAACATTCACCTATTCCTCCAGGAGAGCCAGTAACTTTTAGTGTCCTTTTCATTACATTATTTCAGTTGCCTGATGCACAATTATTTTCCACATGCCAAATATTTACAACGGGTCAGGTGTTATTTGGGTACTTAAAAATCCTTCTCCCTTCCCTTCACACAGGAGGAAGCTACAACTGCCTCTGCAGAGTAAGCTTCTGTGGTAGGAAAGACAGCTGCTGGGGCATCAGGGTTTGCTGTGTAGCCAAACTGTGCCAAAGCATATCTAAAATAATCACCACCATGGCACACAATGATAAACTCTTTTCCTTCATGCAAAACGAGCTGGCTGCTATTTGGCAATTTCAAGCAATTGTGACTCCCTCCTATAGCTATCTTAGCTTGTTCTTTTCAGTTTTTAGTTATTAATACAGACACTTTAGTTATCAAAGATTTGACAGGAATGAAGGATTGACCTCCTGTGATTGAAGATGCAGACAATCTCAGCTTGTTAAAATAATAAATGGGTACATGTCAAAGAGACACTCAGAGCAAATGTGGCCCCTGTAGATATCTCTATTGTAGATTTTTTAAAACTCCTTCTGCTTCCTTGTATGGATATTAATTAATAATAATATTTTCTTTCATTGAGATAGATGGAACCACTAATTACTCTTTCCCCATGAATCCCTCACTAGTACCATTTATCCTGTAATAATTAAACATCTCAAGGCAAAAAAATGGTTGGTTAGAAGTAGTTAGTAGTGATTTAAGTGCTGGTGAAGAATTGGCACATAAATTAGTACAAAGAAGGATGTGGTTGTTTGTAAGATCCATGTCTAAAACAATTAGAAATAACAGTGTGAGACCAACATTTTTGTTGGGTACCACTCTTCAATTCTTTTCTCTAAAAAGAGGAAAAAAAACTGCCCAATGCTGGAAACACAGCACCATGTAACCCCCCCAAAGTTGTGTAAAGTCTCCTGACACCAGTGCTGCAGCCTCAACAGGAGCAGATGCAGATGCAGTAAGGCTCCTTGATGTGACTGTCTCAGCTAGCTCTGTACCAGTGCCTGGGCAGACCTGAGCTGGATAACCATAGTGCAGGGGCTGAGAAAATATGAATGACCCCAGCAGATCTTCAGTGATGCATGATGCCTTATCCACACAGAGTCACATGAAACACCAAGGCAAGCTTTTGGCAGGCTTGGCTTTTCTAGACCAATTCTCATTAGACTCCATCGTTCCAAAATGTCTGCTGCTGATCACTGCATCTATGTCAGCAGTGACAGCATCCAAACTAGGGGCAGCTTTTGGTCCAAATATCAGCTAAATTTGGTTGGGAACTTACCATCGCAAGCAATGTCTTACCCCACAAGTTTTTATTGCTGTCAGTATAATAATGCTCAGGATGCCTGTATTTTGGCCAGATTATTCTAATTTCAGTGTGCTGCAAGATCAGTAAGAAGTCTTTTGAAGAGAGGCAGATCTTCCACCCTCAAGTGGTACGTGAACTACTGGAGTATAGGTTTGCTTACAAAGGAAAAAATAGGTCTGTGTTTCCTTAGTCTGTGGCGGGGGGG
>VWZE01014634.1:94221-132288 GCA_013396675.1 Eubucco bourcierii | reverse complement strand
ACCCCAACCACTAATTTTAATAATAATTGGTTCTTCACACAGTTGTGGAAACTTTATACAGGTAATAACATAGGATCTAGAGATAACCAGTAATAATAGAACATTAATCGAACTCAGTTGAACAGGAAGAGAAGGTTCCTGTGGTCAATGTACTGCTTGTAGCCAATATACCAATTGAGCCAATGCCCACTAGGTGACTCAAGGAACTCCTTTCTGCTTATGGCAGAAGGCAATGGTGAATTACAAGAGGCTTTTAGTATTTACTCACAAAATATCTACTGACTCGCAGGGCTAACTACAGCTTCAGGCAGTACCCAAACGCCTTCAGGGAATTCTGTTACTGTCTTGTCATCTGCTGAGACTTTTGATTTTTCCCAGACTGCTGGAGAAAGGAGGTAGACAATCTCTGACCTGGTCCTGGCTCTCTGGATGATCTGTGTATCTCCAGAAGTCCCCATCTTGGCAGAAGTCTTTCAGGTGTAGGCAAGATGTCTTGTGATGTGCAGTCTCAGCACGATGTCATGCTGCCTTTCCAGGCATGAAGGCATTTAGAGCCTGTTCCTGACAAACTCGAGGCAGGCACTTTCCAGGCAGTTCAGGATACAATAAGGCAGCAGCAAGCACAAATGCAACAGCAGAGCACAGGTACAACAGCAGAGCACGGTTGTGTCACCTGCTCATCTCCTTTAATCCATACAGCCCAAGACTAACAGGCCTTTGGATACAGAATAACCAATCAAACTGCTTGACCATATTAGGTGAAGCTTGACCATATTAGCTGAAGCCATAGCCTTGCTTTACCCTTTTTAGGGCAGAATGCAGGCCTTGCACAAGGCATACACAAGCTGAGCCTGTGTACCTTACTTACCACAGGGTGCAAAACAAGTCTGGGCAAGACAGACTCAGACTCAGTGGCTCCAGGTTCTTTGTCCTCTTTTCCACAGTTACTTCTGCCCAAAACAGAATGAGGGAGAGCAGAAAAACATGTCTGGGCAAGCCAGGATATGTATAAGCCTATTTTGGCCTGTTTAGGCCTACCATAACAGTAACAGCCTGGAAACAGAAGTGTGCTAGTGTTTGAGCTGGGAATTGCCCACTGTTTCTCTGCCTGCACTGTCAGCACCCATTTATGACACCTTTCAATTACCTTCTCCTGCCTAACCCCATGCAAGGTGACTTACCTCTTGCTCTGCACAAACTTTGTTTTCAGTGTAAGTATTTATTTTGTATGTATTTATTCCAAAAGATACAATGCTCATCCCAGCATGGATGGATATGGTTTGGGTTTTTTTTTTCTAAATTCCAAAAGATATCACAAGACGGTTAGGCTTGTTTGTACTTGCAGCAAAAGGCACAGCTAGCACTGGCAGACCAAGGCAGTAGCACTTGTGTATGTGCACATAGACCCATGAGCTGGCAGAGGATGACTGGAGAGTACTGGGCTTGTACAGATGGCCTCTGCCTAGTGCTGTGATCTCATGAGCCACAGAAACACAGCATTTCAAGGCACTACCCTTAGGAATATACTCAGGAGCCCTCCACTGTGTAGCCATGCATCTCCAGAGGCATGAAACGAGTCCCTAGTGTGACATCCTCCTGCATTTACCTTCAGAAATTCCTGGCAAAGTCTTTTGCAAGTGTAGAGAGGAACGCTGGTCTTCATTCAGTCGGTTATTACATGAGGCTGTGGTACTGTCTGAATCACAAATTGCATGCTAATGGCCTAATTCATAAACCATTGACATTTTTTATGAGTCCTTAACATTCAAAAATGAAGAATTTGTGCTCAAAAAATAATTTGCATTGCAAAATTCAATAATTTAGTTTCTCATATTCATTAATGCTGAAGCCCACACCACATAACTTATCCCACTCTAACTACACTTCCGAGCACAATGATAAAAACAGGATCCACAGTAGTTCACATAAAGTGCTTCTATTTGCAACTAACTCTTTACCTGCACTGATTGATTATATTTGTAGAGAGGAAAAATCCGGTTATGAGGCGAGTGTGATGAATGCACTAAGCAATGACTGCTTTGAAGCTGCTTTCTGCTCTAATCATGTTTTCCTCCAATGGCATTAACTACCATAAAATATGAGATCATAAAGGGTAACGATAGCAGACAACAAAATCATCCTCCAGACTGCTCAGTCCCACTGTATTAGGGAAGGACTCATGTTTCATTAATGAAAACTTGCTTTGCTTTTGACCTAATATCACTGATAGTCAAAACCAAATGAGAAGACTAATAATAACGCACAGCTCCTAAATCATCCACAAATTCCAAATGTCTTCTATCACTTTCTTTTAAAGAGAAGGAAACTGAGGCATGTACAAAGTAAATAGCCCCATAATGTATTTAGGGTCAGCTAGATCTCCCTGGCTGTCTGGCTGCTGTGGATGTGTACATACAAGTTGCTAAAAGGTAGTGAATGCTACCTAAACAAGTTTTGTAAGCAGTGTTTTGGGTAGTAAAATCAGAATAACTATGGCACTCCAGGTCTTTGCCCTTCCAGGTGGTATATGAGTACATCTGGAAGGGCTTTCTATCTGCAGCTGTGTGGTACTGCATATTCATGCCTAGACAGTGTTTGTTAAAAGTGAAGTAACTTGCATAAGGTAATGCTGTCCTGAGAAATCCAGTCTAACAAACAGGATAGTTGGTTGCTGCCTGGATGGAGACGGGAGTCTGTGTTGTAAGTGTCCTTGCAGAATTGTCTTCAACTGACTTAGGTGAGACTCTCCAAGCTACTGTGCTGCTAAATTGTTCTAACTCAGCTGGCCCATGATCCTAAGGGACTGCTCCAGTACATGTTTAATTCATTGCTGTCAGTATATCTTGACTAAAGTCAAAACACTTCCGAAATAACTTGACTACACACAAATGGCTTCCCACATGCTATTTCTGCAGCAGCAGTTTCCATCAACTATTTACAAATGGCCTGGTGATGCACAATTTGATCCCTTCTGCAGCTGAAATCACCAAGGGGATTCTCTGGAGGGCAGGGCCAGATTCTCCACCCAGGATGTTAACTAACACTTTTAGGCATTCTGACTGGGCTAAACACAGCAGGAGCTGCCTGGGGCAACTTCTGCAACTGTCCAAAATTCCCTCCCAGAGAGCTCCTGCAACAATCAATCAGAAATGTAATTGTGATGGTTCAGTCAATCACCTCCTTTCCAGCTGGCCTACTCTCTCAAGCCAGCTCCTTATTCCATCTGTGCAGAGACTGGCAGGGCTTTCCTAGGGCATCCAGAGAGTTGGTAATACTAGTACCCAGGGTGTGCACACAGGCACAGCCCTGAAACACAACTACAACTGGAACTAAAGTTATTTCCACTTATAACTTGTGTCTCCGAGCTCTTCCTGCAATTATTTCCTGTAACATATTCAGAGCTGGCTCAAGCTATCCTGACAGGGCACTGCAACACGAATTGTGTGTGTGCAGCTGCAAACCCAATTGTACTAGATTAAGAATCACTTTCCCTTCACAAAGACATTTCAAATAATAAACTTCAAACACATTTTGAGGGGTTTCTGTTCCATTTTTGTTCAGTTCTAGTGAAGAAAGAATGAGATTGCCTTGTAGCACATAGAGGACTTCATCCTCATGCATGATCCACCAGGAGCACACAGGTCCTTGGGTGAAAGCCATGGGTTTGCTTACTCCAGACAACAAGATAATTCACTGCCTTCTACTCCATCCCAGAACAGGGTCTGATCTTGCTTGTTTGAAAATCTTCCTCATAACATACTTGTGGTGGCTTGAGGAACTTCCCCCTACCCACCCCCAATATTGTAATTTACCAGACCGGTTCAGATGGCTTGGAAGTAAGATAAAACTATATTTACAGCAAAGCTGCATTTACAAGCATATATACACAATATATTTACAAGTATTTACAATTATATACAAGTAAGAAATAATACAGAAATCCAAACTCCCAGACAAAGAAACTGCCCAGGAGGGGCTCAAAGCCACCCTCTCTCTCTCCCAGACAGACAAATAACCTGCAAAGGTTGCTTGTTATCTGTTAGTAGAAAATATGAGAGGGGAGCAAAGGGGTAGTGGAAACAGGATGAACTCTGAGGTGAAAGAGGGACAAATTGTTTATACTCTTGACTTTTTATCCCTTTTATCAAACCAATGAATGATACAGATTCTATTATTTTCTTTTTGCAACCAGTGATCTGATTCCTCTCATTAGAATATTCCAATTAGCCTCAAACCAGCAAAAGAGTAGAGAAAGGGACCCTTATTCTAGACCAGTGAATGCTTTGCAACGTCATTAACTTGTAGAAAGTGACGTCTCTGCGGTGTCTTTGTTGGTGTGGCTGTAAAAATTTAGCCACAACAGGGGAATAGCAACATCAGCAATCATATAGGCATACTCTTGCTGAATAGCCTGCAGTATCCTGGCCTTTTACTGTACCACTTCTTTCTCATTTTCAGTCAGCTCTTAATGTATCTTTGGAGTATTGGTGGCTTTCGAGCTCCAGTAGCTGAAGTTGCTGACAGTTAATAAAGAAGCAGCTACAATATATTTGCAGAACTTCCTGCCTGAGGTTGGATGCTAAACAGATTTGAAGTGCAGTTCTGTAATTACATGATGGCAGAGGCTTTGAGAGCTGCTGAACCATGGATACTTCAAATTTAAAGGTCAGATGACATGCTGATTTACTATAAAACAAATCAATACCCAAAAAAAAAAGGAAGAAAAAAGGTTGGAAAATTTGAGCAAAACCTAGTGGATTTGAGACTGGCAGATAATGTATGTGTGCAATAAGTGAACATCATTTGTTCTTTTCTCTGACAAAACTAGAGCACAACACCTAGAGGACACTGTGTCCAATGGAGCACTCAGTGTTTGCAGGAAGGCCCAAGATGATACCTGATGGTCAAAGAAACCAAGACAAAAGATGTTTTTGCAGTTCTTTGCCTAAGGTATTATCCCAGTGTATCAGGTTTAGGATTTTTCAGATCTCCAAGCAAAATCTTTCATTTGTTGCTTTTCTGCCATCTGAGAAAGATGTTAACGACACAGGTACAGATCTCACAGTGATGCCTAGGTGAATTTCCAAATCCTTTATCTTTTCTGGGCATGTTTGATTTTAGATGTCCTGGCAAACTAGAGAACACAGCCCAGAGTGTTGTCATTCCAGACCTTGGAGAGATGGTCATCTTGAGGCATTGCTCGCAGTAAATGTTACACCAGATGCACTGGGCTGGCTTACTCCTGCAGTGGAAGAGACGGGCAGGCAGGAGCAGCCAGCGATCTCCATTTGTAATACCCTCTGAGCTCCCGCTCAACACTGCCATTTTACCCATCCCTGAACATTGCTGTCTTACTGGGACTTTTTCCAGATTTGAGGGCAATTTGGAGTCTGTTTTGCATTGTTACTAAATCTCAGATTCTGTAATGTGTCTCATGGAACTAAAGATAACTTTTAGACCTCAGTTGTGCAATTTTAATGTTTTATGAACAGGCTCTTGTAATTTCCTCATCTTACAAGAGAAGCTGTCAATGTACAAAAAGAAGCTGAAATCTCAGTAAGATCCTATTGTACTCAGGTCCACCTGGGATGCTGTGAACTTCAGCCCCTAAACACGATGTAATTGCAAAACTGGGTCTCTAGGTCCTAACCTCATGTGTTGTGACTGCCTGAAAGAGACTAGAGTAGAACCCTGTTTGCTGTCAAACCTCTCCTGTTGCTATCTTTGGTGCTATAATACTCAATTATGCCCATCTCAAGTTTCAAAATTATTAAAGGAAGCACATAAGTCTGGCTTTGGTGAAACCCAAAAGACTGTAAATATTTTAATGAGATCATATTGGCAGCAGTAAGGTGGGGATGAGAGGCTGCTTGCTGGCTTTTGAGCCATCTGAATGGTCTAGGATCAGTCATGTTTTCTTGCTTTTCTCTCTAACTATAGCAAGCTCTTGAAAAAAAATCACTGAGACATAAGAACTGATTCCTGAGTACATACACAATGCACTATTTAAGACAGTTTATTTATTTAAAATTGTAAGGGGGGTGTTTGTTTGTTTGTTTTATTAATGAGCAAACTAATAAACCTGTTTTGGGTAAAAAAAAACAAAAACAAAAACAAACTTCAGAAGTAGAATTGGCCAGATCTTGGCTACCACCCGTTTGACAGCATATTCCTAAACAGTGATCATTCTGATCTTAAGCAATGTTTTACAATTCCTCTTTAAGAGCCAAATAGTTGGATAATCTAAATGAACATACTTCAGTGGTGTCTCTCTGACCAAGATACGGATTTTAATTTTTCATAGGCAGATTTCAGCATACCCTCCTCCAAGTTACAAGCTGTAATTATGGGTCTGTCTTTTACAACGCTATGTTGCCCTTAAAAATGAATAAGCCTTCCTATTGTTACTCCACAGCAGATGGAGCAGCAGAACAGAGCAGCCTTGCGGATTGTTAAACCACACTGTTGCTAAGAAGAAAATCCTGCTCAAGACCAAACCAGCAATCCTTTCAGAAAACCAGGTTCCTGTTCCCCTCCAACATATTCATGTTACCTTCCAAGCAAAACCTGACAAACCTATGTATTCATATGAAATGCTGAAGCATTGTGAACTTAATGTTACAGCTGCTTCTAAGTGAAGATTGCATTTGTAATTTAAAGTTGTCTCAAAGTAGTGAAGGGAACAAGGGAGTTGTTTGGGGCGATGGAATGTAGAATACCATTACAAGCACATGCAGATCATACTTTGCTTGAACTAATTCCTCCTGCTACTTTAATATCAAACATAATCCATGCCAGTTTTACATCTCAAATATATTTGGTATTTCAAAAAATAATTAATAGTGTCAGTTTTATTAATGTGTTAAAATATGAATTAAAAACATGACAAATCAACGGGAAACAGCAGTCTGTTTTAATGAATATTTCATACTGTACATCAATACATCATAGATCAAAGGGAATGAAGCACATTCTGCAGTATTTCTTTTCTGTCAACGTGGGGTTACTAAAAGTTTTACAAGTTGTTTTGGCACTTACTTAGTTGCACATTTGAATTAACATTTTAAGAAGGAAATAAAAACAGTTATGGCTTTGAATCCCAGAAGAGTCTGATGTTTGAAACAGATTGTCCTGGCTTCCCTCTTTATTATCTCATTGCATTAAAACTCTGTGGCTGACCATATAATTGCAGGTCTGTGTTTTGCATGCAGGTAGCTTGTTCCTGTGCCTTCCCAAACCCAGCTAATCCCAAGCTTCTCAAATGGGCGCTAGCAGAAGGTGACAGAGTTCCTCAACAAAGCATCCTGACCTTGTGTCCAGCTTTATGACTGATTTGCTGTATTTGACTTTTAATGGGTTGTGCATAGCTCTTTCTGATGTCTCAAAACCAGAAAGGTTTACCTTCTTTTTTACAGCTGCAGCAAGAAGCAGAACTGTGTGGAAAGTAAATGATTCAGATGCTCAATACCTGGTAAGCTTTCAGTACAGTGATTGATTAGGGCTAGGGATAGCTACCTTCAATGGGGGTATGTGTAAGGCAGCAACTCTGGAGGAAGCTTCTCAATCTCAAGTTTCTCGAAGCATGTGACTAAACTATCTTTTAGGCTGCAGAAATGACCTTCAAAATGTGAACCAAACTGACATCTGCAGCAACATGTTCCTGAGTTTGTGTAAATAATGACTGCAGTGGACAAACTTGCCTTGTTTATACTTCAAGACCTTAAACTTGATCCAGTCCTGGAAATATCAGTGCAGTTGTCACTCAGTTGTCTACATTTTAAGCAAGAAATTCCTGACTTGCTAGAGATCTCATTAGGGTATTAGAAGCAGCATCTAAATTTCCCTGAGTGGACAGATTCAGTTCATGAATCATGATGAAGTTTATGCTTCTATTTTAACTAAGAAACTTTGGATTGACATCATCTGAAGCCCTGGTTCAGTCTCCGATCCGCTGAACAATTTCAGGGCCCCAGGACAATTTATTATCAGAAAAATATCACAGGTGGTAGTTCACAATCAAGACAGATTAAATGCAATGTAAAAGGGGATGCAGATGATAAGGGAATGCAGGATTTTTTTGCAGATATGTTCATGCTTCCCCATCTAAAAGCTTTGGATCAATTAGCCAGCAGCACAGGAAATTTTCACCAGCCAATCTCACTGTATCTACTTCTGTGGTGATATCTACTTCCAGATTAGTCAACAAGCTTGTCTGTCTGATCCTTTCTAGCCAGGAGGATGGATGTACAACCATCCTTGGATATGAAATCTGAGAGAGCCACTACGTTGCAAAGAATTTGCCATTTAAAATAAAAGGAAGGAAGAAAAAGACTGCTAAAAAGCAGGGACCCGACCAATGTTTTTTGCAGCGCTGAAGAGTGCAGATCCTGACATCCCTTGTTCTGCAAGCACCACCTGCAGAGCCTTCATACCCATCATCTGGCCTATCTGGAAGTAAAGGTTTGTCCTAACTTCAACCTTTTACTCTTGTTTATTCCATAAATGTTATGACTGCAATTTGCCTGGCTAAACATTCTTCCAAAGTGACTTCTGGAAAAGCAACTCTCAAGAGTATCCTCTTTACTCACAAAGTTTTGTTTAATTCTTTCTAGGAAGCTGAGCTAATTGCACTGTTGTGGCCCAAGGTATTTACTTGTTTGGCTGACAAAATGTCTTCATTTTCAAGTGTATATTTATTTGTAACCTTCATGTTTCTAAGTGGCAGTGGACAATCCATCAAATCCCCTGTATAATGTTCAGCCCCTTTCCCACCTTCCCTGGTGTGTGTAGGATTTGGTTCAGGTTCAGACTAGTTAAGAACTAGCTCATAGTCCGAACTGAGTGAAATATTCACAGAGAACAACACTTTTCCTGTTTAACAATCTTTTAGTTTCCCGTGTTGCATGTGAGCAGGCCCTGGGTTCTACCTATGGAATGCAGCTTTTAGACACAGAGAAAAAACGGTTTTGCTGTAGCAGATGTGAACCTTTCCAGGAAAGGGACAGAGGTATAGACAAACATGCCTATGGCATTGTCCCCATTTATATTTCTGCAGAAAGGTGTTGGCTGCTTATGCAGAGGTTTATAAGATGTCTTGGCTTGACATTTTATCTGGAACTTGGTATGCTGTTCAGTCCTACTGCTTTTCTTAGCACAAAGCAGTCAGTAAACAGGATTAAGGCCTCCAAATTTATGAGATCATTAAAATTTTATTTTCCTCATTCTAGTTGAGTATTCAGGATTCAGTTTTGTGTCTTTTCCCGCAATGCTGAGAACTGGAAATCTATGGGATCTGTCTCTGCTTTTAAATGTAACCTGGCCTTCTCGCACACGGAAATTAACCCAGTGCTGAGATTTAACAGTGACACGTAAGAGAAATCATTGATCAGGCTAGTAAGCTCATCATTTTCTTGTACAGAGTCAAATATTAGAAGATAATTTCATTCTTGTTCATAGATTCAGTGATAAAATAGTATATAAACATGGTCTGGTCTGAAAGACCCAAGGGTAGAGTTTGTTTCTTTGATCTGCTCTAGTGCTCAATTAAGACACGACTGATCTTTCTCAAGAAGCCAACTAGCTGCCTTCTCTCAGTTGCTCCAGTTTGCATTTTTTACTTTCTGTAAGAAGCAAGTCTGATGTTGGCACAGTGCTGAGTAGAGGTTGAAGTTGCCCATTCCACTGTAGTTGATGATCTTGCTCCACATTATTGATCTAAGTAACAAAAACCTGATTTAACTCAGAGTGGCTCAAAGACTTGGTGCTATAAACACACAAAATCTCAAACTGAGAATCACACATAATTCTAGTCAGACTCCTTTATCAAGATCATATTTCTGGGTCAGAATTTCCTAGAGGATCTGAAACAGGAAAATTGTGTCCAGATTTGACAGAGTCTTTTGTTTTCATAGAAATGTTGATTCAAATTCACAAATATATTTGAAATGGTCTTTGTAATAAGGTGAAGTGTGGGAATTCTGACAAATGACAAGCATACCTATGAGCAGAGAAATTTTGTAAGGAGTAGCAGAGGTTGACACCATGAGAATTGCACCTGGGAACCTCTGATGTCAGCTTCATCTGAATGGCCTTGTTAACTAGGAAGTCAGGGGAGCAGCTGCAGAGTGAGGAGCAACAAGGTGCAAGAAAGCTTTAAGCAGAGACAAGGCTAATTGTGTTTAATGTAAATCATGCAAAGCTTATGATTGTTCAGAGAAATCTAAGCTGATTAAATGACAGAAGCAGCTCCACTTCTAATGATGCCATCTCCTTGTTAGTGCCTCTTCAGGTACAGAAACACAGCAGTATCCTTCTGTGGCTGCTTGTGGTCTTGGAGGAAGAGGCTTTGCTCACTGGGTCCACACTACTCCTGGTTGAGTATCTTTTCAGAGCAAGAGTGATTAGCATTGGAATGGGCTGCCCAGGGAGGTGGTAGGGTCATCAACCCTGGATGTGTTTAAAAGTCATTTGGATGTAGTGCTTGGGGATGCAGTTTAGGGCACACTTTGTAGAGTAGGGTCATTGGTGATCCTGAGGGGCTTTTACAATCTGTGATTCTGTGATCTCAGTGCTCTGCATTACAGGTGAAGGTGAAAGAATAGAAAGATAGAAAGGATTACACAATTATTTAAAGATGCAAAGCTACTTACAGTAATTAGCTGCCACTAATTAAGTAGTGAGATCAGGAATAGGAAAAGAGATAGAAGTCATTCAGTGTATAACTGCTGAGTGGTGTGATTTTGCTGTACTCTGATGATGTTTCACAAGAATGATAAATCCCCAAATCTCTGCAGTGGGCAAAGAGGAATTTAAGTCTCAAAATTATTATAGTAATACCAGAAAAGGTTACAGGAGGGTTGTTGATGGTGCAGGTAATGGGGTCTGACCAGATACCAGGTCACAGTATCACGTTCTGCCCCGCCGATTCCTCTGGGAGAACCTCAGCTCTGTTGTAACCCTGAGTGCTCATGTAATCCCAGCTAGCATGACAAAAAAGCCCAACCAGACAGCAAAAATATCTATTGGCTAGCAACACAGAAAAAGCAGCTTTGGTCTCCAAAGGCAGAACTGGAGCGCCGATATGTGCAGAGCTTAATCTGAAACTGGTACCAATTGCTCCCCGCCCCATCATGTTCAGCATATTTGGCATAGTTACCTTAAGAACAGTCTAAGAGTGTTCTATTGTTAAAGTTGCCAAATGGAAGACATGCTCTGTTGATAGCAAGCACATCAGACTATAATACTGAAAAAGCTTCTGAAAAGTTTTAATTAATCTTTGTGTTTGGTTGGTTTGGTTTGGTTTTTTGTTTTGTTTTCATAATTGACGTTACTTTGGGCTCATTCGTTCTGTGGCTTTACTCCTGGTTGCAGGACTTCAATGGATAAAGGTGTCCCTGAAGAGAAATGATAGGAGTGGAGACTCTCAACTCATAGTAAAGCTACTGCAGGGTTACCTTAAAGAAAAGATGGTTTCCTTCACTGCATGAAGCAAAACTTCATATATCAATGTTGACATAAGCTGGTGTTAAATGGGTAACTTTCTTTTCAAGTATTTCTTTTCTCTGGCTGAGACCCATTATTTTATTGCACCAGTTGGAAACCACCACACTGCATGACACAACCATGTTTTTAATTAGTCTGAAAAGTTTACACTGGGAAACAAAGGGAGATATCTCCTAGATTATTATTGCAACCTTTAATTGCCTGGCTCGAGAGACCATTAATTATCTTGATGGGGAGGTGACAGACCTTTCTGAACTAAGACTCTCATATTTACAGCACCTTCACCAGAGTACAGTACCTGTTGACTTTTGTCCAGCCTTTCATTAAGGAACTGCTGTGATAGGAATTAACTACAGTAATTCCGTTACAAAACCTGCTGTCCAGTGGAATTTTTCTGGAAGATTAGATTTCTGAAAGGGAAAAAGGCCATTTAAGCTAAGCATTTCCTCAAGGCCCAAAGTAAATAACCGATGAAGAAGGTCAGAATGAATTTAGAACTCTTAAAGGTCTGCTGTACACTTGCATGCAGTGTACAAAAAATAAACAGTACAGCTTTCCAGTACAGTGATTTTTATTGTTTTAAATGTTTCACATTTCAGTTTAGGGAGAGATGAGAAATGCAGAGGACAGAATCTGATCGGAATGATTTTACTTGGAGGAAGAGCAGCATTTTAAGCAGACATTTCAAGGTTGAAGTGATACTGGTAGCAGTTGCTTGGGATTAAAACCAAGAGAAAAGCACTTGTTAAAGCCAGTGGGGCAGAAAGGCAAAAAGAAATCCAATGACCTAGAGTTCAGATCACGCCAAATTGCATTCACCATGCATAGGGAAGGTATTGAGCACAGGGTCTGGGTATATATTATGTCTATTTATTGTTAACTTAGCAGTGTGCTGGTATCCAGTGGGTGCCTTTCATTGCCTGCTTTCATCTGTGGTTTTGCAGCTGAGATGTTTCCAGGATTTGGTCATTTTTAGTAGGTCTGTAATTGAATCTGTATTGAGTAAACTGGTTGGGAAACTTTCAACCTTACTTTATATTACTGGAAATTCAGAAGATTACTTTAAACTGCATTAATATAGTTGCTATTGTGTAGCTTTTTCCTGGAGGTCAGCAGTATCTACTCTACCCCTGTGAAAGGAAATTACAATATTCCCTGGGCTACCACAGGCTTAGTAGCTACTCAGGAGGTTTTTTTTAAGTCAGCCAAGTGACCTCCTTTTTTGACTAGGAGCAGGTGGACAAGCAGTGGCTAGAGCTTTGATCCCATACAAACCTGCTTCCCTACTAAGCTTCAGCTAATACAGCTCAGTGGGAGACAGTATCACACTCCTGCTACTTGGGCAGGAGTAATGAGGAAGGGAAGGGTTATGTCTGAGTCATGGAACCTCACAGGTGGTTCACAGGGAGTTGCCCAGAGATGGAGCTAACACCACAATTTGTTGTTTCTTTCCTACACACATGAGAGGTAAAGCTAATTCAAGCAAACTGAAGATGTGCTGTGGCCCAGTCAAGGCTGTACAAAAAAATCATAGAAGTGGATTCCCCTTTATGTGCACTTTGTCTCACTGAACAGTGAGCAAGGAAACAAAGTTTTATCGTGCACTTTCATGCGGGAAATCTTTCCACAACTACAGAAGTCGTTGCACTGCATCTGCAGTAGCTACAGTCATTGGAAGCAAAGTGGCTATCAGCGATGCTGGAATGTCGTCTAGAGCAGAGCTTTTGCAAATTAAGAGTCTGATGCTGCATACTGATTGAATGCTGCAAACTACTTCCCCCTTCACTGTCCTTTATTTCTTCTTCTCTCAAGTTCCTGTCAGTAGTAATCCCTCTTCTAATATATTGAGATGGAGAAAATCTCTCTTCAGGGTTTTTCTGGTTGTTTGTTTGCTTTTCAATTAATCTCAGCTAGAGCTGTGCTCTGGTGATGACATTGGTTTGCTATTCACATGTGCAGAATTGCAGAGCTGACTTGAGCTATATGCAAAAATGTGCTGAGGATAAGATGCAGACCAAAGGAAAAAAATTTCCAGAGTAGTGGCCATTTGGACTTGACATCAGCTACGAAAGGTACACATAGCTGTGTTATTGGCTACTAATCTTAAAAGGCTGTTCACCTGATGGCAAAAAGAAAAAAAAAAATTGTTCTGTGGACAACTTTAGGAGCTTAGCAAAGTAATTGCTGGCTGGCACTACTCAGGGGCCCACAGCACCAACTGAACAGAGGGCCACATAGTGCACCAGTATGTCAGGGCTGCATACATACCATTTGTGAAAAAGAATTAGTGCATGAATTTAACTTAATAAGCTGGGTATGCAGCATAAATGTGTGTTTTGGGTTTTTTTCTGATCTGTTCTGATGCTTGGTTTCCCACCTGGGAAAGGAGCTGCATGAGCAAACCAGTTCAAATGCCTTAAACTTCTGGGAAATATTCTCTCTTTGGAAACAGTGGCAGCTTCACATGTTGGAAATGTGGCCATGACTGTGCCGGTTTAATTTGTTGTACTAGAAATGCAGCTATTGTTTCGGGATTTACTGAAATGCTGGAGTCCACAAAAAGATTCTTCAGAACTGAAATAAATGGTAGAATCTTGGTTTAGAATAATCCTAATGCTAAACTTTAATACAGTCTTCAAAAATTCTATTTAATTTGTCTCATCTAACTATCAGCTTTATTAACTGCCTTTTAAATGTTTATTTTGGGGATGGGGGTATGTGTGCAAGAGGAGAGCCTGCAATGAAGACATCAGCAGGAATGGACTCACTGATTGTGTATGTGTGACAGTGAGGTTGGAAAAGTCCAGCATGCTGGACTGCAGTGACACTGTGTAATTACTTCTTAAACTACTAGATTTAATTGCACGCTGAACCCCTTTTAATGTTAACAAGCATTAACCATGCAAACTGGGGCAGACTCAGCTCCAAAGTTTGATGTCTCAAAGATGACAGAAGAAAAATGTAGGAAGAGATATAGGTATTTACCACTGAGTTCCAGATATGTGTGACTGGAAGATCAGATTGTCTTCTGTTTACCCTAGCCACAGTCACTGATGCAACAGAACTCAGCCTAGATCTCTTGTTCTGGGCAAAGAGGAAGCCATAATCATGCAGATTTCTTGGACCTGATAGGCACTGTGACCTCTGAGCATTCTGTTGTTTGTGCTCTTCCTTTTCTGAGCTTTGTTGTTGGGGGGGGTTGTGTTTATTTGGAGGGAGCATTAATATATTAAGACCTTTTGCATAAATGGAGATTTTCCTTGCCCTTTAGTATATCAGGAGTTGAAAATACCAGCTAAAACTCTTCACAGCATGTGAGGTTTTTTTCCCTTTATAAGCAATTTCAGTTGTTGCTACAGATATATTACTGAAATAGACATTCCCATTTTAAATCACTGATGAGAGAGAAGAAAGATGATGAAACAGACTCTCACTTGACTGTAGTGCAATGTAGTTTAGGGTTAGAACAAGATTGCTTGTTAATTTCCCGACATCTCATTCCTAATTGCACTTACCAGTAGTTGGTTCTCATCTAAACAGGTGGGAATATTTTCTTGGTGGTATTTGGTCTCAGTTCCCCTTGTACTCTGCTCTGGTGAGGGCACAGCTGAGTCCTGTGTTCAGTTTTGGGCACATCATTACAAGAGGGATGCGGAGGTGCTGGATCGAGTGCAGAGGAGGGCAAGAAAGCTGGGGAAGGGCTTGGAGAGTAAATCTGATGAGGAGCAGCTGAGGGAGCTGGGGATGGTTAGGGTGAAAAAGAGGAGGCTGAGGGGAGACCTCATTGCTGTCTACAGCTACCTGAAAGGACATTGTGGAGAAGTTGTTTCTGGTCTCTTCTCACAGGTAATTAGTGACAGAACAAAAGGAAATTGCCTCAAGCTGCCACTGGGTAGGTTTAGACTGGAAATTAGGGGGGAAAAAAATCATGGAAAGTGGTCAGGCACTGGAATGTGCTGCCCAGGGAGGTAGTTGAGTCACCAAACCTGGATGTGTTTAAAAGTAGTTTGGATGTGGTGCTTGAGGATGTGGTTTAAGGATGCATCTTGTAGAGTAGGGATATGGGTAGGACTTGGTGATCCTGAGGGGCTTTTCCAACCTGATTGTTTCTGTGACTCTGTGAAATAAACTTGTGGATTTGGACTTTCAGGGTACCAAAACTAGATTAAGGTGAATTAGCTAGCTGTGATTTTTTTTCAGGCTTCATAGGCCTTTTTTCAAGTGTTTGGAGATAGGATGACACATGAGAAACTGTGCTCTAAGGCCAGTGAGTATTCTGCTGTCTGCTCACCCAAAACATTACTAGGCCCAGGGAAAATGGGAATGACTTGGGAAAAGTCATAGAGAAAAAGACTATAGGCTCATAGCTGGACAAAGCTTCAAAGCTAGACAAAGCTTCAAAGCAAAGTCACTATTTTATCTAGGAAGATGGTGCCTACAGACTTTGGGGCAGTGTGGCTGGAGAGCTGCCTGACAGAAAGGGGTCTGGGAGTTCTAACAAGCAGGCAGCAGAATATGAGCCAGCAGGATATGGTTTAAGGTGGATCTTGTAGAGTAGGGTTATAGGTTGGACTTGGTGATCCTGAGGGTCTTTTCCAACCTGGATATTTCTGTGGTTCTATCATAGCATGAGCACTTGCAACAGAAAACCAGACCACTTTGTCTTTCTGTCCCTTCTCTCTCTCCTGCCCCTCACAGCCTCCATCCCCTTCAGTACTTTCACACTGGTTACTGATTATTTGATTACCCTCGGTGAGTTTTCCAGGAGGACAAGAGTCACCAACAGGAATTTGAAGCCTCCTGAGACTAAGTCCTGAAGAAAACATTGAATTTAGTAGAACTTAATTACATGTAGGATGATCTTAGGCACTGAAGTTACTGTGCAGAGCTTCCTAAGAATCATGAAAGGTGAAAAAAATACCTGTAAGTAACAGCCCAAAATAGTCCAATATAAAACAAAGCCTTCACCATTTGGAACCACTTAATTTCTAGCTATGCTACACATTGATCACTATCTCCTCATGGCTGGAAGTGGACTCCAGGTTCCAGCAACTTTTCCACCAGGAGGGACTCATGGACCTAAGCCAGCCGGAATGAGGAGGTTGATCATGTTTTTACTTAAACTAGATTTAAAACTAGATTTTTTAAGTGAGTATTCTCAGAGGAAAGGCTCTAACAACAGGCAGATTGAAGGGAAACAGTCTACATTTTTATCTCTATTTTTAATTAATAGAAGAAAGCCCAAAGGCAAGGTGAAAGGAACTGGGACACTCAGCCAGCTTGATGCATTCTATTAAATGTCTATGCATCTATTATAGAATGAAACAATTTTCTTGAGATTAATAAGTTGACTACTTTGTACTCCGAGTGGTGGTGAAACTCACTTATTTCCCAAGTCAGCACTGGAATATGCATGCCTTCATCGGGTTTGCCACTAGCTGTTTTTCTCATCCCAAGAAGATGGGTAGTACTGTTATCCTGACACATTGGGATACTGACAAGCGATGTCAAACCTCATGATAGCATATAACAACTCTCATTTTCAAACAAGAAGGAGAAATGGTGGTTATTACAAAAATGTTGTTAGATTTTGTATTAAATCTTGCATAGTAACAGTGTAATTATAATGTGTCGTCTCTGGCTCAGTAATGTGACAATTCGTTTCTCTTTTAGGGGGGCAGATGGCCTATAACATACCATATTTTTATAATTAGTTTATTCTCTGCAAACTCAGTATGTAATTACTCCCTCATTCATTACTAGTTTCTTTTAAATCTTCCTTTTCAACAACTAATAAATCCTCCAACACAAGTGAAATTTAACATCTCTCTTTGTACTGTTCTCTATCCTCTCTAAGAAAATTCCTTTTATAACATTAACCCTACTGATTATTGCACAATCCAAATCACTTTACAGCATATAAACAACATCACCCTCTGGATAGCACTCGGCCACCTTTCTTAGAATCAAAGAATCAGTCAGGGTTGTAAGGATCATCCTGTTCCAACCTCCCTGCCATGGGCAGGGACACCTTACACTAGATCAGGCTGTCCAGAGCCTCATCCATCCTGTCCCTAAACACCTCCAGGGATGGGACTTCCACCGCCTCGCTGAGCAACCCATTCCAGGGTCTCACCACCTTCATGGTGAAGAACTTCTTCCTAACATCCAGTCTGAACCTACCCGTGTCTAGCTTTTTTCCATTCCCCCCCAGTCTCAATAAGGTCACCTTGGATCCTTCTCCTCTCCAAACTGAACAGCCCAACTGTCTCAGCCTCTCCTCATAGAAGAGTTGCTCCAGCCCTCTGATCATCCTCACAGTCCTTCTGTGGACACCTTCCAGCACATCCATATCCCTCTTGTGATAGAGGCTCTGGAACTGGACGCAGTACTCCAGGTGAGGTCTCACCAGTGCAGAGTAGAATTGGAGGATCACTTCCCTTGATCTGCTGGCCACACTTCTCTTGATGCAGCCCAGGCTCTGTTCTGGGCTGTAAGAGCACACTGATGGCTCATATTGAGCTTGTCACCCATCAGCAGCTCCCAAGTTCTCCTCCTTCTTTCACTCAGAGAATTATGAACTTACTCCTACTCAACCAACACGCAATTTTAAAGTGAGGTTTTGCTGCCAAGATGGTTTGGTGCTGAAATAAGCAGAGTCTAATATGCAAGGAACTGTAGGTAGATATTTCTGTGTATGTGATGTGCTCTACCTCACAGTGCCAGTACAACAAGCATCTATATAAATAATTTAAAAAACAAAAAACAAACAAAAAAAATCCCTCTTCTGAGGTTTTTTTGTTAGCATTTGAATCTCTGCAGCATTGCAGTAATTAGTTTGGTTTAAATTGTTTTAGGTAGTGACTCAATGTTTTAACAATAAAGTTTCTTTCCAAATCCAGAGCCTCCTATGTAGTTGCAGGTGCTTCAAACTATTTCAAGTGCTCATTTGAGCCCAGCTTAAAACTCTGCTATGAGCTTTGCTCCCCGAGAACAATCCCTTTGTTGTGGTGCTTATCTGGGTACTGCCTGTGGCCTGATGCCGCTGTTCTAAAGTGGTTCCCATACTGTGAAAGCTCTGGCTCAGATTTTTGGTTTGCCCTCTAGATAAACTGACTCTTGAAGGGAAAAAAAGGCACAAACAAACAAACTACCAGGGAGTTCTGGCCCTTTCTGCTCCCCTTTCTTTTGGATAAGGTTGTGTTCTCTCTATTTTCAGAATAACACTGTTATCTCAGATGTAAACCACATCATGGAGGCTGAGATTTTCAAAGCAGCTTAAAGGATTTAGAGATATTTTCCATTCAAATTAAGGATCTTTCTTTCAAAATCCTTTTAGGCAGTGTGTCTCAGTGTTTTTCATAGCTCTTCTTTAACCAGTGCTTCACTTTAGTTGTTTAGATATTGCTCGTGCTGCCACTTAATGTTTCCCAAAAGGGGAAAGAGGAAAAGGAGTGGGACAAAGGGAATGCTGTGCTTTGCATTTGCTGTTTGTAGCACCTCACTGAATGAGCAGTGCTCAAAAGTGCTTTAAAATCCTCACTGGCCCATGCAAAGCTGACTTCAGGTGCTCTCCTGCATCTAAGCATATAGGAGAGTGAAAAGAATTCCCAAGATTTAGGGTGGCATCTTCATTTCCTGCTGACTAATTTAGTTACTGTCATTATCAGCTGTTCTTCTGCCTCTTTCTTTAATCCCTCTCCTGCCTGAAATAGGATACTAATTCATGCCACACTGTGCTGCACAGGGCTCCTTGCTGCATTGCACCTGTTGATGTTTATGTGCCAAAGCACATTATGCCAATCGCAGTGGCAAGGACTGCAACCAAGCCTCCAAACAGGACAGGTTCATCTCAGATGCCCCAGGAAGCTGCAGTCAGAGCTCACTGCCTTACTTGGTACCAAAGAGCAGTGCTATGAGGAGCGGCTGAGGGAGCTGGGGTCATTCAGCCTGGAGAATAGGAGGCTCAGGGGAGACCTTATTGCTCTCTACAACTATCTGAAAGGAGGTTGTAGCCAGGTGAGGGTTGTTCTCTTCTCCCAGGCACACAGTGACAGAAAAGAAAACACAGTCTCAAACAGTGCCAGGGTAGGTTTAGGCTGGATGTTAGGAAGAAGTTCTTCACACAAAGAGTGACTGCCCATTGGAATGGGCTACCCCAGGAGGTGGTGGAGTCACCATCCCTGGAGGTGTTTAAGAGGAGGCTGGATGAGGCACTTAGTGCCATGGTTTTAGTTAATGAGAAGGGTTAGGTGATAGGTTGGATTTAATGATCTTAGAGGTCTTTTCCAACCTAGTTAATTCTGTGATTCTGTGCTCGTGGACACTGGGATGAGAATCCTCTTGGACAAACTGCAGCCATGGTGAGTGTGTGCAGGATTCATTAGGAGCCAAAGGCCTATCTCCGCCCTTAACCATTTTAAACAATGTGGTTTCTATGATCTCTCATAGTTCAAGGCACAAAATGAGGCATTACTTTTCCACATGAGCTTTGCTTTCTACTCTACCTGCACTATACAAACTCCAGAAAACAACCATGTTCTGGAGAACTGTTCTCTGCACGTAACTGATGGGTTTGTGTTGCAAATGTTTCATTTGGAAGAGATGACTGATGGAAATCTATATGCCTTCAGAAATTCAGGGAGTTAGGTTAGAATAGCCTTGGTATATTCCATCAGTGGCCTGCTTGGTTTAGGGATTATGTTCATGGCACTGGCCCCTAGAAACTTTTGGAAAAACCTACGCACAAATTAAACCATTTTACAGTTGCTAGGAATTGTTTGTACTGCAGAACTGAAGGCTTGAAGCATCCTAAATTATCTGAGTTTTTTTCTTTTTCTTCTGTTGTTAGTTCTTAGTTTAAGCATCAGTATTCAAATTCTCTCTATCTTTTAATGGTAATTATATAAATCTAACATTTTTTAAGGTGAATAATACATATTAAGTGTGATTGCTTTTAATATTAATGAATGCTGCTGCAGTAGGTATCTGAGACTAGCGGAAAACTTTGTTTGAATGATTTTGTCCTCCTTGAGGTTCTAAGGGTGTCTTTATTTCCACAAGGCATGCACCAGAAGTGCCACACACACTGATGATACTGTTTTGGCACAGCTCACCCTTGGCAAATGGACAGGAACACATCACTGTGAAAATAACAACGTGAGTGTAGTCAGTGTGTATGTGTGTGTGTGTGTGTGTGTGTGTATATCCAGTACACAAACGCACAAGCCAGCTGGAAGGAGTCTCTCCAAAACCATTCATGACAAATGCAGAGACAACCACCAGCCACATTAAACAGCTACCAGGGATTCATAAAATTTAAAATTAAAGGAGGGAAAAGAGGAGTAGTGGTGGGCTACATAGCACAGTCAGCAGAACTGAGTGCCTCTTCCAGGGCACCATCACCTACAAACCTTCACCTTCACTTTCTGATATCCAGAGAGTCCCCACTGCAGCCTGTGATCTGGTAGTTTGTCTGGGCAGGCAGTGTTCTGCAAAATTGACAGTGTAAGCTTCTTAGAGAGACAACCTTTTAGATCCTGTTGAGTCTCAAATAAGCTCTTCAGGAGCTACTTTCTTACTGCTTGTTGTAAAGCAGATAGGAAAGGCACACAGTGAAATGATTAGGCACCATATCTGAGACAGGCAAAACTTTTTAAGTTCACCTAAATGAGATAAAAACCTTGATAATGAAGTTATTCCCACTTGTGTTTTTCTGGCCTCCAGATCTCCTGCCTCAACATGAGCTCAACCATGCCTGTAATATGCCAGGCACTGGTCTGTGTTATTTTGGAAGCATCCATGACACACTTTCACCAGCTGCCAGGCAGACCCTCCAAGCAGGAGTGCTTCCCCACAAGTAAACTTGACCACCCCTGCTGCAATTTACAGCCATATACCCTTCTGTTGGGTTACTTTGTGTGTCCTGATGAGTGAGTACCTGCTGTACTAAATGCATGATGGCTGGAATTGTATCCAGAACCTTTAAGAAGCTGCATTTGTATTATGAACCCATTATAAACCCTGCATTAAACCATCATTTTTTCACTTTGACATTCCAGTTTCAGACCATTTCCTCCCAAATTGTAAACATGCAGCTCCATGAGCAGTGCAACTAATGAAGCCTGCTTTTCGATGGATTTATATCTTATTGAGTGGATTTTCTGGTGTCCAGGATGATGTAAGCTCCTTCTCCAGTTTTTATTGCACAGAGGATTGGCCTTTCCCTTTTTTGCCCACCTTCTGTGCCTCCCCTTGGTGTGTGAACTCCTTCTGTCTAGTGGCTGGTGTGTCATGCTGTAGTTTTCCCCCTAGCAAAATCTCTCCTCCATGAGGTTTTCTGTGCTTGCAGGAGGAGTCAACTTGATTGGGTAGTTCTGATCCTCTTGAATACAGATCAGATCAGTCAATAGGTGCAGAAGGTACTGGGAATAGATGAACACTCACAGTACAACTATAAGCAGCCAGAATAAAAATACCTCTTCTTTCTTTTTTTCTTTTCTTTTTTTTTTTTTTCCCAAAAGCAGATTTGTTTCATACCCCAGATCTTTGCCTCTCTGGTCAGTGTTTTGTGATGCAGTAGCAGTTAAAGTGCAGAGGACAAGGTACCATTGCAATTGGAGAAGGAAATGTACCGGCCTGGGCCATTCTAGAAAACTGAATTCAATTATTTATTGATAAAATCCCCTTGACAGTTAATTTGCTTCAATGTTTGGCTTCTTCAGTGCAGTGCAGTGTCAGATATTGGAACGAGAAAGAGATGCATTGGAAAGTACTTTCTTACTAAACTGCACATGTGAAGAGGGCCCTTTAATTTTTTCTTTCACTGTGTTGAAGCTTTCTAAAAACTGTCAAGTTCATTGTCAGTATCTGTTTTAAAAACCTCATGAAATGCAGACAACTCCTTAAGTTCCTTTCAAATTAATTGTATCATTGAAAGGTTATCTTTTCAAGTCTTTCCTAGTATTTTCAGGAAGGAAAAGCTGAAAATCAAACAGGAATTTGTGCATTCATTTGTTCTCTGTGCTTTTAACAGTACCAACAGGTCAGCAGTGAGAGAGCAGATTCAGTGAAATTTGTTTCAGCAAATACAGTAAAAAAGTATCACATATTATCAGTTGGGATTTGTTTCTATTCAAAGTTCGGCAAATCAAGACTTGTCTCCCATGAGGTCCTTTACTAAAAAGGGCAGAGTCATTTGAGGTGTAGCAACCTCTACCAGCATGAAAGCAGGGATAACCTTTCTATAAAGAAAGCTTTATCTTCATGGCTATCCATTAGCACCCAGTTCAAAGTTTACAGAAATCACTGCAATGTCTTGCATTAATTTATATGGGCTTTGTGTCCACAGTCCACTCATAGACTTTTTTTAATAGTCCTCTCTATTATTGTAGATATTCTGCTCCACAGAAATGTTCAGTCCTTTACTGAAACCTTCTATGCTAAGTTGTAACTACGTGTTCCTTATTCCTTACACATGGCTTAAAAACCGGAGTTGCAGAATGTTTCTGTGTTGTCTTTGATCTCTAAAACTGAACTGACAGGCTCTCAGCAATAATCACACTCATGAGATTTCTGATACTCCTAGCCTTTTACCTGGATGGGATAAAATGGCAGTTTGCTTTCTTGTCCATCTCTGTAAGGATTTAGCTGTATAACTTTTAGACCAAATCTTGAAGAAAATTCTATTGGACTTTAGCGTGGTTGTGTGAAAGGGGTTTTAACTTGTCTGTGTCAGTTTGCTCTACTCATTCAGACATCCCTAACTGTAACAAAATAAAGAGTGTTTTGTGTTTTTCTTAATAAACCTTGACATCATATTTGTAGATGATGAGACAAGCCAAAACATGAGGGAGTTGGTTTGGTTTAAAATGCTGCACAATTTGCACTCTTTGCTGAGCAAATTATCCACATATGTATAAACTTTACCAAGATGCTGTATTACCGTGGATGAGACCACACCAAAGCAAAGGCCTGCTGTCATCTCTGATTCCTGTAAAGATGAAGTGAATGATCTTTACAACATGATTTACACCAGCCACATCAATTAACAAATTCTTAAGGAAAAGAATCATATTCTTACCATAACAGCACACTGACAAAGTCATGAATCATAGAATGGTAAGGTTGGAAGGGACCTCAAAGATCATCTAGTTCCAACCCCATGCCATAGGCAGGAACATCTCTCACTAGAACAAGTCACTCAAGGCCTCATCAACCTGGCCTTGAACACCTCCAAGGAGGGAACAGCCACAACCTCCCTGGGCAACCTCTGCCACCATCCTCATCATAAAGAACTTTTTCCTAATTGCCCCTAGTCCTGCCATTACAAGACCTTGTAAATAGTCCCTCTCCAACCTTTCTGTAGGCCCCCTTCAGATACTGGAAGGCTACTATAAGGTCTTCTCGAAACCTTTTCCTCTCCAGGAAAAGAGAGAGGAAAAAATTAACCTGTCCACATAGCAGAGCTGCTCCAGACTCTGTGCGTCTTTGTGGCTCTCCTCTGGACTTGCTCCAACAACTCTACGTCCTTGTGTTGGGGGCTCCGGAACAGTCTCACAAAAGCAGACCCCACCTGGAGTACTGTGTACAGTCCTGTCACCTCCATTCCTAATGTTTTTGATTTGGGCTTTTCTTCAAGTTGAGGCTACTGCTTGTTTCCCTGACCTCACAGGAGCAGCAGCTTCCTCCCAACCAGAGCCAGGCAAAAGTTGGTGCACAGCAGAGCAGATAGCACATTAAGTAACAGTGCTGCTAGCTTCTGAAGAACTGGACCTCATCCATAATTCATAGTTGCCTTTTCCTCCATGCCCTCCTCTGCCAGTCCAAACAAGAAAGCACAACTACTCTGCATCTCCAGTAGCAAACAGCGGTTGGTGATGTCGGGCAATTATTTCCACTGCCCCAAAGGAAACTGGGAAAATCATCTTTGGAAGCACATAGATTTTGCTTCCTGTCACCAGAAAGGTTACTTTCTTTAGTCTCTGAAGGGTTTGGTGGATCAATTCTTTTGCATGGGAAAATAGACTAGAAACATGCCGTCAGGTACCCTGTGCACAAGATAGACAGATGGAGACAGTGGTATCTGTCTGCTATGGGGAATTGTCAGAGAGGCACAACTCATCACACTGGTTCTTAGAGGGCTTAATTTGCTGCTGGTAAATAATCTATTTTTTATTACCTCGCATCCCCAGATTGTCAACATTTTCAGCTTTTTTGCCACAGCTAATTAGACAGGCAAAAGCCTCATAGCCTAAAGAACAAGTCTGAGCTAAGCACCTGCCAAAATATCTGACTTTTTTTAAGAACTGGAATGTCAAAGAGTGAAGGGGCTGCAGATCACATTTAAACGCTTTGAGCGTCAATAAGATGATTAGACCCACGAGGCAAACGTTCAGAATTTCTCTGAGGCTTACCACTGAGAGAAGGCAAGATAAAGCTCTGATAGATAAAAACTACTGTGCAATGGTAGCAAAGCTAATTATTGTGCTGAACTCTTGGAGGAATCTTGCAGGGATATGTTGACATCATGCTCCGTGTGGCTACTCCTGCTCAGGAAAGCAATATTTAATTGTGTCTTTGAGTGAAGTCTCTTTGTGTAAAGTATAGCTCTCAGAAGAAAATTCGTCTGAACCAAAACAAGGAATGACCTTGCTGGTAGCCAGGCATGGCAGATTTGGCAGGGAGCAGAGCTGTTTCATTGGGCTTTGGGGTTTTTTTTTATGATGTTTTTTGTGTGTTTTTTCCCATCCATTATTTAAAAATCTCTTTCTCAAGCAGTGAATACAGGAGTTTTTCCAAAGAGCTCTGCAGTAAGGACAGAAGGCACCGACTGATGCCCCTGTATCAGGCTTTCACGATGAAGGTATGCATCTGAATAGCAACAGAGGTATCCTTGAAGTCTCTGTGTCTCCTCTAGGGACAGTGTTAACTTCTCTGTGTCTCCATGTCCCGCTTTCTCAGTGTTCCTGCCTGATGCTGGCTTTCACAGCATAGTGACTGCAACCCACACTGCCTGCAACACCCTGTGATTTTTCCCACTAAAGCAACCACCTGTTTGCCACCACAAGACACTGTGGTGTATCTAAATATCTATAAAAACTGCTGAGTTATACAGTATGCATATATGTGGAGAAGATGGTAGAGATCCTGGAGACGGAACACGGCTGTCAGATTCTCCAGACCTGGGCAGTAACTCAGTTTAGTGGGACTGTCTCTGTGTGCATAGAGTGGTGCAACCAAGCTACTGATTACCTTTGACTTTCCATCCTTAGGAGACCTCGCACCTATTTGTGCTCTTGGAATTCATCCTAGAATTTGCTGCTTTTTCTTACCTTAACTTTGAATGCAATAACTTTCGGAACTTTCTGATATGGCAGAGGTGGAGAAGGAAGGGAGTTGAAGCAAGGAAAGTCGAGATATATCATCTGCCCACACTAAGGTATAAGCGCTCACTAGCTAATGCCATATATTGTTCAATGACGTTGATGTTGCTGGAAAAAAACTCTAAGGCCGAAAATAGTAAGGATAAAAAATTGACAGACTGTGTGGTTTCTTTTCTTGATTGAATACAAGGTGATAAATTTCTTTTGGTTCCATTTATAGGCATAGTCTGGGTTTGTATTGATTTACTGTTCTTAAAAAGAAAAAAACACTAGCTCCATATAATTCAGGAATACAAGAGAACCCACTCTTGTCACTCCACTCTGTCAATGGCTTTCCAAGCAACAAAATTTAAGATAGGGCTTTCTTATTGTCCCCAACACTGAAGATGTTCTGTCTGCTTTGTAACTTCGGTAGCTTCTATCTACAGAGATTTGATTCATTCTGAGACCAGCAACCCCTTGACAAATGGGTTAAGCCTTCTCTCTTGCATGAAATAACTCTGCTTTAAGCTCAGTCTCCAATGCAAGACCATCATACTGTTGACAGAAGAATCACTTATTCAGAGGTCAAGTTTAAATAACCCAGACTATGAATAGGGAAGGATTTTTTACTAGATGATGTTGATGGTAACCCCATTCCTCTGCCACTGTGTAAGTATATAATTTGGATACTACTAGCCTTTACAGATTATCTAAACAGTTTGTTCCATAGAGGGACTACAAAGTCTCCTGTTGAGGAAGTGGAACATAAGAGAGCAACTAGATGGGTGTCTGACAACTGGTCAAGCTCAACCCGGCATGTATGGTTAACTCTGTCTGCACGGTTGTGATTTAGAAGAGAAGTCAAATGCCTGATTTTTTTTTTCTTTCATTTTCCTAAATTCAAGGTAGAATCATATTTAGTGCATCTATTTATTATCGTTTACCTGAACTGTCAAAATTCAAGCTCTGTTTCCCCCCTTTCTGTTGCAAGGAAATGAGTCATTATTCCTTTTTATTTGAGATATTTTGTAGCATTTTTGTCTCCTAGGCAGATGTCACTAAGAAAGCGTCAGAGCTCTATGGCAATAATCTGGTCTTGCCTTTGGAAGTTTACAGTTCTGCCGAGAAAGGCACGAAGTTTCTCAAAGGAATGATGTAAAATTGAAGGTGGACAAACTGAACTGAAACTGAACATTGTGTTGTACACCCAAAGCAGAAAAAGGAAGTTAAAATTACAAAAGCTAAAAGATGTTGTGGCTGCTCTCAGATCCCATTTTTCTTAGCTCTGGCTGTAAATTCTTTTTTCTCAAGACAAGCTCTGTCTGAGGTTAGGACAATATTGAGTCAGACATAGTGTGTTATGCACAAGTGCCAGCCTTTCCTTTCGGAAGTACATCATCCCTGTGGGCAGTTCCAGCAAAAGGTGGGAAAGGAATTAGTAGAAACTGAGGCAAGGGGCTGAAGATATCTTGCTTTCTCTGTCTTTCACATGTGCACACAAACACTCCCTGGGTACAAGGATGCTTTTCAATCCTACCTGGTGGCTTTTCCACAGACTGCTGTGTCAACTTTGTTTTTTAAATTAATTAAACATTTCACATACCCAGTGAGAGTTTCTGAGGCTGACCACGGCTTGCTATGCATTTGACCCTGTGCTGCACGGCTTCCCCACGGGCACTGATGTTTCAGCAGTGCTGTGGGGCGCTTGCACAAAGAGCTCAGTTGTGGGGCTCTGTTCAGATTACACACAGGGAACCAAAGCAACAATTTGTACAATAGTGTCTGGTGCACTTCCACCTTTCCTGGCAGCCAGGTTAAACCATCTCAGAAATCCCAATCTTGGCAGAGAAATCACTCATTTTTCTGGTTCCCCTAGCCGGAAATGCATTCCCTCTCTGCCAAGACTTGAGAGAAATGCATCCATAATCCACTGCTCCTGTTTACAGGAACAAAGGTGCTTACCATACTTTGCTTGAATTTAAACAGAGAGATCTTCACATCCCCAGTGAATTTTTTTCCACCTGTGTTTTTATCCATAATAGACTGTCTCTGTGCTAGCAGTGACTGATCAATTGTTTAGGGGTTGTTTGTTTTCAAGGCAACACGTGGGCGATTCCTGATTCTCTGCTGTGGCAGAGCATGCTGTTATCAATATGCTACTTGCTTTTCCCTGGAAACACAGATTTCAGAAGGCATGTAGAATAAATGGGGTCTGGTTTAATTCAAGGGACAGTTCAGAAACATGTCTAGTAAACCAGCTTCCAAAACCTCTTCCCCTTTGGAACTGGCCAGTGCAAGACCTGCACTTGCAAGGTCTGAGTTTGTTTATCTTTCCCTAATTATCAGCACTTAGTCTTTCAAAGTACCTGCAGCAAGTGAAAGCCAAGAGGCTGGAATGAGTGCTCTTTGTGGTCTCAAAAGAAGTGTCTTTGCTTTTCAAGGGAAACAGAGAGATTAGAATGAGGCCTGACTTGGGCTGTCAGGTCTCCAAAGCAAAATGCATGCTTCAGTGTTAACAGAAGTGTGTGAGAACAACATGTTTCCTCTCCTTAAGTTTAGCCGATGCAACGTTGGTGAGAAGTACCTAAAAAACACCGCAGACAGAGGTAAGTGCTCAACCCAACAGAGCTGTTACCATCACAGTTGCTTGTACCACCCGAAACAGCAGTGAGGACATGTGAAAAGCTGGAAATGAAGCTCAGACTCCAGCATCCATTCAGTTGTGGACACAGTGTATCAAAAAGTTGTATCCTGTCATGGATCAGAGATGTGATCTCCAGCCATGTTCTCTGGATCTCCTTTTCCATCTCCACATTTAGTTTATTTGCATCATGTAGCAATAGAGGCAAAGATTAGCCCTCTCTCTGGACCCTTCCTATTGCAGAGGGCTTTCTGTCTCATTTAGTGGCTTTAGGCAGTGCTGATGTTCAATGAGGAGGAGCAGGGACTCGGCTGGAAATGCCAGTGTGCCTGCCAAACTGTCACCCGAGGTGGTTTCAGATGAGGATGTCTGCAGAAATTACGCTGAGGCTTGGCATCACCAGGAAAAGCTACTCTCTTGCATCTATTGCTGACTAGTACAGACAGCATAGTCTGTTGCCCTATTAAGAAGCAGTATCTGTACTGAAAACAAAAAGGAAAAAACAAAGCAAAACCAAACAACAACAACAACAAAAAGTGGAATTCTTTAGGAGTAACTTCTATTACTTGGGAAAAAAACCAAAATCTCTCACATAGTCAGTCTAGTGCTAAAAATGTCATGACTTTTCCTAGGTTTCCCCCATCCATTTCACTCTGAAATAATGTTTATCCTGCTGGTGGTGGCAAGCACTGGTGCCATGGCCACAGAAGCACCTGCCTTGTTCTGTAGCTGAGCATCCCAGTGCAGCCCCTTCAGGGGGGCTGTGTCACTGCTACCCGCCTGGGTGCCATACATGTGGGACAGCTGGTGTGCAGGCATCCAATCTTGTCTACTCCTACTGTGCTCCAGATGCAAGAACCACTTCACATTCTAGGCAGGACCAGGTGCCCTCCCAGTCCACCAGGCCAAGTCTGAAGGCTGATCACTGTGCAAGTAGCTGAAGTTATTCATGAGTGTAGCTCAGGCTATTGCTGGACTGAGTTCACCTTGGAAAGGCGAGTTTGAATAAATGCCATTATTCTCCTCTCCATTTAATGTCTTTGCAGAAGTTTCTAGCGGTGAGGTTTTGGCTGTTATGTGTACAAGGAGAGGAGCCTCCCCCTCAGCCCATCCATAAGTTCAGCTTGGGATCTCAATGTCAAGCTGTGCTCTTTCTAGCTCACACTTCATTACCAATAATAATGAGTTTTCTGAGCAAGAGAACTCTTGAAGCTTTAGCATTTTTACCATGCAAATAAGGATCATCATCTCAATTGTTCTTGCAGACTTAAATCATCCTTGCCTGTGTGGCAGCCCACCTCAGTGGCACTAACACAGCTGAGAAAAAAATAAGCATAAGGCTTTCCTACATACATAATTTCAAGGGCACTGTCTCATCCACCTCCAGCTTTATGTATCTCTCACAGTGAAACTTTTCACACCAAAAATGACCTCTACACAGATCATTCTGCAGAATTTTAGCTTCTTCCTATGCAAGTTTTTCCTGATGATCAATCTGTGTCTTACTCTATAGTTTTGTGGCTTGTTTTTTTTTCCTTTTTGTTTTATCCTTTTGTTCTGAGATTCTAGATTCCTAGATTTGGTCTGAGGAATCAGATGGGGCAAAAATACATCTGTTGTCCCTCTTAGATCATATAGATGAGAAACTTTCTGATAACAGATTTGCTGTGTTTCTGTTCCAGAGGTTTTTTGGAGGACTGCTACAGGACTGGTTGCTTCCATTTGCTGAGGCTATTGCAGGAAATTCCTGGTCCTCTGTCTACTCTCTCTTGCTAGACACTTCTGCTGAAGCCAGTTTTATGGTCAGAAAGCAGGGAAAGGCTGCTGGTTTGGAAGGCAGGGAATGTTGCTTGCTTCTTTCTTTGGGGGAGGTTTGAAGTTTGTTTGTAAGCAATGATTGGTAAGAACAGGATTACTGCAAACCAAATAAAACCTTGAGGGGTTTGGAGATTTATTGGTTTGTTTGTTTGTTTGTTTATTATTCTTAACATATTAGTCTTCAGTTCACAAATAAATCACAAATTCTGTAAAATCTGAATCTCTTACTTGAGCCTCTAACAAGATATAAATAAATGTATACTCAGTTGCAGCACGTTTGGGGAGTTAGAGAGATATTTTCGTTTAGCTAACCCTGATGTTTGTGTTTGATTCTGTATTTACCTTAGCAGAACCTGAAGTGTGTGTCAGTATTTGGGGGAATGTCAGTGCTTTTGAAAAATTAAATGTCTCATTCATATCACCAATTTTAATTTCAGTAATATTCCACCCAAGGGATGCTAAACTGTGTTATGGCTTTGTGCCCAGGATCAGCATTTCAGCTATTTGCTCGCTGAAAGGCAGTACAGGAGATTTCTTGCAGTATCTGACTGGCTTGCAGAGTTCAGTACTGGTGATCTGCTGGCTAGGCAGAATAGGATAAAAGACTTCCCCCTCTACTAATGCAGATATTTATATTTAGACCTTAGTTTGCTAAGGATTGCTCTGCTTGTGCGTTGCCACCAGCACTGCTGGCATCTGACAAATGCTGGAAATGTTATGGTTTGGTTTTCTGTAGAAATGCTTACTCCATTCTACAGATGACTTTGTGTCTGTGTTTTCCTTCCACCAGAAATTCCTCAACCTTTTGACAGAATTCAACTCAGTCTCCCACAGGTTAGAAGACCTGAAAGAAAAGGATACATCAATTCCTGCATGTATTCATGAAGATAGAGACAAGAGACTAGTGTTTGATCATTCCCAGTAATAGTCCTGGTAACTTCTGAACTCTGCTCTGACGTGATCTCCTCATGTCTTCATCAACCTAATGGATTTTATGACACCTAAAAACCTTGTGTTGCTTGTCTGGTTGTTTTAAGTAATTCAAGAGACACAAAAAACCCCCAGCAACTAGAGTTTCTTTTTCTAATCAAACAGATCTTTCTTTTGGATCCATACTGAGCTGTTGAGAAGCACAACTTTTTGGCACAGCTCTTAGATGTTCATCATACTCTTTCAAACAATTCCAGTTCCACCTCTTATATCACTTTGGTGAAATTCGTCTTTCATAATTAATTTTAAACCCAAACAGTAATTTTTCTAGTTGCTTGCTTAGATGGAAAAAAGAGAAATGCTTACATAAGTCAAAGATAACATTTTTGGACTAAACTCTTCCCAACATTTAAAAGGAGAAAATAACTTATTTATAAATTTTTTAAAATTTTTAAGCTCTACATCACTTGTGGCTTTTTGGTTTTCTCATTGAACCCTCAGGAATGATGCTTGTGGCACTTGAAATAGCCCTGGATGAGTTGGGAGAGCCCCCTTGGTCATTGCAGGTGCTCAGTTTGTAGGTGGTAAGTTAGTAAATGTGAGCCCCAGCCAAACTGAGTGACACTCGTAACCTGCACTGCATGTCTGTTGGCTTTTCTGCAGACAGGTGAGGGGATCTGTGTAACAGTTACCACTGTTAGAATAAAAATACATTAATTTTTAAGCAGGAGGTTTCTTTAACTAAAGTTGTCTGTAATACTTAATCAAACCTCACACAAAAGGGTTGGATTTGTCCTGGTTTTGTCATCCCTAATGAATCTTCCTGCACTGTCTCTCTTTTGATTTTTGACTGCCTAAAATCAGCTATTGTCTTCATATATTCTGAGACTCTTGCCTTAAAGCATATGAAGAAAATTCTCCACATCTTGGAAGCTAAATCATATTTAACATGAATGTTATTTGCCACCCAACTAGCAAAGCTGGGGAATATTTGCTCTGCTGCCCAGCCGGAGTGAAACTCGAACAGCCACCAGATACCGACTGTGCCGAGGAAGAAATTAGATTCTTTAGAATTCAGACTGGAAATCATCTGAGGACAAGAACGTGTGAATTTGCTTCACTTTATGCATGTTACCTGCAGTCAGCTGGTCTCTGAGGAGCTATAACTCATAGCTAAGTGTTTGCAATATTGTAATACAAATATCAGGAGCAGCTGTGCCAGTGCGATGGCCTTTCCTGCACAGCATGGCCTGCTGCAGCAGGGCAGATGGGGATGCTGTGCTGTCGGGCACCGAGCTGGGAGGGATGGGGCTGATGCAAGCAGTGATCACACTTAGCTGGGGCTACCCAGCAAGGCCCCACACCACAGTCCCCAAAGGAAGACAAGGAGCATCCTCGTAAGTGAAGCAACCCAGCAGTCCAAATGCCCCATAAAGAGCTGGCTGTGAGAAGATGCAGAGAAGTAGGGACCAGTCTGCCTTATTTGCTTTGCTGTGCACAACTGTTAAAGGGGTTTGGAGGCTCAGCTAGTGCCAGCTTTACCTAATGGTTAGTTACTGGATACTTTTGGCCAAGTTTCTAGTTGGAGGCTTGAGATGTTTGAACTTCAGGGCATTTGCTGATTTCTGAACCCTGCCAAACTCTTTTCCCTATGAACCAGACCTCTAGAAGTGACACTTCTGTGGACCAACAAATGGCAAATGTTAAAGCTGATAGGAAAATCTTCCCTGCCAAATAAAGCTCACAAGTCTAGGTTTGGGTGTTTTGCTAATTTCACATTGTTTGGTTTGGGGTTTTTTTTCCTTGCTAGGAACAAGCTAGACAACGTGGGGATTTCTCCCAAATCTGAAATCAGTCTTCTGTATTTCTGCTCTTCAGCCTTTTTCTATTTTTTAACCTCTAGTGGGCATCTTTAGAAGGACAATGAACATAAAGAGTTGGAAGGAATAGGTAATTTGTTATAGGAGACTGAAATATGTGAGGAATATTAGATGTAGACAAAGGTCAGAATTAACATTTAGGTATCTGAACACATACATTTAGAGGAAATGGTGTGTTAAACCTGAACCTCTATTAGCAATGATCACAAAATTCAGATAAAACCATTTTGCATTAGGAAACAGGATTTTCTCACCAATTCATTGCGTACTGGCTGTTCTGGGATCCTCATCCATTTGAGATAATCTTCAGAGAGAATCCTGCTTCTGAAAACGCCAGTCCCGGATAAGCATCTGAACTCAAGTGCTTTACTGAGATGATTTTCGACCACCAGGTATGAAGTTTTTTCATTTTTACTCTGTGCAGACCCTGAATTCTTGAGTCATTTGTGGTTCACACAGAATTAATTAATCTTGTCTCCCTCTACGCTGTTGTTTTCTCAGTATCTTTATTCCTTTTTCCTTCCCTCCAAAATGAACACAAACTGTGCTGTATAAAAGGTAATCACTCTGGCTGCCATAAAACACTCAGAGATTCATTTTGGTGTGAGGCTATCACTGACCAGGGCAGCCTCTCAGTGTGCTGACCCTAATCCCACAATCACCTCAAAAATACATCCAAACCTGCCTGTCTGATTTCCATCAAAGATTGAGATTCTCAGGTCTGATTTCTTGGGTTTATTTATTTTGTTCCAGTTCAGCTTTTCAGCACATCACAAAGACATTTACAAATACCTTGAATTATGCATTTCCCACGGGGTGAGGAATCTTTAGCCTAAACTCTTTGTATTTTCTTACATCTTATTCTGCTACTATTTCTCTCCAAATGGAAGGTAGCTGTAAAAAGCTAATTTAACACAGCACCATGATACAGTCAATGGTTTCTCAGGAAAAGAAGGTAGGGGTTGCAGTGCTGGGGGGCTTGGTGGCCGAGGGGTTGCAATACAATGAGACTCCTATTTTCTTCTGCAATAAACCATAAAGCCCACAATGTATAACCCGCCAGGAATGAATTCCCTCAGAATGATGTGGCGGGGATCTGTGATTTGTAGGCGCCACCAGCTGGGCGCAAAGTCTGTGTGCAGCTGGAATACAGGGAATAACCCAAGACTGGAAACTTTTCCAAGCCCTTCCGAATCTGAATCGTTCCTACAAATAAAATAGCATTTTTCTCTAAGTAAATAGATGTGGGTGTACACCCCCACCCCACCCCCCCCAACACACACACTCAGTCTATGAGTGTTTAAAGGCACTAAAGATGGATTCATCTTTTTAAAATATATTTAATTATGTCTCAAACTGTTGAGACTATATCCACTACATTGAGATGGAATTTCTAATCTATCAGCCATGTCTATTCCAAGCACGCTGGTGTGCACCACAGCCAGCTAATCAGTAAGCTACAACCCTTTGGCCCCAGGCACTGTGGAAGTGAATGTCCACGCATGATCATGAGACGTTCCTACACTGTTGATTCGTCTTCTGGCCTTTGAGGTGTTCTGCTCATTGCTGGTTTTTCACCAGTATCTGCTGAAGAATGAAATAGGGTTAAGCAGAAACACAGATCATCATGGACTCTTCTCACAGATAATTGGAGATAGAACAAGAGGGAATGGCCTCAAGCTGAGACTGGGTAGGTTCAGGTTAGATATTAGGAAAAAGTTTTTCACAGAAAGAGTGGTCAGGCACTGGAACAAACTGACCAGGGAGGTGGTTGAGTCACCAACTCTGGATGTGTTTAAGGGTCGTTTGGACGTGGTGCTTAGGGCTATGGTTTAAGGTGAATCTTGTAGAGTATGGTTATAGGTTGGATTTGGTGATCTTGAGGGTCTTTCCCAACCTGGATGTTTTTGTGATTCTGTCATCATTGCATACTCTGGAATATCAATCAACTTTCTGATGGCAAGGAAAAGAAAACAGTATTTTTGTGGTCAGCAAGTGACCCTTTTACATACCTAGTGAAAAAAAAAAATATATAAAATAACAATAATAATCCATGTTCCCACCACCACTGTTCTGTGGGAGCAGAAGCTGAACTTGTGTGACTTCAGTCACAGCAACCAGGCCAGTTTTAAGCAGGATAAAATCCTTCTGAGGTAAAAGTTCCATTATGAACTGAAAGACTGGACTTGATACACTTTTCTTTTTAAAAAACTTTTCGGTGTTTTCATGGGGATTCCCTCTGCCAGGAGGGCTTCAATGGTGTTTCACAGTGGTTTCCACGGCTGTGCGAACAAGACAATGGACAGTTCGAACCCAAGGTTAAAAATCCAAGCAATTTTGAAGTCAAGACCTCCTAATACCTCTGTTCTCGATACACTACCTCTGCTCTTGATGCACTGCTCCTGCAGAGTAATCCAAATGAATAAAATATCTAATAACATGTAAGAAAAGCACTGGATTTTCAAATGAGAATCACTCCAAAAACAGCAGAATTGGTATGCTGGGACAAAGCAGATCATATGCACATGTTGTTGCTGTTCCTTCCCTCCTGCTTTCTTTTCTGAAATTCCTATTGGTCCCATGAGGAGCAGGAGAATAAACCTGTTGTCAGTTTTATTGCAGAGCTGGCTGCCTAAACTGATGTCTCACTGCAACATGGTTATAAAAAGGAAAAAAAGAAAAACTGCCAAAAAGCCTTGTTGATGTAAATGATATTCCTGTTGGAAGACTCTCCAGGAAAGGGCCTCTAAAACAGGAGAAGCCTAATACATACAGCAGTATTTTCAAAACACCAACTTAAAAATTTAAAGCCCTCTGGTTTTTTTTTTTTTTTTTCCCCACTGCTATAATCTGTAAGGAGAGCTGCCAGGGCTCCACTCTGGAAGAGATGGAGAGAAAAGACCAGGATAAAGCAGAGGAGGCTGGTCTGCTGGTGATACTAATTTAAAGTCAACCCACAAGACAAATAATTTTCCATAGTTTGGAATACAACCTGACCTAAAATTACCACTTTTATGTTTACTAAAGCTTCAGGGAGTTACCATCATCAATGCCCCTGATTTTTGGCATCCAGAGAATGATGCTTTTACTTCTTTCACTGACAGAGGCGTCTAGCTTGTACAATTCCTTGTGTCTTTCTGATGAGACAAACTGTTCATAGAAGTTGTCCCAAGGTCTGGCATGATTACTGGATTGTAAGCTGTGTGTGCTGTCTTCCCAGTGAGCTCTGCACTCCTTCCCTACATCAGGCTTGTCATGTTGCATTTGAAAATGTCAATACGCTTGGAAATTTCATTAAAAGCTGAACGTTGTCTTGGGTTTGGATAATTAGGAAGGAAATCTCAGGAGAATATTTTTCCCTGTGTCACTGCTTATATTTCTTACTTATAACCAGGCAGAGAGCAATACCAATACAAAGCTCACTGAAGCCATGACCATTAAAATGAAAAATAGCCAGAGAAAGGCACTGATTTCTAGATTTCCAATTTGGTTTATTTGGAGACTGACATACCAAACTGTTCATTTGTTACATTCATTCCAACTGGCCTTTCACTGATGAGGTACCAGGCTTCCCAGAAGACAGTTCAAGGAGTAAGTGATGCTCTCTCATAGCCCTTAATGCCACCTGTGAGCCAGAACTTCTGATTTTGTGCAGTACCAGCTCTTGCCTATTCTTCATTGCCAGTGATTCCTTCAAAGAGATTTAATTACTGACTTCCACCAGCCTCTGCTTGAAGTTTTAGAGGAAAAAAAAAAATGTAAGAATCCATTTGACCACTCTTCTGAAAAGCAGAGATGTGAAATGAATATTTGTTGGACTATTGATTTGTACTTGTTCTTAAATACGCTGCAGCCTTAATAAGTGCCTTTGGTCCATCCCTCAGCTGGTGTAAATTACCATGGCTCAGTGGAGCTGAGCAGATTTGCATCATCTGAAGGCACAGTCCTTGGCATGTTGTAGCAGCCTGCTTTTTAAGAACGTGGTGGTTAGTGTGGCCTTTACAGCATTCTCAGCACATCTTGCACTGCACAGGCAGCTCCACAACCAGACTGCTCTGATCACCAGGTGATTCTTGGTGAAGAAGAGCAAGCACCCTTGTTTTTGTGATGGTTTCTGTCCTGGTTTGTTGCTTTGCTTGTATGTGACAAAGCAGAGCTAATGTGAATCTTGGGGAGCCTGTACGGCAGTCTTCACATCACTGGTCAGGAAGACCGACTGTGCTGCACTTGTGCCTGCTGCTCCTCACCCATGGGGCAGCCCCATTTCCACATTTCAGTAAGGAAGTGATCTCACTTTTATAGACATTTTATGACTCTTATGTTTGGAACACAACATTTCAATGGGTGGAAACCAAACCAACTCTACATCCCACTTGACTAGAGCTTCTTGTGAAGACAGTGGAAGTTCTGTCTGCTGCATTCCTGTCTCTCTAAGCCACTTGAACATCTTAGCCTCCAATAGTTGCTGCATATCATAGAATCATAGAACGGTAAGGTTGGAAGGGACCTCAAGGATCATCTAGTTCCAACCCCCTGCCATAGGCAGGGACACTCCCACTAGTACAGGCCAGGGAGGGAGCAGCCACAACCTCCCTGGGAAACCTGTGCCAGTGTCTCACCATCCTCACTGGAAAGAACTTCCTCCTAACATCCAGTCTAAATCTTCCCTCTGCTAGTTTAAACCCATTGCCCCTTGTCCTGGCATTGCAAGACCTTGTCAATAGTCCCTCCCCAGCCTTCCTGTAGGCCCCCTTCAGATATTGGAAGGCTACTATAAGGTCTCCTCAAAGCCTTCTCTTCTCCAGGCTGAAGAGCCCCAACTCTCTCAGCCTGTCCTCATAGGAGAGCTGCTCCAGCCCTCTGATCATCTTTGTGGCCCTCCTCTGGACCCGCTCCAACACTTCCATGTCCTTCCTGTGCTGAGGGCTCC
>VWZE01014634.1:61914-93774 GCA_013396675.1 Eubucco bourcierii | reverse complement strand
GTCCATGCTTTTCCAGTTTGGTGACCAGGATGTCATGTGGGACAGAGTCAAATGCCTTACTCGGGTCCAGGTAGATGACATCAGCAGCCCTTCCCTTGTTCACTGTCTCTGGGACTTCATCATAAAAAGCCACCAAATTTGTCAGGCAAGATCTGCCCTTGGTGAAGCCATTGCTGGTTACCACTAGTCACCTCTGATTTGTTTTCCATTTTCCTTAGCACAGCTTTTGGCAGGATCTGCTCCATGATCTTGCCAGGCACAGAGTTGAGACTGACTGGTCTGTAGTTTCCAGGGTCATCCTTTTTTTGCTTCTTGAAGATGGGTGTTATGTTTGCCCTTCTCCAGTCAGCAGGAACTTCACCAGTCTGCCATCACCTTTCAAATATGATGCACAGTGTTTTGGCAACTTCATCTGCCAGTTCCTTCAGGACCCGTGGGTGGATCTCATCAGGCCCCATGGACTTGTGCACATTACTTAGGAGCTCATAAACGTGATCTTCTACTATAGTAGGCAGATCTGCCTGCTCCCAGTCCTTACCTTTACCCTCTGCAACTTAGACATTGTGGTTGGAGACCTTGCTATTAAAGACTGAGGCAAAGAAGTCATTGAGCACCTCAGCCTTGTCCATATCTTTTGTCAGCAGCTCTCCATTTTTCTTCTGTAAGGGTCCCACACTCTCCCTAGTCCTCCTTTTCTCACTAATATACCTGAAGAAATTCTTCTTGTTCCCTTTAATGTCCCTGGCCAGATTCAGTTCTAGCTGTGCCTTAGCTTTCCTGACCTCAACTCTGGCTGCACCAACAGTATCTTTGTACTTGTCCCATGTACCCTGTCCTTGCTTCCATTCTCTATTGACTTTCTTCTTGCATCTAAGTGTACCCAGGAGCTCTCTATTCATCCATGCAGGCCTCCTGGCATTCTTACCTGCCTTCCTCTTTTCTGGGATGCATTTTTTCTGAGCCTAGAGAAGGTGATCCTTGAACAATGACCAGCTTTCCTGGGTCCCCTTCCTTCCAGGGTTATTTCCCATGGCACCCTGCCAAGGAGATCCCTGAAGAAGCTGAAGTCCATTTTTCTGAAGTCCAGAGCTGTGATATTGCTATGTGCCCTCCTTGATGCCCTGAGGATCCTAAACTCTACCATTTCATGGTCACTGCAGCCAAGGCAACCCTTCAGCTTCACTTCACTCACCAGCCCTTCCTTGTTGGTGAGGACTAGGTCCAGCATAGCATCTTTTCTCGTGGGTTCCTCTACCACTTGCAGGAGGAAGTTGTCATCAGTGCATTCCAGGAACCTCTTAGATTGCTGGTGCTTTGCTGTGCTGTCCTTCCAACAGATGTCAGGGTGGTTGAAGTCCCCCATGAGGATCAGGGCCTGTGAATGTGAAGCTTCTCCTATTTGTTCGTAGAGGACCTCATCCACTTCAGCTTCCCATAAGAGGGAAATTCAGAAATTAGTGCCATTTAACTCTACTTTGCTACAGTGTGCTACTTCACAACAGTCTTGATTTTAAGTGAGGAACTTCACTATAAAACTGCAATAGTCTCCTCACAACACCAGTACACATGCACGCTGATGGACCGAGTACTTGTCTCCATTTGCAAGCTACTAATTGTGAGGTCTTGCAATATAACAGGGATTTTTCTGGGTTGTAGAGATTCTAATATGACACAAATTCAGACAGACTTTGAATTCTAAGAATCATTTACCCATTATTTGGATGTATCCTTCTGTCATTTGATACAGCCTGAGAGAGTTGCAAATAACTTATTCAGTAGAAATCTAATCCTTCGGATACCTGCCCTAATTTCTGCATGTCTGTGCCCTTCTTCCAGTCCTGCTGAATGCCTCTACATTACATGTACTGCTTGATACGCTTTTACCTCTTCCCAAAGTTTTTCTCTTAAGCAGTTAGAACACAAGCAATAAAAATGTATTTAACAGTTCTATTGATTTGTTCATGAGGTACTGCAGTTCTGAGATAAATATAGGTTGGTAAACACTGCTTCGCATCTCATAAGTGAAAAATAGATTAAGGTAAGAAAAGACCCAAAAACATGTTAAAGACCATTCCTGTATCCGTTGGGAAGGCTTGCACTGCACAGCTGTCTCAAAAAACAGATGTGTGGGAGAGGATAGGGGCTCATGCTTCAGGTCTTCAAATGATATAATCTTTTTTTTTTTTTTTCCCAATCATATTGTGCACCCCTTTGTAGCTTTTCCTCTCAGATCGTTTTTCTCTCCTACCTGTGTTTGAATATTCCCTATTTGTTTTTAGGTGTGTTGATTTTACTCAGAATTCAGTGTGATAATAAGGCAATAATAGCACATTCTGCAGGTGGTCAGGGCTTGTGATTTCCTAATGCTAACAACATGGTACTGCCAACTGGCTCTTTTTTTAAATGATTCTTGCTGTACAGGTGTAAACACAGATGAAGATGTGACCAAGGACAGCATTTGGTGAGACGAATGCACAGGAAAGTCCCCAGTCAGAAGATTTGCAGGGGGGATGACAAGGTACTGTTGTACTTCCAGTATTGGTGGTCATTTGCAAGTTCAGGGTTGTTTGGCTTTCAAAACAAGTTTGTTTGGGTTTTGGTAGTTTGGTTTTTTTTACAGATTCTCCTGTCCTACCCTGAGCGAGCAAGTAGCAATATTTCCAGTTCTGCTTTTCAGTTCAATTAAATGAGCTGAGCAAAGCACTCAGGCCTTGGTGCAAATGTTGTATCCCATTGAGTCAGACAGCTGTGAAGGCAAGTCTGAGTTTTAAGGTCTTCCCAGGACTGAGGACTCCCTGTAGATAATCCTTCAGTCCTTGTCCCCTTTTCACCCTTCTTAGGAGCATTTCTCACTTGAAAGTTTCAATTCCTTTCACATGAATCAAGCTTTGGGTCTCTAGTGTTGCATACAAATAGCTCCCAGGAAACTGAGTATCCCCACTGGCACCAGTAAGGAACACTTCTAAGAGCAATGTTTAGTGGGGGTGGATTAAGTGCTTGATCTGGAAATCATAGAGAGAGAATGAAAGTGGAATTTCATGACATTGTTTTATGGAATTGCTTTTTTTTTGCTAGTACTGTGCTTTAGTTAGCATAGATAGGAGTAGATGCTGACACTGCAGAACCAAGTTTGAATCTCTTCCAAACTTCTTTACTACCAGGAGCCTTAATGGTTTTTGAGAACTACAAAGGAAAATATAGGTAACAGAATTAATTGAACAGAAGTCTGCTAGGGCCTTTCCCAATCTACCTGCACCCTGCTAGGTTTCCTGTTATAGATTATTGGAGAGGGGGTTTTGGCTTTCATCTCATACTGTCGGATCTTCCAACAGAGAGCATCTCTTTCCATCTAATTCATTGTGTTTGCTGTAGGTATTTTTCTGTACACTTCCATCATTCACAGGTTACCTTCTACCTGTATTGGAGTGCACACTCTGTGGTGTCTTTTACCCAAAATGCTCTTTTATGTCACCTACCTCTGGCTCAGGTAGTAGTCCCATAAATAGTTATCCCTGGGTATCTATTCTGTTATGCAGCAACAGGAACCACTGCAACCTGAGCTTTCTCATGTATAAACTTGCATCTGAATGGTGCCTGTTGTCCTTTCCAGTTTTCAATATTTACTTTGCCAGATGTTTATTAGAAACAACTTCCCACTTTTTTCAGGGGAGTAGGGAAGTAGTCTATGCAGGATGGCCTTTCCCTGGTGCACATTAGCCCTTCTCTGACTCCTCTCCTGCCAGCTTAAGAGAGGAAGGCATTGTACTGCTGCAGCTGAGCTTCCCCTAGAGATGCAGGAATATGAGCACTCCATGCAGACAAACAGAATTGAAGCCCTTGCAGTCTTGGCACGTTTCTCTGCTGGGCCTGCAGTGGAAACTTCTGCAAGGTTGTGACTAGAGACTTTAACACCAGCATCAGCAAGCAATTTAGCATAGTGCTGGCCCTCAAAGCTTTGACTGAAATTCATATCCAGCTACTGCGAACAATCTGTATGACTCTTTCCAGAACATCAACAGCTGTAGTGGGAACAGCAACTTCAAAGAACAGCAGGATGGTTTCCCTGGGACTCAAACTACCTAGAACAGATGAATCTCATGTTAGAGGGAAATTCCAGCCTTCTGCTGGTATCTAGTGTTTGAGCTGTGTGTGCCTTCAAGACACCCCTCTATGTGTGTGTGTGTGCGCTAGCATCCCACTAAAGTGAAACTGATGTCATACTGGATGTATAGATTTAAAAGAGCTTACCACCTCACCTCTTAAAGGAGATTTAGTTACTGATTTATTTCACAGGGAAGGAGGAAAGCAAGACCACAATCAAAAAAAAAAAAAATTATGTAAGTAACTAGGTCAATATATGAAGCTTGTAAAGATCTTCCTGATTTTTTCATAAAACTGAAATTAGCTTAAAGCATTTTCAAGGTAATACATAAACCAAGATGGCACAGCTGTCAAGACCAAATTCTATGTTGATTTACAGGATTGTGCTTCAGAGTTACGGGAATGATCTTTGGGAGGGATCTGGGAAGAATGAAGAGGGGAGACCTCCCCATTTCTCTGCAGTATGTCTTTCCCACGTGGTTTCTTGCTGAAAGCTTACACCATGAGCTGTATTTATTTGAAAGACTGGTGAGTAGCTACCTCTGCTGCAGCGTTTTGCAAATTAAACATCAGGACTATGACAAATTCAGGCACAAGTGGACACATCTTTGGCTACCTGTAGGGTAATGCTAACATCTGAATAATTTGAGGAACTGCATGTGAACTCGGGTGTGAAAAAAAAACATGAACTGTTTGTAGATTTCCTCCTGTTTTTATCTAACACTCTGGATTAGGTTACATTTTCATCTAGTAAACTAAAGAAGGAAGGGATGCTGCTTGGTGCACCTTGAATGGGTATCTGGAAAGAATGGGGATAAAAACTCATCAAGCCAGGCTGTATGTTTAGTTTCTAAACTGCATGTTTAGTTTCTAAAGTTTGGGGCAGAGTGCGGGGACAGGAAGGGAGGGCATTGTTGGGAGAAGGCATTGCACTGGAGAGAAAAATATGAATGTTATCATGAGGGACAGGAGGAGCTATTCAGTGATGTAGCTGCTGCCTGCGTATTCATATTCTGAACCTTTCCTCAGCACACACAGAACAAGTCACCTCTTAGGTATGAGTATGCTGACTCCTTGTTGACCCTGCTTTGAGTGGAAGGTTGGATTAGATGACCTCTCATGGTCCCTTCCAACCTGAATTATTCTATGACTCTAGCTATCCACTTTTTTTCCCCCAAGCTTGAAGTGACTGTCAGTATTCCTGACAAATCATGCCAGTGTAATAAAAACCTGGAAATTTTCAAGGATGGTTTCTTGAATGTCCAGGAAAACACAGTGACCAAAAAAAAATTACTCCAGGCATAAAAGCATGCTAGCTAGGAAGAAATGTAAAAGCAGAGATAGACAAAAAAACTCAAAAAACAAAACAAAAAGGAAAAAATAAACCAAACACAGCAAAAAAATACATTATATAGAGAGAATGAGAGTGAAAAAGGAAGTAACAATTTGGTGACCACAAAGATCAGACAAAGAGGTTGTGTCTGGATATTTGTGTTACAGTTAGTGAAACCATGTTTGATTTGAAACACGGAAGGGGTTTTGAATGGATCCAAGGAACTCCTGAAGCCTTTTGAAGGCAGAGGTAGAGATAATGAGTCTCTGCATGTGTTCACTGTTAAGCTGGGTTAGTTGCAAGATAAATCAAATTTAGGAAAAAAAATGCAACAAAACCTCTTCAGGCTCCTAGAGTTAATGTTGCAGCTAAATTAATTTCAGCATTCATTCAGATCTAGGGTGTCCACTCCGTCTTTGAGGTGTTATCTTCAAAGACAAGACTAAAATGGTAGCAGAGGACACGTCAGGATGTTTGTGTGCTGCGTGATAACTGCTAAAGTCAATCTTACACAATGCAAGGTTTTGGGGAGCTGGGGGGTTTCAGCAGTGCCTTGTAGGAATCAAGAGATTGCCTGCATGACCACTCCCAGTGCACCCAGCTGCTGGAGTATTTCTGACAGGTTTATTCCGGAGACTAAGGCGGGGGCTTATCAGAGGTTTTCACATCCTTGCTCACTAGACTGCCAAAGGGCTTAGATCTCAGCTGATGGAGTTGGAATAGGACAATGACTGAGGAGCTTTTTCCTCATACAACTGATCCTTCACTTTGCCTGCTTAATTAATCAGACAGTGTCACCATGCTACTGGGTGATTATTTCCTCCATGGCAAGGGAAAGTCCAGCTGCCTGCCATACAAGAGCAGGGCAAGGGAGGGGAATCTGCCCATTTACTCTGCTTTCGTGAAACCCCACCTGGAGTACTGTGTGCAGTTCTGGAGCCCCCAACACAAGAAGGACATGGAACTGTTAGACTGAGTCCAGAGGAGGACCACAAGGCAGAGGGCTGTGCAGAGGGCTGGAGCAGCTCTGTTATGAGGACAGGCTTTGAGGAGACATTGTAGTAGCCTTCCAGTATCTGAAAGGGGCCTACAGGAAGGCTGGGGAGGGACTATTTACAAGGTCTTGTAATGACAGGATGAAGGGTAATGGATTTAAACTGGCAGAGGGGAGATTTAAACTGGATGTTAGGAAGAAGTTCTTTCCAGTGAGGATGGTGAGACACTGGCACAGGTTTCCCAGGGAGGTTGTGGCTGCTCCCTCCCTGGAGGTGTTCAAGGCCAGGTTGGACGAGGCCTTGAGTGACCTGTTCTCATGGGAGGTGTCCCTGCCTATGGCAGTGGGGTGGAACTAGATAATCTTTGAGGTCCTTTCCAACATAAATCATTCTATGATTGCATGAGGAGCAGGGAGCACCTGCTGTGACTGCATGAGCTTCTAGTTTGTGCAAGGAGTTCAGGAGATGCTTTTTTGCAGTATTTTGGGTAGTCTGCATTGTTTGTCAGCTGGTTTAGTATGTGACTCCTTCCTCAGCAGCTCCACAAGCTACCTAATCCTTAAAGCTGAACAGGAGTTGTGTTGTGGAACCAAGGAGCAAGTTGCAAGACATAAGCCTATGAAAGCATTTGAGGAGGGCCAGCATCATGAGGGCAGAGAGCAGCCCTTTGTGCTGTACTAGATGTGGGTTTGCAGGGATCCGACTGTGCTGCAGCTGACTCAATCTCTGTCCTGGGATGTGGAACTCTTTGCATGGGTACTGATGGTGGAACAGGAAATTTTCTGTTCGTCTACAAATCCAAATTTCTCATTAAAATTGGTCATTAGTGAAATTAGTAAAAGTATCTATTAATACATCATTTGCAAATCTGCTGCAGGCTTACCAGCTCCAGAATCAATTTGGATGGCCATTTCTATGGCTTTGGCTATGTAATACACATGGCTGAGTTAATTCATATTAAGCATTAAACCACTTCCAGTTTTCGCTTTTTTCTATGCATTGCTAACACTTTTTAAAGACTTTTTTATTATTTCAAGTTTATGGGTTAATTTTGGCATATTTCCATTTTATGTTTAAAAAAAATTTCTTCTCTCTCATGTTTTCAAGGATAATCTATTACTGAGAACACTAATGACCTTGGATATGAGGTTCTATTTCCCTGCAGCTGCTTGTTGTATCAAAAGGGAACAGTACAGAGCACCGCTGGCAGCTCTTACACCTTTTTCCTTCAAATGGAGTGATACCTAAGTGCATTTTCCTTTAGATTGTTCTGTTTTCAGCAGTATTCTTCTGAAAATTGCATTCCTGTCTCATCACATGAATCATAAGCTGTATCTTCTGCGTGGGTTTCAGTATTTGTTTCCATTTCTTGCTACTCCCACATATGAGCAGATTTTGATGCATATTGTGCTAATATTATGATTGCTGCTCGCTCTGCTGTCTATGTATCAGGCAACCTTATTGATCTTTAGTTCACCTCAACTGCCAGCAGTTTTGCTCTGCCTGACCTAATTTCAACCACTGAAGGTGCTCTAAAATATTGATAAAAGCAGAGAGGTTATTTTTCTTTAACCATGGCAATAAAAATAAACCTAGTATTAGCCTAGGAAGATCCAGATTCTGAAATTTTCATGTAACCATCTGAGCAGTAGACAGAAACTGAGAAATTATATTCACTCCAGTGGAGGTTCCTGGTCATGAGGGACCCAATATTTCCAGAGGAGAGAATTAGTCCTTTATGAATGAATAAGCACACATACATGCATGTGCATGCACACACACGTGTCTTGAGGACAAGCCCAAACAGAGGCAGACAAATACAGATTCGTGCAGGCCAAGAAACCATTTGATTTAAATAAGAAGTTGTTCCAAAATTTATTATATATATTTAAATGAAGACACAGAAGCTCAGTAATGAAATAAAACTCTCTCCAGCAGCACCTGCAACTACTTTTTTAAATGCCAAAAAGTTCACTGGCCTTTAGTTAAAACCTATTTTTTCTTTTTTAAAAAATTAACCCCCCCTCCCCCTCCAATGACTGCATTTGTTGACTGTGAGCAGTGCCTGAACTGTGAGGCCTGTATATTGATCACACCAGTCTCTGTTTGCATTATTTAGCTCTTGAAGAGCATCTGCTGAGCATCCATCAGTATGGGGTGTGTGCCACCACCATATGGACTGCCAACTGCTGGTGGAGCCAGGGAGGTGCCGTTATGCTCCCATATATCCCCATACAGCAACACCATTAACATCTGGTGTACCACGATGCACGCTTGCTTTCGTGGCACCATAACAGCAGATTATTCATTCCTAACTACCACGAAGATCTGTAATGGGAGGGACTGTTCTGACTCAAAATGAAGTTAGGGAAACAGCAGAGGATTGCATGTAAAGAGCACATACTGGAATTTTGTTCCTCCTCTGAGTGCAAAAATAGTCCTTGGGATTATTTGAATGGTCCTTTGGGTCACAACAACCCCATGGTAAATTACAGACTTGGGGATGTGTGGTTGGAAAGCTGCAGCTTGGAGAAGGACCTGAGAGTATTGATTGACAGTCAACTGAACATGACTCTGCAGTGTGCCCAGGTGCCCAATAAAGCCAATGGCATCCTAGCTTTTATTTGAAACACTGACCAGCAGGAAAAGGGAGGCTAGTGGCCAGTGAGGCCACACCTCAAGTGTTGTGTTCAGTTCTGGACCCCTCAACTGTAGGAAGTGTATTGAGGTGCTGAAGTGTGTCCAGAGAAGGACAGCGAGGCTGGTGAAGGGCCTGGAGCATATAACCTCTGAGGAGTGTCTGAGGGAGATGAGGTTGTTCAGTCTGGAGAAGAGGAGACTGAGGGAAGAGCTCATCTCTCTCTACAATTTGCTGACAGGAGCTTGGAGCAAGGAGGGGGCAGCCTCTTGATGTCAAGTAATGGGACCAGAAGAAATGATTGGAATCTGCACCAGGGTATGTTTAGGCTGGATGTTAGGAAATATTTCTTCACTGAAAGGGTTGTCAAACACTGGAATGGTCTGCCCAAGGAAGTGCTGGAGTCACCATCCTTGGGGGCGTTCAAGCAACCTCCGTACCTGGCACTAAGGGACATTGTTTAGTGTTGACCCTTCAGTGCTGGGTCAAAGATTGCACTGGGTGATCTTTGAGGTCTATTCCAACCATATATATTCTGTGATTCTGTGAATATTGCCTTCTGCCTCTGGCAAACACACAGGAAGGGAGCAACTGCAGGAAATCATAGAATGATTTAGATTGGAAAGGACCCCAAAGATTATCTAGTTCTGACCCCCTGCCATAGGCAGGGACACCTCCCATGAGAATAGGTCAGTCAAGGCCTCGTCCAACATGGCCTTGCACACCTCCAGGGAGGGAGCAGCCACAACCTCCCTGGGAAACCTGTGCCAGTGTCTCACCATCCTCACTGGAAAGAACTTCCTCCTAACATCCAGTCTAAATCTTCCCTCTACTAGTTTAAACCCATTGCCCCTTGTCCTGTCATTGCAAGACCTTGTAAACAGTCCCTCCCCAGCCTTTCTGTAGGCACTCTTCAGATACTGGAAGGCTACTATAAGGTCTTCTTGAAGCCTTCTCTTCTCCAGGCTGAAGAGCCCCAACTCTCTCAGCCTGTCCTCATAGCAGAGCTGCTCCAGCCCTCTGAGCATCTTCGTGGCCTCCTCCGGACTCGCTTCAACAGTTCCATGTCCTTCTTGTGTTGGGGGCTCCAGAACTGTACGCAGTACTCCAGGTGGGGTTTCATGAGAACAGAGTAAAGGGGCAGAATCCCCTCCCTTGCCCTGCTGGCCACGCTACTCTTGATGCAACCTAGGACACAGTTGCTGTCTGGGCTGCATGCGCACACTGCAGACTCATGTTGAGCTTTTCATCAACCATCATCTTTTCTTACAGTCACAGGAAGGTAGGACCAATCTCACAACAGCTTGAGTTCTGCCCTAGGTGATCTTGCTTTGGCAGGGGGTTGATCTCTGGAGATCCCTTCCAACCCCTAACATTCTGTGAGTCTTCAAGGCATGCTGGTCTGCAGGGCATTGATGTAATTGTAGATGCAGTGCCAAAAAAAAAAAAAAAAAATTTTCTTCAAAGTTCAGTAAAATTTTGACTTGTATAATATTTTGCTGCTAAAACACTCAAGGGTCTGATTAGGTGCTGTGTGACCACATGTCTGCTAGTAGCTATTGGAAATGTTTTGATTTCTGTTTGATGACCATACTTTATGCTCTCCGGCTCAGAGCAGAAAGTAGAAAGGATCATGTGGTTTCCTTTATTTATGCTTTCCACAGCCTCGAACTCTCTATGTGCTTTCAGTCCATGTTCCTGGGTTTAGGCTTAAATCTAAATCCTTCAGATGCTGGTGGGATAAGGTTGCACAAATGTTTCAGATGTTCTTGGAATGTATTTCTAGCTCATGGAAATTTGCTGACAACTTTTCTTTCCCTATCCCCAAGTCGCTTCACATTGATCAGAGGACCAATTTTATTTTCCCACTGAAGTTCCTGAGGGCCCTTGGTATGAACTTACCTTTTATTCTTTATCACTAGGTAGCTACTAAATCAAGTGAAGTTGCTCTCTTGGACATAGATTTGGCAAGGAATCTCCAAATCACCAAATATTCAGTTCTTTACTTTTTTTAGTATATGATTTATGGAGGGTCCCATGCCAAAATTGTACACCACTGTAGACTGTCAGAAAATGCTGTTCAGAGATGACAAAGTGTTTTCTCCTGGGGTACAGTCATGTAGTAAGTAACTTCATTCATTTCCCTAAAAGAATTCCATTTTAACTAACATTTGTTATATGAACTTAGTTAACAGAAAAGCATGATGGTTTATTTCATACATGCCACCAAATGGATGTCAAATGGGGGAAACCAGCTTCGGAAGCATTTGTCACATGTGTAGGACCCATTGGGATGTTTAAAAAGAATGGGTAGACATTCAAACTAGTCTAGTTCCCAGAGAGAGTGACCCAGTTTCTCAAGATCTGACTTCTTTATGCAGGCAGCTCCATAAAACTTCAGACCCAGCTTTAAAATGTATCTGGAGCCAGGCTCCTTTTAATGTCAGCAGCATCCAGGTGCTGAAATGCCTGCTGAGAAGCTGGATATCAGCTCTTCTGAAAGTCTGTTCCCAGCTGGAGTACTAAGCATTTCTCAAGCAGGCTTGCACAGGTCAGATTGTAGCCAAACATCATATCAGTGCAGGGCAATTTAGAAACGATTTTGCAATGGAGCAGGCAACTCTGCCTTCTTCACTTTAGGACAGAAAGATTAACAGAAATGTAGCAGGGAAGAAAAAAACACCCATGACTCATTCCTGCATGGCTCCTTGCACACTGAACCAGAAGTGCAAACACCAGTAGTGGGATGTTTAACCACGAGAGCTTGGTCGCACCCCAGAGGGTTGCCTATAGTAAGCAAAGAACTCTCCTTGCCTAGTGGGATTGAAATGTAGGCAGAAGAATGATTCCCAGCTACAGTAGCAAAGACATTCAAATTGACAGATCTTGATATTGAGGGCAATTTTCTACCAGAGACACATTTAAACACGCTAAAGGTCACTAGCTGCCTCTCTTGACATGAGTCAGTTCAGAGTGGAAGACTTCTCTCAGCATAACCAAAAGATGTGTGAATCTGAATTTAATCTGGTTAAATACTCGGCATAAATAGACTGACTTGTAGCTTATTTCTTTATAGATACTTACATTTTGTGCATGTAGAAAAGTACCTCCTACCAGCTGCTATAGATGTGGAAACACATGGGTATACTCACGCATTCACTTTGTCTCACATGAGCTTAAAGTGAGATCATCCAGTCCAACACTCAGCCCTACCAAATCAGCTAGACCATGGCACTAAGTGCCTCATCCAGTCTTTTCTTGATCACCTTCAGGAATGGCAACTCCACCACCTCCCTGGGCAGCCCATTCCAATGCAAAATCACTCACTGTGAACAACTTTCTCCTAATATTCAGCCTGTACTTCCTCTGGCACAACTTGAGACTGTGTTCTCTCATTCTGTTGCAGGTTGCCTGGGAGAAGAGGCTGACCCCCACCTGGCTACAACCTCCTTTCAGGTATTTGTAGACAGCAATGAGGTCACCTCTGAGCCTCCTCTTCTCCAGGCTAAACACCCCCAGCTCCCTCAGCCTCTCCTCACAGGGCTGTGCTCCAGGCCCCTCGCCAGCTTTGTTGCCCTTCTCTGGACATGTTCCAGTACCTCAACATCTCTCCTGAATTGAGGGGCCCAGAACTGGACACAGGACTCAAGGTGTGGCCTGACCAGTACTGAGTACAGGGGCAGAATAACCTCCTGTCCTACTGGCCACACTGTTCCTGATCCAGGCCAGGATGCCATTGGCTCTCCTGGCCACCTGGGCACACTGCTGGCTCATGTTCAGCTATTATCTACCAGCACCCATAGGTCCCTTTCTGCCTGGCTGCTCTCCAGTCACTCTGTGCCCAGCCTGTAGCGTTGCTTGGGGTTGTTGTAGCCAGTGTAAAACCCTGCACTTAACCTTGTTAAATCTCATCCCATTGGCCTCTGCCCACCCATCCAGCCTGTTCAGGTCCCTCCTACCCTCCAACAGATCCACACCTGCTCCTAACTTAGTGTCATCTACAGACTTGCTGCTGATGGACTCAATCCCCTGATCCAGATCATCAATAAAGATATTGAACAGGACCAGGCCCAGCACTGATCCCTGGGGGACACCACTAGTGACAGCTACCAACTGGCTGTAGCACCATTCACCACCACTCTCTGGGCCCAACCCTCCAGACAGATCTTGACCCATATCAGAGTGAGTCTGCCCAAGCCACAAGCTTCCAGCTTTGCCAGGACCTTGTGGCAGATGGTGTCAAAGGCTTTGCTAAAGTCCAGGTAGACTACCATCCACAGCCTACCCTGCATTCATCAGGCAGGTAACCTGATGATAAAAGGAGATCAGGTTGGTCAGGCAGGACCTGCCTTTCCTAAACCCATGCTGGCTGGGCCTGATCCTTTAGCCATCCTGCAGGTGCTTTGTGGTGGCACTCAAGATGACCTATTCCATAACCTTGCCTGGTACTGAGGTCAGGCTGAGAGGTTTGGAATTTCCTAGTTCCTCCTTCCAGCCCTTCTTGTGGATGAGCATCACATTGGCAGCTTCCAGTCTTCAGGGACCTCTCCACTGAGCCGGGACCATTGACAAATGATGGAGAGAAGCTTGACCAGCTCATCTGTCAGGTCTTTCAGCACCCTAGGATGGATTCCTTCTGGTCCCATGGACTTGTGAGGATCCAAGTGGCTCAGCAGGTCCCTTACTGCTTCCTCCTGGATTACAGGGGGACTATACTGGCCTCTGGCTCCATCTACCAGTTCAGGCCAGTTGTCCTGGAGACAACCTGTCCCACTATTGAAGACTGAGGCAAAGGAGAGGTGTTAAGTACCTCTGGCTTTTCCTCATCTTTTGTTAATATATTCCCCTCTTCATCTAATAAGGAGTGGAGGTTGTCCTTGCCCCTTCTTTTGCCATTAATACATTTATAGAAGCATTTTTTATTCTCCTTAACAGCAGTGTCCAGTCTAAGTTCTAAATGGGCTTTTGCCTCTCTAATTTTTTTTCATACAAGACCTAGCAACATCCTTAAACTCTTCCTGGGATACCTCCCCTTTTTTCCAAAGGTGATATGCCCTCTTTTTGTCCTTAATTCCTTTAGAAGGTACATGCCCATCCAGTCTGGCTGTCTCCCTCGTCGGCTCACCTTCCAGCACATTGGCACAGGCTGTTCCTGCGCTTTGAGATTTCTTTCTTGAAGGAGGTGCAGCCTTCCTGGACCTTCCTGGATTTGTGTGCTGTTGTTGACTCATTGGTGATTTGGTTGGTGACCACACCATGCAGGTTGAATTTTGTTGTAATTAATATCTGTAAAACTCTGGACCACTAAACCTTCTCACTCAAAGACTTGAGATTGCTCATCCATTCTGAATAAATTAGAACTTAAAAAAAACCACTCTAGTGAGGTTTTGCCAAAGTTGAGAGAGGGCTCTGGTGTCTGGAAGGCAGTATCCTCCTACCTCTAAATGGTACCTACAAACAGGAGATATCAGAGGAAGCAAATTTAGAGCTCTTTGATATACTCTAACCTGCCAATAGGTTAATTTTTAAAAAGTTGTTGGCAAACCTGCATCACAGAAAGAATAAAATGATTTACAGGCATTTTGTCATGGGCAAGCCGCATTTCAGAAGAGGCCTTTCTGAAAGAGCTTTCCCTCTCAGGCTGCCTCAGGTGTGGAACACCTTTCTGATGATAGTAGCAGTTTCATCTCATCTGAATGTACTGCTGGCATCCACACCCCCTCCAGCGTGGCCCAGGGACTCCCGCTGAATTACTTATCAACTGCCATTTCAACCAGGAAGTTTGCCTTTCCTCCTGAGCCTCCCATTCCTGCAGTCATTGCCAGAATCCTGTCAGAGATTCTGGACAAGGTCATGACTGCAATTCCTCTGTGGCTGGCAAAACCACGCTTCTCAGCTCATTGGTAGACTCCTTAGTTGTCTTTAGGAAGGTTATCATCTCAGGGAATCGCTGCTATCAAAAAGATTATTCTTAAAAGCTGTGGAGTTACTTATTCAGTCTGTCAAGCCTCGTTACATTAAAAGACTCCATGACAGAATATCTAAGAAATTTATCTTTTTGTTCATGGAAGGCAATGATGGTCCCACTAAGGAAACTGCAAATTTAATTATACAGTAGATTTCCTCACAGACAAAATTTCCAAGGACCTCAGTGTGTCAGCACTTGCTTTCAGATCTTAATTCTCAGCACTGTCTTTGGTTTTCACTTGCTAAAACACTTTGAGTGACACTGTTCATCCGAAGCAGTTCTCCAGGTCCCAGGCCCGTACCCCTAGCTCACTCTGAGCTGTATTTACTTCCCAAGGAGGCCAGGGGATTCCTCATTTAATGTGAAGTGGGTAGAAGGGCGCTCTTAATTGCCGCTTTAAATTCTTTATTAAGCATTATCTGTTCCCGTTGAGCCGAGAGACCCCTGTGCTATTCCTGGAGCTGCCACTGACTCTCTGTGTGCCTGCAGATAAGTTGCTCAGCTGCTCAGTGCCTCACCTCCCTCCTCCCGAAATAGCGACACTTTCCCTTTGCAAGCACTTTCCATCTGTGGTGTGCGCCGGAGTCAAGGGAAAGGCTTCACAAGGTCGCTGCCGTTACTCCTCTTTTGCAATGGAGAAACTGAGGCAGGCAAGGACGTAGACCTGGCCCAGCACTAGTGCCATAGCTCCAGCCGCATCATCCCACACCACTCCAGCACTCACTGGGCTAGCTGCCTCCCTAAGTTACTCCTTGTATGCTAATCACTGGACTCAGATTATGATTCACTGCTAAGCTTTGTGGCTTCTTTCCTGTGTCCTTTCTTTGTGCGTAACTCTGCCTTCTGCAATATCCAAGCAGGCAGTTTTTGAATAGCTGAACTGTTGAAAAGAAATTCCTGACAGGTTTGAAAAAGAGCCCCTTTGGACAGCAATTGCACAGCTTGAGCTAATGACCTCCTGTTGTATTTGCCTTCTCCTTTGTCTCTAGACAGGTCTGGATTTTTCTCTTGACTCACAATGATTATTAACAGATCTTTTTCAGTTTAGCAGAGAAAGATTTAGTCTCTGTATTTGTAATTCTGGCCTTTTCAGAGAAAGCCAGTATAAACAGCACTGTGTCCTGGCCCAAATCCATTCTGCATTACTAGGGTGGCATTGATCTGAGATCTCACTCCATTAAAATTTGAAGTCTAAAGCAGTTCCTGCTACAAATGGGGTCTCTCAAGGTTTATACATTAGTTTAGCCTTCAACATTGCCAGATGGTCAAAAACTAGAATGTGTCACAAATGTTACTTGTGCCCTTCACAAAATGACACTTTCAAATTAGTCTGTTTCCATCCACTTACTGTACAATGCTACTTCCTATATGTAAATAAATTGTGATTCATTATTCCACTGACAGAGGAAAACAGATTTTGCGGAAATGTATTAATAGGTTCCTCAGGTCTTCTCTTTTAGGCAAGGAATAAACATTTGTCCTGTCTGCCTGTTGGGTTCTTTTCAAGTTACTTGCACACTCATTATCCAGTCCCTTCCCAGCCTATCAGAAGAGAGGGTAGATAGGAAATCCCCAAACCCTTCCTCCACGAGGTACAGAGGCAACTGGCCTCTGCATGAGAGAGCACTTGCCTATCCCCTCCTCCAACCCATCTCTCTTGAGATCTGGGTCTTCTGGAGGCTCATTTGTGCTGAGTAAGTGTATGAGTAGAGCTCATTTACTCTTTTCACTATGAAGGTCAGGTTTGGAATCAACCTAAAATTTGGAGTAGATTCAACTCTACTTCACAGTTATCAAAATACCTTTTTTGCTTCCCTTCAAGTGTTCTCCCAGTGACACCATTGCTACCACAATCCTTACCAACACCCTTCTCCAGGACAGATGGGTCCTCTGTACTGGCCAAAGCAATCTTAATGGTGGTCCTGCATCTTCATGGTTATTCCTGTCAGATTTCTTCATTTCCAGTAGAGTCACAGACCCTAACATTGAGAAAAACTGTAAGACTAGGGGTATGTTTGCTACCTCTTCCCCACATCTAACTTCTAACTGGTAAAGTCTATGTTGTTGAGATCTGGCCTTAATGCAGGCAGACATGATGTCAAGTTCTCCAAAATTTCAGGCCTCCAAGATGTAGAGAAGCTGTAATTCTGGGCAGGTTTGTGTACATGTGTTGTTTTCTTTCTTTTAGAACATCGTTATATGTTGTACGGTACGTGATGGTGCAAGAAATTCCTGAGCTTTCGCTGTGTCTAGCTCATTGATTTTTAAGAGTCTGGGAGTTTGGAGACTCTGGAAGCAGCTTGACACGTAATGTGAAACCTGCAAATCCTGCCAATTGCCATGGAAAGGTGAGAGAGGTGAAAAAAATCATTTTACACTGTAGACTTTGGCTCAATTTTTGACACTGAGAAAACAGCTTTTGCCAGCAAAAGCAAAAGCTGCAGAGCATGGGGTGGAGAACAGAAAGCCAAGCAGATAAAGTTGCACTAGCTGCAGTCCCAGGACCAATCATGTGTGCCCTGGGTACCCTGACCACAGCAGTGAGGGTAGCCAAACTTTCTCATGCATACCCTAATTGCATCTCAAACCTCAGCAAGATTGTATTTGCAGAAGAAGTCTTTATGGCAAGGAGGTGATGAGGGCTGTCAATGTCTGACACACTGTGAGGACAAGTGTGCCACATTTCAGTGGCTGTAGCTCAGTATGGTTTCATTCAATTCCGCACTAACCTAATATTTTCTTTTAACAGCTATGTGATGGGCTTCTTCCCTTTCCAAAACTTCTCAAGCAAGGTGCAGTGGTGTTTCTATAATCTTCCTGCTGACAACGACCAGATCATTCTTTAACCTTTACTTTCAGCATTATCTCAGTGTCTGCCTTTGACTCCTACTGATAATGAACTGGTATCTTGCTGCAGCTTCAATGATCTTGAAGACATTGGTAGGACAGGTTTGTGAGTAGTGATGGTATCTTTCATTTGACCAACTGGTACAGACAAAAAAAAAATTGGACAAGCTTTTTGATGCTCTGATAAACAAATGCATATGTTGCACTAATAAACCTGTCACATCTAAAGGAGCTCAAAGTGCTCTACAGATGAGTGAAGTCACTCAGACATTCCTGTGTGATTTGCTCACCCCATCAATGCATGGAAATATTTCTCTTACTTCACTTGGACCACATTTCAGCTGCTGTGCAGTAAACTGCAGCTCTATTTCCTATCTCTCTGCAGTGCCAGGGAGAGAGGATCAAGATAGCATCTCTTACTTGCAGGGTGACTCCTCTGACAGTACATGAAAAGGTGAAAGGAACACCAGTTCCAAGGGAGTTTATCTTATTGCATCTGAGATGAAAAATGGAAGACAGGAAAGGGAAAGGGAACTGAAATTCAAGAATCAAACCAGGAAATCTGAGAGCAAAATAGACTTCTTTCTGTGAAAAGCCAGGGTTTTCTTAAGCCTATATATTGACATTCATTTTGTCAAGTAGCTAGCAACGAGGAAATGAGAGAGTCTAACACAGAACCATGAAAACATTTAAGGGAGTGGAGCATCTTCCTTACAAGGACAGACTGAGGGAGCTGGGGCTCCTCAGCTTAGAGAAGAGAAGACTGAGAGGTAACCTTATCAATGTTTATAAATATGTAAAGGGTGAGTGCCAAGAGCACGGAGCCAGGCTCTCTTCGGTGATGCTCAATGACAGGGCAAGGGGCAATGGTAGAAGTCGAGGCATAAGAAGTTCCATGCAAACACGAGGAAGATTTTTTTCACTGTGAGAGTGACAGAATACAGGAACAGGCTGCCCAGGAGGGTCGTGCAGTCTTTCTCTCTGGACATATTCGAAACTCACCTGGATGTGTTCCTGCGTGATCTGGTATAGGCGTTCCTGCTCTGGCAGGGGGGGTTAGACTAGATGAGCTTTCAAAGTTCCTTCCAGCCCCTAACCCTCTGTGATTCTGTGAAACATTTCCTGTGATTGTACCAGAAATGCTGTTACTCAAGTGCCCTGAGTTCTTGTACCTATCTCTATTCCCTGTCTTTTTTGCCACGTTCTTCCGTGTGTCTGCTTTCAACAGCTTTGGGGTAAAGCATTCAATAGGTCACTCTGATATTTCCAGTATGCATCTTACTCTGTCAGAGGTCCCACTGAAGCCAGGTAGGCTAATGCTACTCTAGCAAACATATCACACCTTACAGCTAAATGACTGCGGAGCATTCAAACAGCACCAAAGAATAAACAGCTGTAAGCAGTAAGACTATTTCTAAGAGGAGACTAATGCAGAGCATCCTTTAATGCTGCCATACCCAGCTAGGGCTCCTGGATCTGCATATGCCTGTAAGCTAAAACATTCTTGTTCAAGAGCTTTGAGAAAACCCCACTAGAAAATACTGCAGTTGCCCATATGGCAGACCTAACCATTGATATCCTAGCTCAAAATCCACTGAACGGATCATCTTGAGACCTCTTTCAGTTTTCCTTCCTCAGTAAGGGCAATAAATCAAGCTAAGTTAAAAATTTTATAGCTACAGCTGGTTTTGACTTATGCAAATGCAACATTTCAATCACAACGTATGGGAAAAGCATATTTTCCCCCTTCCCTCATATAACTCAAAACCCACTCTCCTGACTTTTCTGAAGCTCTTCAGAAATTATTATCTCTGGGTGGAAGCTACAAAGAGGAAATGCAACCCAGCAGGAAATTGTTCAATTGGAAGATCTCTGAGCAACTGAAATAGATGGAATTTGGAATGTTAACTACTATTTGTTTCCTAGCAAGATCTGTGTCATAGGATACTTCAGTTTCAAAATTATGATAATTTATTATCTGGGCTTCTCTCTAAAAGAGTATGCCTGGAAAAGTTGCAGTAAATCACTTAGTTTCATTATTTTTCCAGTTCTTCTTGCTCATTATGCTTAAAGCTATGTGATGTGATTTCTTTGTTGCAGGCACAATACAAAACCACATGAACTGAATTGCTTCCTGATGGAACTGAGTCGTCATTATCCTATCTTTTGCTTTTGAACCATCAGCGCATGAGAACAACTGGGAACCCCAGTTGAAAGTCAGGATTTAAAGTATCCTCTCTTGCCTGCTCCTACAGACTGCTGAACTGGATTACGAAGCATTGGGGCTGCAAAGAAGCATAGGGACAGCACACATCCAGAGCACACTTAACTCCACAGCTTTTTTGTCTCCTCTCTCTTATTTAATTACAGTAGAGTTGTTCTGGAGGAACAAACCCTGCAGCACTGAAATGCAGTCAATTACAGGTGAACTGATCATGAATGAACACAGGGTAAAACCTTACTTCTGAGAACTGCATCGAGCATGGATGACCTTCTGCTCCCCACACACAGGGGAGGAGAAGAGGACAACAGCAGCTATTTGGGAGGGACAAAACACTGTGGGCACTCTTGAGGTTGGTCACACCAAAAAGCTAAGCTTTTCCTGCTGCCACCTCACAGCAGAGCAGTACAACTGATGACGGAGGATCTCCTGCTGCCACGGTCCTCGCAAGAGCACTGCTCCCTCATCAGCTTGCTTTGTGAGGAGACAATCCACAGGATAAGCCTGTTGCTGTAATTAGAATGCCACGCTTTATCATTCCTTTGCAATCCAACTTAAATCCCTGATGTGCTGTGCCAGAGAAAGTAGCCTTTCTGTGAAAGCCTCCCGGCAGCGATCGAAGGGCTGCTGTTTACGCTGGGAGCAGCAGAAGGCATCTTGCGGGGGAGTGCAATAAGAGAAGGGAGGGAGGAGGGCAGGAGGTCATTAAAGCATTGGACACGTTAAAAGAGTAAGCAGATTAAGCACGATGCAGGAACACCAGGCCCTGCTCTGCTGCTTCAACTGCTTGTTCCAGGAGGAGAGCAAATCGCCTGTGTTTCTCCAAGACACATCTTCTAGGAAGCTGAGGATCTCCAATCACATCACGGGGACATGAGGGAATACCTTTGTGTTCACTCTAGACAGACAGCTTTGGTCTGTAGATAGAAATTAACCACTGGTGTGTGGGAACCTGTACACTGAGCACAGTTGATCTGGGCTTGGGAAGCGAGTGTGTATCCTCCACCCTGTCAGTGTGGGACAGATTCACGGCAACATCTCAGCACAGCATCTAAACACATGCATAAAGTGCACAGATGTTACTGCATAGTAGTTATAGTGGTCTGAAGGTAACTACTGTCTCAGGAGATGCTGAACCACTGGGAGGTGGAAATTAGGATACTGTCTGGAAGAGAGATAGCACACAAGGGAGACTGCTCAGGACCTGCCTGCCCTCACAGCCTGCTTTCAGCATTGCTTGTTGGCCAGTGCCAGTGGCAGGTTGCTGAGCTAGACAGACCTTTGATCCTGGAGTTTTATAGCTGATCTTGCAGTCTGATATTGAACAGGAAGGTTTTCTACAGCTTATTGTACATCACTCCACTTGTATCAACAGGGGTTGGTCCTTCTAAGATGAGTTTTAGAAGTCTTTTAATTCTCACCCATAATAACAGTCCTACTTGGGACCTGGAATTCTAAAATAGTATCTTCAGAATAAAAATTAATAATAAAATAATTAAAAAAAAAAAAAAAAAAGAGCAGGATTTCTTTCTTGTTGTTCAAACTACAAAGCATATAAAATGAGGCATATATTGATCTCTTTCTCCTTGCTGGCTTTGGTAAGTCAAGGACTCATGCAGGCCTGCCTATTTGTGTCTGCATTAATGACACACGTGAGACTTTGCAGTCAGACAGAAAGGTGTGTGCCACCTCTCCCCATCAGCTACCGCCCTGTGCCTGTCTCTGAGGCCACAGCTCTGTGTCTGTAGGCCGCTGCGTGCCTGTGTTTGAAATGCTGCTGCCAAACCAGTGCCTGTTGCTACTCCCCATGCCTGCTCCAGGGTAAGTTTCTGTGTTGCTGTCATCATAAACCCTGAATGTCTGCTGATTCCCAGCTCCAGGACCTAAGTATTAGTTCCTTTCCTCTCTTTTCTTCTCAGCTGTGGAAATTATGATGTTTGGGATCAAGTAGTTGTATCTTCCTGGCTACTGCCTGACTGTTATTTAACTAAAGCAAGGTTGAATTGTCCTTTTCTCCCCCACAATTTTCTTTCTGTTACATGTCCCATGGAGGTGTACACATGACTCTTGTATCATGCCTGTGTTTCCTGGTTTGCCGCAGACCTGAGGAATTGGGAGCTTGTAAAGGAGCTGATGTGAAAGATGTGCTGATGCTCAGATGGAGCAAACAGACTATGTTTGCAGGCAGGTGGCAGCTTGCACATCCTCTTCCCCCACTATATACCCTGCTGATGCTGAAGTATTGGTGTCAGAGCCCATCTCCAATCAACGTATATCAGGTTGCAGTTTGCTGCTGCAGGGTGTAGAAGAAACCTCCCCACTTTTTTGCATTGCTGTTTTTCTCATCTTCTTTGCTTCTTTTTAAAACAGGGCAGAATATTCCCCACAATAGCTCTTCATGTAAGAGAAGGATTGTATTTACTTGAGTTACAAGTATCTTTACTGACAGGTTTATCCTTTGCATCATAGAATACCTATTTGGGCTTTAAAAGGTGCACTGGCTGTCTCTTTGAAGCTTGCAGCAATAGGCCATTCTCATTTGAAAGATATATCATTACCCCAAAACTAAACATATTATTTTACAGATCCCAGCTATCCTGATTCTTTGTGCCTAAGGGTCTCTGAGCAAAAGGTGTCATTTGGAGCAGAGATCAGAGCAAACTCAGTTATGTAGATATTACATTTTCCTGCTCCTTCAGAGAAACTGCATTCACATCTCTCACCAAAGAGCTGCTGGGTTGTTCCCATCCAATAGGTACTTGTCTCTGTGTACCTGACGTTGTTATTTTTGCAGGAACATACTTCACATTCGTAGCATGAAGAACGAGAGCTGGCAGTCAGTGGCATTAACTAGCCCCTCGTGGTTTGTTTTTTGCCACGAACCAAGGCCCCAGGGAAAGCACATTTGTTGGGCAGCCCTGAGCAGAGGAGGCTGTGGGACCATGGGCCAAGGGATACAGGGCGAAAAGGACAGGGATGGGCAGAGCTGGGCAGGTGTGGGCAGGGGCAAGGCTGAATCAGTAAGCTGCCTGATGACTAAATGGTTGGCCACAGTGCTGAGGTCAATCCTGTACTTACTTTCTACTGCACCCTGCTGTCACCAGAATGGCAGCATGTGGGCATCCTTGCCAGGAAGCCTTGTGGCCCGAGGCAGGGCTGACACCACACAGACACCCTCAGAAGCCACCACATTTCCAGCACAAGTAATCCACAGACCATGGATCCCTACAGCCAGAGAAGGGAGGGACTGGTGTCTGGCACCCTTCAGCTCCAGGCCAGAGTTAGAGGAGAGATCTTGCCAATGAACTGCTTCTGCCTAATGAACTGCTCCTTTTCTCTGCAGCAGCAGATAAGAGCAATTAAACACTAGATAGCAGATTAATGATTACTGCGAAATCATGCTAGCTCATGGTGACAAATCTGTATAAATATTCACCACGGTGGTAGGCGAGGTGCTCAGGCACTGATGTACCCTCTGTGTGGCAAATCACTCAAAGGCGATGCAAAGAGGGAGCGTCTGCTGCTTGTCAGACCCATTAATTATCCCTGCGGATGAAACTGGAAGGAAGACCAGCTTACGTACGGTACATTGGATTTGCCAACGCTTATTCTGGGCCCAGCTGCCACACAGAAAGCAAGACAGGCTCTGGGTGTGGAATTTCCACCATGGTAGGATGCTGGCTTTAAAGGTTTGCTGCCATGGAATTGCAGTTTGGCTTAGAGCTGGCTTCAGGCTTTGTCTTTTTACTGGAAACTATGAGGAGCATTAAGTGATGACACTTTTTACCCATGACCTCTGGCTCTTGCTGTTTTTTCTATTCACTTCTTGCTTGCAACCCTGGGAGACAGCAAGCTGGACTAAGTGGATTTGGGGTCTGATCCCATCTGAGAAAGCCCATTAATAAAGAATGGAATGAAAGAGAGTAGCTTTGTCACTTATATTGAAGCGCTGACTAAATTATCTTTCTGGTTTTTGAAGTGTGATACACAGCCCTAGCAGTATTTGAGGTACCCAAAGACTAAGACGTGACCTGTGGTGTGATTTGTACAAATGAGCTTGAACGTACCATTTTCAGTATTGCATACAAAATGCTTGCAGAATATGGAAAGGCAGAGAAAGTAAGATGATAACTGGATGAGGCTGAAGAAGATTTGGATTTCCACTCTGAAATCTCCAACCGATCAATAGCTTTTACAGAGCAGCTGTATTCTGAGGATCCTGGAGGATTTTTGCCTCCACGAGTGTTTTACTAATGACAAGACGAGAGGGCGTGCTCAGGGAAGGTTTAGGTTGGATGTTAGGAAGCACTTCCTTATGGAAAGGGTATAGACACTGGAACAGACTGCCCAGGGAGTCACCATTCCTGGAGGTATTTAGGGAAAGATTGGATGTGGCACATAGTGGCGTAGTCTAGTTGATGTGGTAGTTGTTAGGTAATATGCTGGACCTGATGATCTCAGAGGTCTATTCCAGCCTCAATAATTCTGTAATTCTGTGAAAAGTCAGTAACAAGTATAACTATGTCCTAGTGTATGAGAGATGGGTGTTCAGCACCCTCTACCACACCTGCTGCTGGAACACCTCTCTGAGTGGACAGAGTAGCCAAAGTCCTGAGTTGTTCTTTGGAAATCTTGCCTTGTGTTAAGCAGAAATTTAACCAGCAGCTCATCAACAGTCACAGAAGATGGCTGGCTTTGAACTGGTATCACATCCGCCTTATAGAGCATTCCATACCTATATTTGCATATACATCCCCACAGAACAGGGAGTTTAATTAAATTTATTTCTTAACAAGTCAGCTATGTCCCAAATCAAAGGCATTTAAGTCTTTGCAATATCCTCAGTAGTTTTTTTGGATCTGACCTGTGATCAGCACAACTCTGAAAACAGGCAGTCCTTGAACAGGAGACGGTAATAAATATCTGAAAAGGTGATTGTGCCTCAGAATGAATCATTAAATCCTAAAAAAGGCATCTGTCACCATAGTGTTTAAACACTGCTTTCCCCCTCCCTCTGCCCACCCTCTCATTTGCACTAATTAGTGCAGGATGAGCTGTTGCCTAAAAACTAGGCAATTCTAGAGTATTTAACTGATTTTCATTTCTGCGAGTAGCATGCCTGAGGAGTCAGTAGCAGAGACTCATGCAAGGAGAGCTTTTACAGGCACTGCATTCACAATGCCTCCCAAGTTGGGGAGGCCAGAGGCGGGGTGGCAGCCCTGCCAGGGCTGAGGTGCCAGTTGACTGACGCTGTCCAAGCCAGCCCCTTCTCTCTTTCTCCTGATCTCCCAACCCACTTCAGCACTCACCCTCCTCACACAGCAGGTGGGTACTTGGACAACCATATCTCACCCAAAGTCACCCAAGGGATGAGTTAGCTGAGCAGTAATGGTCCCCTGGATATACGAGGTGTTTCAGTGCATGGCAGCTTTTCAAACCCTGCTCTTTAGGATGCAGAAGTTGCCAAGGATTATGAAGTTTTACTCTTAAAAGTGACATAAAGTGGAATCATGCCTATTGCACCCCAGTGGCTCTCTCCTAAATGTGCTCAGCTGGTATATAAAGATGTAAGCTCTTTTTCACTCATGAGCTCCAAAAATTTACCTTGGATTCCTGCTTTGTCACCTGTAATCTGTTTTAAAGACTCCACTGGGCAGGCGGTTACCAGGAGCCTTCTCCAGGAGCACAGCTCACATAAAGCACTGCGGCCCTCCAGGGCTGCTCAGTGCTCCCCTCCCAGCAGCTGCAGGGGCTGTTTGCACCTATCTCTATGGCAGTAAAAGTTCAAAAATGCCTGATGCTTTCCTGCTGTGCATGCCTCAGTGCTACTGCATCTGTCACACCCCAGTGCTTATTTGGGATCTGTAATAATTATCTGTAATTAGGGACCTATCTTTCCCGGAGCTGTGCCATGTGAGCAGGGCAGCCCCAGCTTGGAGATACTGAGCTGTGGCTGAGCATGGGAGAGGAGTATACCTCACATACTGCCTTTGCACTATTTGGTCCTCATTCCCAGCAGGATAAATGGTCCCCAAAACCCTGTTGTTGATAGAACCACATGCAGAGGTAAGAGCAGACACATTTGGAAGTCGCTTCACAGTGTAGAGAGCTGAGGGCTGTGCAGCTTCTCAGGGAGCTGAGAGCAGGAGCATTCAGAGTGATGCGACGTGAATTAGGCTTGCTCCTGTATTTGTTATGGCTTGTGGTTCAAGCTCTCTGCAGACCTCACCCCAACAGAGCCAATGGAGCAGAGAATTTGGCTATTTTAGTTCATTTAAATTCTTGTCAGGTTTTTTGCTTGCCTCCTTGACTTCCCCTCTCCCTTTGCTGGGACAGCTGCTTAGCTGGGCTGACAGGACGCAGTGCTAAGAGGGCAGCCCCAATTAACGGCGCTGTGATCACTTCTTCTGTCTTAAAATCCCACACGCTTCCAAATTAATTTAGAATAGATTCAATCATAGTCATTTGCAAGGTCTGCTGCTGGGCACTGCAAGGAGCAGTTTGCTAGTGGGATTATCATTCTTTGCAATACAGACTGCCTAAGTTCACTATGCCACATTCCCCAGGAATAAAAATGTGGCATGTAGCCCTGGTGTGGTTAAATGCGAAATATGTGTAACTATGTCTATGGAAGTGTCTGTTGTCACTTTACAGCAGCTACAGCTCTGCCTCTGTAGCTGTGTACAGCTGCCTCTGTACAGTGAAGTGTTCCTCAGGACACCCTGATGAAGTCAGGGGGCTAATGTCAGACAAGGTCATGGAAGAACTGCTTCATTTTCGTTTGTCTTCAGCTAGAGAGCAGCAGGCATAAGCAGTCAGAGAAATGTCTTGTAGGACAGCAACCCTCCCAGAAGTCCTTATTCATACCTCAGTTTTCCTAAGCCGAGACAGAAGCAAAGCCACCCACAGCTCAGGCCATCCTCTCTCCCTTTTCTTGTTACACCTCTGTCTTCTGCAAAGCTAAGACTGAATGCCCACCGATGTACTCTGATTGCCTTATGCTTTGTCTTATAAACAAGAAGTTTCTTCTTCAGACTAATCTTTAAGAAATCATACTTTCTTCTATATGTTCTGCTCTAAGTATCAGTTCTGCTCTTCCATAGCCAGCAAAGGTGGCCAGCTTGGACCTCTCCTGTGATGTGGAACAATTCCTAAATGAAAACACTTAAATTGTGAAATTGTATGATCTCCTTGCCACAACCCTTACTGTTCAATTCCCTTCCTGCCTTTTGTTCCTTCAGGGTCTCTCAGCACATGATTTCAAAAGTAATCAGTCTCTATTTCTGCTTTGGTTTTATGCCTAATTGCTGCCAAAACTCTAATTCATTATACAGAATTTCTCTGGACATAAACAGCAAGAAACAAGTGCATTGGAATTGCTCTTATATTTGGTAATTACAATGTCGTTCCTATTTTTTCATCTGCCACGTAGCTACGGAAGTAAGGAAAAACTGTTCACCTCTTCTTAAGCGAGGAGGTTGTTAGGCATAGCAATACCACAAGGACATATTTCTTTCCTCCATATCCTGAGTCCTGAGCATTTGATGGGCTACAGTCAGAAGGATCATGTGGTGCTGCCCCAGCAGTTCTGTAGGCTCTCTCTGGCAGGTGATGCACACATCATTGCCTCAGGTATACAGCCAGGTATATACGGACAGTGAAACCAGGCTCAGGCTTAGCTAACAACTCCAAAGGATTTGCATCCACTTGGCTAAAAAAATTGGCTAAGGGTGACTGAAAGAATGTAAATGAGGCAACTCCTTTTTCCTGTGTTTCTTTGTCTGAGGAGCAGTTTATAAATTCAAGGTAAGTATATCCACCAGTTTTGCACAGCTCTACTCTCCCAGGGTGAATAAATTTTTTTGATGGGTAAGTTAAAACATCATTATTTTTTTCATTATCATTGTCATCAGTATAAATGGCAGAGGTGTAGGGTTTTTGCCCAAGCTTTTAAATTTTCATGACAATTTTACTAAGCTGTTTTATACGTTATTAAGCACACTTGTGATTTGTTTCAACCTATACCTTCATGTGATGTTTTAAGTGAGTGTTCCCAGAAGTGGGCAAAGGAAGCCTGTGTGTAGCAGAACTAGCTGTGGTCTTGGGCTTCTCTGATGCTGGGTGCCCATGTTGGGGCTCACAGTCAGGGATAGCCAAGGTCCCTGAGTTCTTACACAGAGGTTTTATTACGAGATTCTTCTGAAAATCCCAGCCTGAGGGATTAATGGTGTTGATCATACTCAAGCATCAGGACACCTGTTTTGCTAAGACTCAGAATCACAGAATCACAGAATGTTAGCGGCTGAAAGGGACCTCAAAAGATCATCCAGTCCAACCCCCCTGCCAGAGCAGGATCAACTATACCAGATCACACAGGAATGCATCCAGGTGAGTTTTGAATAATTCCAGAGAGGGACACTCCACAATCCCTCTGGGTAGCCTGTTCCTGTGTTCCCTCACAGTGAAAAAATTCTTCCTCATGTTTGCATGGAACTTCCTATGCCTCAACTTCCACTCACTGTCCCTTGTCATTGAGCTTCACCAAGCAGAGCCTGGCTCTATGCTCTTGACACTCATCCTTTACACAATTGTAAACACTGACGAGGTCACTTCGCAGTCTCCTCTTCTGCAAGCTGAAGAGCCCCAGCTCCCTCAGTCTCTCCTTGTAAGAGATGTTCTGCTAAGCAGCAATGGTTTTGTGAAAACAGGATCCGTGCTGGTTTCTGCTGGGCAGAAAAATAAAAGGCTGCAGACTGAGCCCTTGTTTACCCAAACTCAGGAGTGATTCCTTCTTGTAGCCATTTCTAGAAACCAAGGTCAGTGCTTGTACTTACTTTTTTTAACAGCCTTTTGGATGGGATTTTACAGACAGCTGCTTTTTGTAAACCACTGAAAGAGGGCGAGGGCTCCAGGATCTCAGCACAATTCACAGGTTAACATCTGACTGTGGGAGGAGATGAATAGGGCCTTTACCCCTGTGTGAAAGTCTATTTCCGTGGTCTCACGCTGTTCCCAGCAGTGTACTGGCCATATTTCTTTGTAAAATACTTATTTCTGTCAAATGTAGGAAAATGTGCTTGGCCAAATTCTGAACTGGACTGCTGTCTGTTGTCACTTTACAGCCACTACAGATCTGCCTCCCTACACGGATACAACCACACTTCCCAAACGCTACCTTAGTGCCAAGTCTGCAACTAATGGACACGGGAATTTGCAGGTAGGTTACTTTTTCTTGTTTAAAAAGGAAAACACCCCACCAACAAATTTTGATTTTTACTTTCCCAAGTCTGTCTCCCTTTTTTTTTTTTCTTCTAATTATTGTCATGTAAAACAATGTCATTGTGCATGTGCACACGTGCTCCCTTCCCTTCTTCTCAGCCCTCAGGTACAACCTAAAGTACCAAATCCTGAGCATTTTTCTCAGCTCTTACCAAAGTTAATCGGAATTTTTTCTGCCAAAAGAACCTTCCTGAAATGTTAAGGGACTTCAGGATTCGATTTGAGTAGCCTTCTGCCTGCAGGAGAGGCAGATGCTGGCCTTCTAGTCTAAACTGATGTGTTTCCCATCTAAATATAGAAGCTTCCCTTTCCTCACCCCAAGGACTGTTTAATTTCTACCACATTTCCCATTCCCTTGCATTTTTGTACTAGGCACTCTACATGTGTCTCACAGTTTCTTTACAAAAGTGTCAGTTATCTTTCGGGCTGTTCCCCTCCCCTTCACCTCAATAATTTCTTGTTTTTCTGATAAGAGATTTAAGGCAGAAAGGTTTTTTCCTCTTCTTTTATACTGTATGCTATGGTGTGTCCGCCAGGCCCTTCAGATCTAAAGCACACCATTAGAAAAACCTAACACTCCATATCCCAAATGGGTCACTTCCCAAGACTAGTGCTGAAATCCTTTTAGCTAATACTGTTCAGGTGACTTAGTACTAAATTATATTTTAGAAAGATATGGTCTGCCCTTTACTTTTTCATGGGGCTACCATTCAGTCAATTTTAGAGCTGTAATTCTTTTTCAGGGTTGCCATGGAAACAAGTTAGTGTTCCACTGCTGCCTTGTGAAAACGAGAAGAGTGCTCATACATCATTTTAGTGCTCCTGGGTCGTTATGCAGTGTTGCCGTTCTGGGCTTCTCTCCTCCTACGCACACGTTACCGGGGGCAGGGCCTCTCGCTGCTTTAGCTCTTCTAGCATCATGAGTCAATTAGTTCAACCCAAGGCGTATTTAAAGTGTGAGTGCTCCACACAGGCCTCGCTCTTAATGCAAGCTCCAGTTCTGGGACTCTTGGCCTTTGAAGAGCAGCTTTCCTGAGACCTTCCTAGCCTGCAGTGAAAGGACCACACTTCATGTCAAGGCTACATCCACACATATGATACCAGGGTCAGTACCTGATTCCTAGAGGGTGTAGCTGGTGTGCTCAGTATAAACATGCCTTACAGATAGGTACAAGCCCTTTGGCAGAAGATAGCCCACAAGCCACAGTGGTAAATAAGGTGTTGGCCTCATTCACCATTGTAACAGCACTTCAGAGAGGGATCAAAATGAGTATACTGCCCTTAACATTTCAATCTTGCTCTGGCTATGCTTTGAATGAAAAGCTTTACCAAACTCAAAACACAACAAAGAAAACCCCTCAGGTGTCTCCACTGACTGTGTGCACTAGATGTGTTTGTGGACTGAATCGCAGAATCACAGAATTAACCAGGTTGGAAAAGACCTTCAAGATCATCGAGTCCAACCTATCACCTAACACCTTCTAAATTAACTAAACCGTACCACCAAGTGCCTCATCCAGCCTCCTTCTAAACACCTCCAGGGATAGTGACTCCATCACCAGTTCCTATGCCAATCACTCTTTCTGTAAAGAACTTCCTAACATCCAGCCTAAACCTGCCCTGTTGCAGCTCGAGATTGTGTCCTCTTGTTCTGTCACTGGTTGCCTGGGAGAAGAGCCCAAACCCCACCTGGCCACAACCTCCCTTCAGGTAATGACAGAGAGTAATAAGGTCTCCCCTGAGCCTCCTCTTGTCCAGGATGAACAACCCCCCAGCTCCCTCAACCTCTCCTTGTATGGCTGTGCTCTCCCTCACCAGCCTTGGTGCCCTTCTCTGGACACATTCAAGCACCTCAACATCTTTCTTAAATTGACAGGCCCAGAATACAAATTTTAGAAAGATAAACAAATATGTATGCAATGTTATATACATCATCGTTATATCCCATTTACATCCTTCTGCCTTCCCTAGTACCACAACATTTGAATACTGTAAGTGGTATGGTTCACACTCGTCACATCATCCGGGTTTTAAGATTTTCTCAGGAAAAACAATTGTGCAAGGGAACGTTTTCTTTTTTTAATCTACTGCTGCACATTTTTTGATAGCAAAGGCAGGATCAAGAAAATAATGGTTTATTGCCACAGATCTGAGAGTTGCTGAAGACTGGTCTTTTCTCAGAAAGTATCCAAGAAAGTGCTAGATTAAAATCTTTCCTATGTATTCCTGAAACTCTGTTACCAGTTAAGATCATTAAAAAATATTTGGGTGTGGGTGCGATGTTACTTTTTCTAGGACTGGTCAGGACTGTAATCACAGTCAGCCCAGAGGTCATTTTTAGGGATGCATTTAAAGACCAGACCTCAAAGCATTGTTGAACAATAAACACAACCAAAAGAGGCTCTTTCCTGTGCTGTTTAAAAAAAAAAAAAAAAAAAAAAAAAAAAAACAAAATAAAATTTTTTTTCCACAATTTTA
>VWZE01014634.1:49447-61828 GCA_013396675.1 Eubucco bourcierii | reverse complement strand
AAAAAAAAAAAAGCAAGACACATTAAGATTTTATTCCATCATTTTAGCATTAGGTTGATGGCTTTCATTTCACTGACTAATGCTGTTCAGATATGAGGCACCTCTGTTTAACACTGTTTTAGCAAAAGTGATCTCACTGCTCTTGCAAAAAGTACTTAACGAATGCCGAGCATGGTGTGGAAGCATGACATGTGTTTGCTGCAGCACAACAGCAAAGCTCCACCAAGCAAGCATGTGGCTCAAATGGGGACAGTGCTCCTTGTTCTTTTCTATTTAATTTTATGTGCCCCTTGGATCTATATCTCACTTGTTGTAACACACAGAGAATTGGGGTCAAGGAAATTTTTCTCCTGGAAAACTTTTTTTTTTTTTTCTATTTCAGCTATTATCCTTCATCTCTAAAATCTATTAGGACTTTTTCAGCAGTAGATGTGCACTCAGAAGTGCCTGAGCAACCTACCTACCCTCCTGCCATCAAGGATGTATGCAGGCAAACAGCAGGGTTTTGCCAGGCTGTGGAAGTTGCACCCTTCTACCAGCCAGGTTAGGAGTGGTTTCACTCCCTTAGGTACAGTCACCAACACCACACCACTGTTCTGCTGCCAACAGCTAGACGAAAGGAGTCATCTGTGAATGTGAACCACAGCAGCATGTGCTGCCTGGCCTGCACAACACAGCTGGTGGTTCTACCTGTAATCTGGAGATCTAGAAGGAGAAATTAGAATCTCAGGTTAAGAAGTGAACCCAATTGTCATCATTATTTCTCTCTTTTTTCTGAACACCTTCCTGCAGATTTTGTGCCTTTGATCAGCATGATGACTCGGACTAGTGGGAGGTGTCTCTGCCTATGGCAGGGGGTTGGAACTAGATGATCCTTGAGGTCCCTTCCAACCTTACCATTCTATGATTCCATGATTCTATGACTCAGAGTACCAACACCTCTGCCACCGGCTGACAGACATTGGCAGACAGGAGTAAAACACAGGGCCAGGTGCTACACTGAAATGCATTGTCTGTTTCTTTATCTGTCCAGGAATATCCAGCAAGATGTTGTGAAGGTTAAGGCTGCTTGGAAGGGGTATTGATTTCATAGAATCATAGAATCTCAGGGGCTGGAAGGGACCTTGAAAGCTCATCCAGTCCAATCCTCCTGCCAGAGCAGGATCTCCTATACCAGATCACACAGGAACATGTCCAGGTGGGTTTTGAATATCTCCAGAGAAGAGACTCCACAACTCCTCTGGGCAGCCTGCTTCAGTGTTCTGTCACCCTCACAGTGAAAAAATTCTTCCTCATGTTTAAATGAAACTTCCTGTGCCTCAGCTTCCACCCATTGCCCCTTGTCCTGTCATTGGGCATCATCAGGAAGAGCCTGGCTCCATGCTTTTGGCACTCACCCCCACACTCTGGACTTCACCGCACACAAGACACTACCCACTAGAAAACTGCTGCTCCTCAGTATTAAATCCTAAATATACTCCAAGCATTTCTCTCTCACAGCATTATGCAGTGCTCATGACCCAACCATTCCTCAGGTACTAAAGGCCTGTTTGCTTGGTAAATGCTGATGGAGCTTTTGTAAGGCAAACAGGCTGATGGCTGTGTCATGCAGATACCGTAGTTCTAGATTTTGCTAAATGTTTTAGTGTTGTCCCTGTGAGTCTTGGACCCAAGAAGGTAGAGCAAGGCTGCACATGAAATAGCTGGGTGGCAGAGAAGCTTGGAATGGGGAGCTGCCAGCCCATGCCAGCTGTGAAATGAAGTTTGCCTCCTTCCAGGAGTAAACTTGACCCTCATAGAAAGTGACTACCTTCATTTTATGATCGTAATGTACTAATAGCAACTCTTGGTATAACCTGCAGGGCTGGAAATAATGAGGAAACCGAATACAATACTCCTAGGGCATGGGCTTAAAGTGATAACTATTCAAGCGTAGCCTTTGACTAATGCAGTTGCTCTTGCACATCAAATAATGTCAGAAATGCCACACTTCATAAGAAAGGGCTATAAAACTTCATTGTGATCTTTCAGCCCAGAAATCCACACTCAAAGGACTAAAAATTGTTTAAACTTGCTGTGTTACATATGGGCAAATGGACACAGGAATGAAAGATATTCCAGGTCACTTGCATTACATTTACAGGGTGTTCTCCCTGATCAGTGGTTTTACAACACAACATCTACACATAGTGCTCATAGTGCTTTTTTTTCTTTTTTTTTTTTTTTTGGTCTCTACCATTTTGTTTCTGTAATGTTCTATTAGCCAGATAAGGCTACTGGAGAGCAGCCAATAGAGTGATACCTGGAGAACAGCATGGATGCCTCTTAAAGCATACTGAATCTCTCACTCCAAGCAAGCCATCTTGCAGCAGTGCATCTGATCCATCATGAGTTTGGCTCTGTTGGTAGCCAGGGTAACAACAGATGAAGAAAATGCAAACACAAGCATTTTCTGCCCAGCAAAGGAACATGACATCAGCATGGGTCCTCAATGTTGACTCTTGTGAGGGAAAAAAACATGCTTCAGTTGTGATTTCTGGGACAAGTCCTGTGATAATGACGGTGTAACAGAAATAGTCACTCAGAAGCACAAAAAAGACCATCTCAAACATGGGCACAAGTATCACATATGCTTGCCTGGTGGCAAGTTCTTGTTCTGCCTTAACACCTGACTTCTGTTCACTTGTTAGTGCCTTTTGCTTTGTTCGTGCCTTTTGCTTTGTTCGTGCAATGCATCCAACTCAGCAACACCCTGAGTACTGAAGTCCAAAATATTACTTATTTACAATGATGCTCCAAAGGCGTTTTGCAGCAACTTTAAAAAAAAACAAAACCCAAAACAAAAAAAAAAAAAAAAACCAACCCAGGAACAAACCAACCTGTTTGCTCCTCTTTGCCAGTTGCTGTTTACTGTGAACAATCCTTAACCTTTTTTTTCTCCCCCAAACAGGTAACCACAGTTTGCTGCTGTCCTGGCTCCTGCAGCCATCAACAAACATTGTAGCTTTCTGAATCACTGCTGCTGAAAGGCATTTCCCAGAGTTGTTCATGCTCCGTAGGGGCAGGTGGAGGGTTCCCCTCCTTTTTTCTGAGGAGCATTTTCTGCTGCCTCTTTAGCAGTCTGCTTGCAGCCACGATGAGATGTTGAAGTCACAACAGCTGCGTCTCACCTGGCACTTACCTGACGTGCTGGAAATGGGGATTCTTGCTGCTGGGTGTTCACAGGTGCTCTCAGACCTTCTGCCCTCCTCTCCTCCACATCCCACTCCAGATGTGAAATTTAAGCAACTATTACACAGCATTTTGTGAGACATTCTCAGTCTGGTTGTCTTCTAACAACTGTTGTGGTAGATACGTGTCCTAGCTTGATTATTAATTTTGCCTAATTCGTAGCAACAACACAGCAGATTCTTCAGCTTTCTCCGTAAGTGCTCACCCAGCCCCAGAAGGTGGGCAAAGCTCTGCCTGAGAGGTCAGGGCCAGATCAAGGAACTGCCTTCTAGTACCCATGGGGATCCAATGGGTGTAACAAGTTTGTTAGAGTCTAAATCTTTTCACCTTTCTTTCACCTATGTTTTTGTCGTGGACAATCCTCAATATTCAGGCAATCATTTGCTCTCATATTTATTACCCTTGGCTCTTCTCTGTTATATAAACCATCTAATTTTCAATGTCATCTTCTGACATCTATGGAGATAGATACAAGCTGGGCACAAAAATGTTCTGGGCAACGTTTCAAAGCAGTGGCAAGGCTTCTCAGTGCAGCAAAGTAAAGGCAGTTTCTCTCATTTTCCCATTTTGCAGTACCAATTGTTTTGATTTGCTGTATAATACAGAGGAAAATTTATTTCACCATTAATGCTGCCCGTCAGTAGTGGATGAAGTGAAAAAACAACAGTGGCATCTTTCCAGGGCCATTCACCTTTGAATCCTAAACATGGGCAGTGTAGTGGCTCAAGCTTGTCCAACACTAGCTGGAGTCTGCCCTAGATCACTGCTACAGAAAGAGGGCTCTGCTTACAGCATCAGACAGTATACATACACAGTAGTTACATATAGATGAACTCTGTGAATTGTTCTGAGTGGCATAAACCCAAATACTCTATAAGAACAGAAAGCAGAAATCTCATTTCAAATGTTCTCTTAAGGCTAGTGGGTTAAACCCATCCAGATGGCCACGTCCTGTGTATTGAGGTTTTTTTTCACCTGAAGAGCTGCTAAACTACAAATAAGAGTCTAATGCTTTTAAAATACTTACTCTTCAAGCATTGTTTTTTTATTATGGTTGATTTCTTTTCTTATTGTTATTGTCTTGGCATGTATAAGGTATCTTCACAGAGCAGGGTCCCACTGGGGACAATCGCTTTGCAAGCAGAGAGAGTGCTATAACCAGTGTGACTCAGGTGGTGCATTTCCAAGCTGGCATAAAACTGCCACCATCAATGTGGAGTCAGCATGGTGGAGAGAAGAGAATGCAAGACAAAAGTAAGCCTTTAATCTCAAAGGACCACATTATGCAATATTAACTCTCAAAAACTCAGTAAGGGAAAAACTATTAGGAACACAATTGACTAGATGGTTGCAGCCAGAGAAGTTTTCAAAGTATCCAACCTGAGCCAGTGACTGGAAAAATACTGCAGGTATGCCCTAGGAAAACACAAGCTCTGCAGTAGAAAACATCTCTATTTGCCATGTGATTCTTTTTTTCCACTGGCTTTTCTTATATACCAGCCAATATGTATGGTTTTGTAAAAAATTAGTGTGTCTATGCAGACATTGACTTTAAAATATCTCATTTTGAGAAAAAAAAAATCATTCCAGACTGTTATTGGCCTGAGCACAGTCATTAAACATTATACACTGATAGCTTATTGTTCACTTACGTGATAATTTTACTTCCAATTATATCTGGGTAATGAATAAAGACAGTTAAGACTATAACCTATTTTCAAACACCAGAGTTCTATCAACATGCAGTTATTTATGCTAATGAAAATAATGATCTTTTTATAGTGCTTGTCACTGAAATGGAATGATGTCCTGCCAACAGTGCATGTTTGCCAGTGGCTACAAATTAATCAGCTAAACTGGAGTGGTAATTGGAGTAAAGACAAGTCAAGGGGCAGCAAGGCCAGCTCTGGCAGAAAAGCTTTTGAAGATGAATACCCTGTTCAGTGCACAAAGCAAAAGAACTTGTTTATATAATGCTGTTGTTTAATTAAATCTAAGCAGCTGTTTCATCAAAAGGTCTCTGAAGATAAATGTGGAAGGTGATGGGCAGGGGAATCAAAACGTGGTGATGATTGTGTTATATTGGATTACTCTGTAACACACCTGCCTAATGACACTATTTCGTATTGCTCCTGTTTGTAAAGTGCAGACAGACACCTGAGTGTAACCCCTGGCTCTGAATACACCCATGGACCACCTTTGGAAGTGCTGGCTTCAGAGTTCAGTGCTTAACTGAGCACATGCAAAGCTCTACTCTGGGGACCTACATGTGCCTGTCCATGACAGATGCCCCTGTGCACAGCCACTGAGCAGATAGGTGACATCCTCAGTATCCTCCCTTGCTTTGTTTGGGGTCCTTGTTGTAAACTGCAGGGGTGAAGCATAGCAAATGCTTGTGGCTTGCTTTGCTCAATCAGACTGACTGGTTTTGCTTTGTGTTTGGTTTTGTTGTTTGTTTTTTTTTCCACCTTCTTATCTTCTTGCCATTGTCACTTTATTTTACTTTGTAGGCACAACTAGGAATTGCTTTGAGCAAGATGCGTAACCAAGCAGTGGTTTGTGTTGGACATAGCGTAACGGCTAGGGAGATGCTTGGAGTGACTTTTGACAGTCCCATAACATGCTTCAAAAGAGGGATGGGTGAAATTATCTAAACTGCATCCTCCAAAGGCTGAAAATCTTTCTGTTCTGTTTGATGTTGATCCTTCTCTTTGATGATGATCCCTTCTGGGTGGTTCTTCCTGTGTCCTGCCCCTCAAGGCACCCTGATCTTTTACAGAGAGCTATTATACAGGAGTTGTTCCTTGCTGAAGTGCTCAGAAGCTGTGGCTGACTGTGTAGGAACGAGCAGCCATGGATAGGAGCCTGAAAATGTTTTAGGAGCATTAGGAAATTGATAATTATTCATGCACATGACATTTTAAAACATGGATTTAACCTCCACAGTTACAAAGGAAAAATCGGACCGCACGACACTGGTCTGCTGACTCAGACACCGTAAGATAAACATGGCAGACTTCCATCTTCTCTAAGTGTCCCATGATTTTCTGCATTAACTTTGTGTTAACACATAATTCGGAATTTTGCTAACATAGGAGTTTGGGATCTGGATGATGAAGGCTTCCCTGGTGTTTTGGTTCTATCTGCTGCAGCACAAATCTCCTTGGTGGCTTCAGACTCCCTGCCTTGGGAGATATGGACAGCAAAGATCTTCACTGACACATTGCTCCTTTTGGTATCTGGTACCTGCATCTGTCACACATTTAGTAAACCTTGCCAAAGGAGTTTTCCTAGGCTGGTTAGTAAAAAAAGCACATTTTGTTGAAGGTTCCATTTTTGAAAGCATGAGAGCCTTAAACATGTTTGCAATATAAATAACAATAATTCAAAACTGTCACCAGCTGAAAAAGTTCTCACAAGGGTTTCCATTTCATCCAAAGAATGACACTTCATAACATTCAAATACACTGCAAGAGTATTTCATTTGGATTTGCTCCTTATGCTTTTGTTCAGACTCTAAGCCTGCTTCCTCACTGAGAGTTTTTTGCTTAAAGATGGAAAACAAATTATCAAATTTTCACTTTCCAAGCAAATGTATTACCAACAATTCACCTACTGCCAGTCCTGAGGTCATTTTGCTCTGACACAGACAAAATGCTCACTTACAAACTCAACAGGACCTTTGTTATGCATTCCTATTTCAGAACCCTCTAAAGCCCTTACCTGAGCTGCGGTGCACGGTTAAAGGCAGACACCACACTGCCTCCTGCAAGACACTGCAACTCACTCCCTTGTGAATATCTTCCTTTCTTTAACAGGTCAACAATTCTGATCTGTGCTGGATGGGAACAAGACAGGGGAAAGGAGCTTACGAGAGCTGTTTAAAGAATGTTTAACACGCTATTGACAAGTCACCTTTCATCACAGATCATCAGGTGTCTTTGTGCTCTTAGAACCCAAATCCTATTTCTCTTGCCATACAACACCGCTCCCAGTCTGAGAGAGTATTTTGTGATCTTTACATTCAATTGCCTTTCCTCAGTGTCTCAGGATGGAGAGTAGCAGGTATCCTGCAGCTTGCACTCAGCTGCCACAGGTGTGATTCTGCTGTCCTCTGTGGCAGTGGAGGTGACCTTCTGTAGGATCAGGCCTTATTTGAGTAAAGCAGTGTACCGTGTCATATTAAATTGGCACCCCTGACTGCTTCTGCGAGCTTGGCCCCGTGGAGTTTTCAATAAAATGTGAGTAATTATTTTATAAGGTGTATAAAGAGCTTATTCAAGGCACATGCTCATTAAGCTCTTTCAGTCGTTATTAACATCAACCCCTAAAGGACAACAATGGTAATAATCCAACGTGGGGCTGAAAACTGCAGCATTTAATCAGAGAGCACAGTGGAGTGATTTAAAAGCACTAAGCTTCTCTCACAGCCTTCTGCCAGAGCCAGGAGAACGAGGATGCTCAGAATTAGTTAATGATTCTTACATTACACTTGGACTAGTCTGGAAGCTCAGAATGAATCTAGCATTCCAGATTGATTTTATGGCGATACACAAGAATGAGTAGCCATTCCAGACTAAAATTAAGAGGCAAGGTGAAGGACACTCTCTATGTGAATAAACCATCATCACGCAAGGGGTTTCTGGTGGCCCTTTGGCTGCAGAGGAGCTGAGGAGTAGGTCTGTCTGTGCAGGTGTGTGGGAAGGCTTAACCCTAGGGATGCTGTGGGGAGCTGGAAGGTGCCTGCACAGGGAGGACTGAAGCGATCCTCTTTGTTCTTCACCAGAGCAGAAAAACAGGTCAGATTTAACAGGCTCTTCTACATTTCACTGCAGTAACTGGGACCAGATTCAGCCCCCAAGGCTCCTGCATCTCATGGCTCAGTGTGGTAACAGCTGTTCCTCATGGGTTCTCAGAGACCAGTATGAGGTGCTGGACCTTTTCCTTCTTCCAGTTTGGAATTTCAGTCTCTCTGTCCTTCCAACAAAGCATCAGGGCTGTAATATTCCCTAGACCAGCCTCTTCTTCACCCATGATCCGCTGCATTCAGTAAAAGAGAATAATTCTTCCCTGACCCAGAATCTGTGAACAGCAAGGCTCTGTGAAGGCTTACCAATGAACTAGGTACTTCAGAGAAAAAACAAAACACATGCACACTTCCCTCACTTGCAGTCCTGCAACCAGTGCAGCCCATCACAGTACCCACAGTTGGAGCCCCACAGTCCTTCACCTCTGCTCTCCTGCTGCCTGAGCAGCTGCCCCAGGCACACCCAGCAGCCCCAAAGCCTGGCTGCCTCCTCCATCAGGGTGCACAGGAAAGGCACTTTGACTCCTGGATTGACAACCTGGGCTTCCTCATTTGCCAAATATGCCTGACAGACCACCAAGCATCCAAGCCCAGCTGCTCAAAGGACCTGTGTGAACACGTTCAGTTAGCTCAGTAAGACCTATAGACAGCTGTGCCCCTCCAGAGGAGAAATGCTCCATCTGCATGAGGACTGATCTCCAAGCCCACTGTGATGCTGTGTGAAATAAGAGCTAACTGGTCATCACCCACACCTGAACCACAAGTTTGGTCATTACATGAAAAGCAGAGGCCAAAGGGCAGAGCTAACACTGCAGAGGAAGGTCTCCAGATACTGCAAGTTTAACATATATGTTTAATAGAAAGATGGGGAAGGAATAGGAGAGGCAGAGTAGGACAATCAGAATTGGTTGATAGGTGAGAAGATGAGCCAGAGAGGAATACATAAATTATGGTATCAAGCTCCACTCAGGTGCTTCTGTGGTGCTGTCCTCCCTGCCTGACACCTCCAACACCAACCATGTGACCTGCAGACACCATCATCTGCAGTCACTGGAGCAGTGGCTCAGCTCTCAGGTGCCCTCACTGCCCCTTGCCTGCTGCCACCTGCTCTCCCACCAGCACCAGCAGCAAGGCTCCTCCTAGGCTTTACAAAGAGGTGGCTGGTAGTGAGCATGCAGCCCTGAAGTAAGGGGGTGGACTAGTAACAAAGGTGGGAAGAAACATATGCTCTCCTCAGCTCTAGCAGTGCTGAGAAATCTTTCTCCCATGATTGATAGCTTTCATCCACAAGAGCCTGCTGGAGCCCAGATGGAAAAGCAGTGCTGTTTCCCCAACTGCCTCATCTCACTCCCCAGCCTCAGCTCCCTGCCCAGTAAAGGCTGTGCACAAAAGCCACTAATCAAGTTAAAAAGCCAGCTTGCAGTGCCAGAGGAGGGGCTGGCAGGAATCAGGTAAAGATTAAATTCGGCAAGGGGAAGAAACAAGTAATGAGGGTTAGATGTTGAACCAATGGGGCTCTACCCGTTTGGCTGCTCCAAGGTTAGCTTCTGTCTTTTTTTGTTTCCTCCAGTGAATTTTTAATATCCTTCTTCCTCTCTGATACAAATCATTGATTCCTGCTCGAGTACTCGACTCCTGCAAGATTTTAGAGCAGAGCTGAAGGCTACAAGGTTACCGAACAAGCAGAACCTGCTTTATTGCCAAGCATTTAATATCCTGTTTCCAACGGTGGAGGCTTAGAGGGAAAGTATGGCATGATCCTTCTCCAGCATATCTGCTCTGCCTCTAGCTTAAGGAAGGTGAGGAGAGGGGGCAGATTCAGAGCCATCAAATAAGACGACATTCCTCTCATATTAGTTCCTCTTTCAAATAAATCTGGCTCCAAAAAGCTATTCACAGTCAAACAAGGCCAGAATGGTTTTCCCAGTTAAGTCCGTGGTTCCCAGTCTTGCCACCTGCTCCTTTCTTGCAATGGGACAGAGGACTAGTCTCAGATTTGTCCATACAGTGTCTAAACATTTGGAGCACTATAAAAAAGAAAGCATTTATAAACATATTGTGGGAAACAAGGGGGGTTTCCTTTTTCTTTTTTTCTAAACAACAGATGCCGGTTTTCTACCTTTTGCCTCTAATTGTTATTAAGGTCTTTGCTCAAAGATGGGAATTTTCCTTTCAGAAACTACTCCTTGATCATGTGGAAAACATTCTTTCTGGCTTTCTGGAAGGTCTTTTGGTTGTGGCTTTCATGGTAGAGGTCATGATGTCCAAAGATTATTTTAACTCTGTAACTACCAGGATAGAAGCAGATCTGTAACATAGAAAGCTGTGTATACTGTGCACTCACCACAGCTCACCAGTGGCTTCACCCCACTTGCTACCACTTCTGCAAAATCAGTTGTGATCAGTTGTACAAGACATGGGCCTGAGTGAAAAGCTCCTTTGTTAGAGAGTATGTAGCTTGAGTAGTTTGGAGATGACTGTGGAGCAGCTTTTGCAATGCAGCGATTTGCAGCAGCTTGTGGTCCCTACAGGTCATTTCATGGCATGATGCCTCTCAGGTTATTCCGGCTCTGCTGCTTGCTGGTGCCAAAGCAGCACTGATAGACCTTCTGCCCTTTACACACTTAAGTCCCCTATGGGGCTCTGCTCCCCGCACTCAGCTGCATCCCCCCAGGCCCAGCCATGGGCTTCCTGGTTTACAGCTGCAGTGTATCCACACTGGCACTGCCCCATCACTGCCTGCACATGGGCTTCAGACACCTCACTTCTCAGAAGTCCATAGCCTTGTGCTTGTGATAGTGGTGCCCCAAATTATTTCCCCAGAGCCACTGAGTATGGCTCTGATTCAACAAGGTATTTAACCATCTGCTGAACTAATCAGCTCCTTCAGCTGGAATTTGCAGACTGTGATGCAGTCTGAGCATGCACTGCACCTCACAACTAACACCAAGTTCCCAAGCAGAGAAATTGCCAACTTCAAAATGAATAGTTTGTCACCTCCAGGGTGGCTGCCTGGTCAGCAGAGATGTCCCATGCAGTACAGCTCACAACAGCACTGCCACCTCCTTGGCTGAAGCTGCAAATTGTGCTTTTAGCTCTGGAAAGCTGCAGTCCATAGTTTCAGCTGAGATGATTTGCACTATACCTGCACCACAACCCAGAGAAACAATGCTTCTCTGTAGGCTCCCCTACAACCAGCTTCTGCTCAGCTGGGATTCTACAGCTGGAAAAAAAAAAAAAAAAAAAAAAAAAAAAAAAAAAAAAAAAAAGCTAAATTTGAATAGCATTTGAGCTGGTATTCCAAACAAAGGTTCACATGTAGTTTGTTGTAAATAAAAGCTAAAGATTTTTATTACTAAAAATATTTCCAACTTGCCAATTTCCATTTTCAAGGTGTTCACCTCTGCACAGGCCTATATTTAGTAGTAAAAGGGAATTGGGGAAAAAAATTACATTTTAAAGTAAAATGTGGTAAAATTTATTTACCTGGAGAAACATTTATGTAAATATAGACCGACAGGAACGGGAGATGACAACATTTCAGGCTGCAGGTGTGTGTGTGAAAAGACATGAATGAGTTAAAATAGACAGTGCTGAATAATATGTGTGTGTGTGTCTGTGTGTGTGTATGTACATAGAAAGCCAAGGAATAGAGCTATTCAGGCTGAAACCAATTCATATATTTTTGCTTATATTTATTGACCCAGCCTCTGCTCGATGATGCCCAGTGACAGGACAAGGGGCAATGGATGGAAGTTGAGACATAGGAGGTTCCATGTGAACCTGAGGAAGATTTTTTTCACTGTGAGGGTGACAGAGCCCTGGAACAGGCTGCCCAGGGAGGTTATGGAGTCTCCTTCTCTGGAGATATTCAAGAACCGTCTGGATGTGTTCCAGTATGATCTGCCCTAGGTGATCCTGTTCTGGCAGGGGGGCTGGACCAGATGATCTTTTGAGGTCATTTCCAGCCACTGACATTCTGTGATTCTATGATTAGAATCATAGAATGGTAAGGTTGGAAGGGACCTCAAGAATCATATAGTTCCAACCCCCTGCCATAGGCAGGGACACCTCCCACTAGTACAGGTTACTCAAGGCCTCATCCAATCTGGCCTTGAATACATCCAGGGAGGGAGCAGCCACAACCTCCCTGGGCAACCTGTTCCAGTGCCTCACCACCCTCACTGTAAAGAACTTCCTCCTAACATCTAGTCTAAATCTCCCCTCTGCCAGTTTAAGCCCATTGCCCCTTGTCCTGTCATTGCAGGACCTTGTAAATAATCCTTCCCCAGCCTTCCTGTAGGCCCCCTTCAGATACTGGAAGGCTACTATCAGGTCCCCTC
>VWZE01014634.1:231-46123 GCA_013396675.1 Eubucco bourcierii | reverse complement strand
TTTTTTTTTTTTTTTTTTTTTTCATGGCTTGGTTGCAATCATGAAACCAAAACCTAGATACGGTGAAGGAATATTCCTAGCTCTAAAATAGGCGCCTAATGTCAGGAGCAGGACTGAGGGGGAGGCGTCTGGCAAGCACTCAATGTCTTTTCTTTGCCACGGTTTTATAAAATAGGATATTGCATGTTGAAAGTTCAAATATATATATAGTGCTTAAGCCTACAGCCTAAGCTCCAAAATAGAAATATGTCTTTGTTTCTTTTTTTGGATGAAGAGGGGGAAGAGCAGCCATAAAGAAGCTTTACTAATGTACTTGACATACCATGCTATCAGTCAGATTTGGATGCAGAGCCTGACTGAGCCTTTAGGTGGGATGGGAAGTTTCAGCTGTGGAAGCGAGCAGGCAAATCCCCCACTGTGGGTACCCCACTGCAGCTCCAGCACCAGGCACTTACACAGAGTGTGGCACACAGCTGGGCCACCTTGTGACTTCAGCAGCTTTATAGACACAGCTGGAGTCACGGCACACTGTCAGGAACATGTGCTTGTTCAATCCAGCCTGGGCTGGAAAGAACTAGTGATGTGGCCACAGAAGACTTGGACAGCCTGCAGTGGAGCTACCAAGCTTGAAGACCACTCTACCTTTGTTGGCCATGCTGCTTGTTTATGTTGCTGTTCAGCTGCTGAAGATCCACACATAAACCCAAGTACTTTCAGAGAGAGGAGTTAAACTGGGAAAGAACCCCTGAAAGGCTTTTCTCTCTAATCAGGTTTGAAGTTAAGATGTAAGTCAGTTTGGGTCCTCTACAAAGCAACATAACAGTTATTGAACGCAGCCCTAATTGGATCTGTTAAGCACGTAGTGAAGGCATTGCCCATTAACCATTTTCAATTACAGAGCTATGAGTAAAGATCCAAACACAAGTGAGGAAAGCAGTGTGCAGACATTTTAGTCCAGGGAGCAAAAACTAAATAGCTAAAGAAAAGAAACTTTCAAAAAACAACTGATTAAGAAGCCAAGCTCAGATCCTTTACCTCCAACATTAGCATAGGTTTGAAGCCAGCCCAGCATAGAATTCATGGAGGACAGGTTCTCCTTGATGACAGACAACTTTGGGGCAGAGCCCATGGAGTCTGTATGATTCCATCATAAGTCTTACAGACCCCATCAGATGCATGATAAAAAGAGGGTTAGAATCATACAACCATAGGATTGTTCCAGTTGGAAAAGACCTCTAAGTGCATTGAGTCCAATCATCAACTTAATACCACCATGGTCATCAAACCATGTTGTGAAGTGCTACGTCTACACATGGGTTAATGCTCTTTGCCTTGGCAGAGGACATCTCACAGCTGCCTGTCCTCATTTCAGGGACTGCCAGGGAACCCTGCCATGAGGGGAGGAGGAGGGAGAAGTAATTTGTGCCTGGGCCCAGCTGGAGTGAGTTGCTGTATCCCACAGGGAGCTGTAAAACTTCTGGTGAGGCTAGCATTTCTCCTGGTTTACCTCAGCAGCCAAGTCTTTCCTGTAGGAAAGATGAGGAGCCTTTACCAGAAAAGAGGACTACAGTGTCAAGAGTGAATGAACTGGTTTTACGTGTGATTTTTTTTTTTCTCCTTATCTCTTCTAAAGAAAATACTTACACCAAAGACCAGTCTTGTCTTCATTAGTGACATACAACTAGTAATAACTAATGCTGCTGTATGCAAGCAAAACAAAGTTTGAACCAGCACAGTATACAGCACTGCCTTAAGAAACCTGGTTTTTTAAAGCAAAATCATCTAGATGAGAGAAATAAGGCAGAAAATATGAGAACTTTGTAAGAACTGCCTAAGAATACTTTCTTTTACCAGGAAAAAAGAAGGTTGTATCTCTGTAAAAGCAGAACAGCAGAAAGCTCAGCATTATAAATCAGAAACCTCTGCAGCAGGAAGGAGGTGAATGTAACGATAAAAGTCTTACTGATAAGAAGGAAATAGATACATCAATAGTAAAAGAGGATAGATAATTGACCAACCCCACCCCACCCCCAAAACTGTGTAGTTGAAAATATTGTTAAGGGAGCAGTTTTAGCAAAACACTGTTGGAGTGGAGAGAAACCTCAACCTCAACCACACACCAATAGGTCTGTTCCCAAAGAGAAACAATAGATACTTGTATTTTATTTGGTAACGGAGCAAGAGAATTCAATAAAGGCATCTGTTGTGCACTGGGGAGAAAGGATGATGTATTTCTTATGGGATGATGGTAAATATACTTTCTATTCCTACTGCAACTAAAGAGGATATTAATCAACAGCTAGTGTAGTTAGACACACTTAAATCAGAAGTTCTGGGTAATTTGCATCAAGGAATTTTAAAGCAGCTGGTCAAGAAGTTTTTTCAGCAGCTAATGTTGATTTTTCAGTAACCCGTGGACAGGAGAGTATTCCAGAAAAGTTAAAGAATGGGAGTTGCTTCTAAGTTCAGGAAAAAGTATGGGCAAAATGGCTGAGATAACAGAGGCTGACATCAGGATGGGAAAATAAAGCAGAAGCTCATATTAAATTCAATTAACAGAGGCTGAGAACTGCATACTGCTTTTAACACTGATCAACAAAGTATGGAAAATACATCTTCTCCAAGCAACTTTAATCTTCTTAGATTATTAAGCTGGTTGATACAGAAAGAGCATTTAATAAATCTACTCAGGCTTCAGCAAAACTTTGCTATACAGCTGACAAAATAAAACGATGAACTCACAAAGTTTAAAAGAAAATAAATCAATAGGTGTACTAAAAGGTCAAACAGAATAGAAAGATACACAATAACTTTGCTGTAGAGTAAGTAACTGGAAAGGTAAAAGCCACCAGAAAGTAGAACCTCTGCTGAGCAAGGAAATCTAGAGTAGAACCCAAATTGCTTCAGTTTGGTGCAACCCAAACTGTGTCTGTTCCAGACATCTATTTCAAATTGCTAACAGTGAAGATTCCTAAGCAGAGCAATAATTTAATGAAGTTTGTGACAGTTTTCATCACTAGGAATCTTTATATTAGAGGTGACTGTTTTTTCCATCTGAGGGGTACAGTTCCACTATCACTACTGGAAGTTTTGAGCCCAGCAGGAAATGCAGGTTGTCCCTGTGGCTCTGGATGCTCTGTGGGGTACAACATGCATGTTACACTTGGAGATCCTCACCTCTTCTCACTTTCTTTACTTCTAACTGTTTTTTGTTGTTGTTGTTGGGGTTTTTTTCCCCAGCATGTGGCACTGACTCTTGCCATAGTATCCTAAAAAGTTTATTTATAATGTAGTAAAAGTCGCAGTCTTTAGAGCTGAACTAAATTTACAGTAGCAGCACTTTGTGTGATGAAAGTTCAGGGCTCCAAGTGCTATGAGTAATGCTTTACTTGTCTTGGAGGTATTTTCATTTGAACTTAAATACAACTATCTCACTTGTTTTACACCAAAGACCAGTGGAAGCAGAAGTGACTAATCTGATTGCTCAAGCAAAAGCTACTCACACCACCTCCCAGATATTAATATTCTTTGCTGTTAGGAGATACACATTTCAGCCAGCCATATAAAATCAAACCTCTTTCCCAGGTGAATTTCACCATCCCAGTCTGTGACTCCTAAGTAGTAAACAGATGCTGAGCTTATGAGCTTTAGGGACAAATCAGCTGACCTTTAATGATTCTTTAAAGTCCTTCCCTCATTTTCCATCAATAGCATATTTATTGATCACAGAGCTGGCTGGTACTGAATTCCTCTGGAGAAATTCAGTATCAGAAAGGCTAAGAAAAATCTTTAAAGTGCATAACTTAATTCTCTGGTCTGTTGTCATCAAAATTGAACCTCTGAAACTGCACTTTACAAAGTGAAAGGAGGTCTCTTCCCTTGACTCTAATGTCTTGGTACTGCCGCTTTGGCTGCCAAAGTAAAATCTTCCCTTCTTTTCAAACCTACTCATAGGCAGGTGACTCGGTGTGATTCCCCAAGCTCACACCACTGCTTGGGAGCCAGGATGCCTCAGTTCTTCAGGAAATTTTACTGGAGCTTAATCTATGAATTATATCGTCTGAGAAGACTTCAGTGAAAACATCACTGCTGTGATGCCTTACAACAGTATAAGCATTCAATGAAGACAGCTGCCAAACGAAAGGAATAAGCAGTAAGAATAAGCAAAGAGAATTATCTTCCATTTTCCCCTCCAATTACGTGGTCCATCTGCATGCATATCAGCTGTAATATTATGCCATTATTGCAGAAGAGGTGGTTGCTACCCACAAAAGAGTTAGAGAGCCCTCAGGCAGTAATCACTGTCTTAGAAACAAGCTGAGAAGCAGCTGCAAATTAAATGGAAAGCCTGCTGACCCTGACCTAGCACGCTAAAGCTCTACACATCGCTGTGCCATAGGAATGCTATGAGAGGTAATCACACAACACACTCACATTGCAGTACAGGCCGGTGATATCCAGAGAGCTCATTCCCGAGCAGCTCCATCACGAGACAATCTTAGGGGTCCTTTCCAACATTAATGATTCTATGAGTCTGTTCTGTGATTGTTTGAATGCTCACGTTCCCTGTAGATCAAAGAATCAGTCAAGTTGGAAAAGACCTTCAAGATCAGAGGGTTGCAGCAACTCTCCTATGAGGACAGGCTGAGAGAGTTGGGGTTCTTCAGCCTGGAGAAGAGAAGGCTTCGAGGAGACCTTATAGAAGCCTTCCAGTATCTGAAGGGGGCCTACAGGAAGGCTGGGGAAGGACTGTTTACAAGGTCTTGCAATGACAGTACAAGGGGCAATGGGTTTAAAGTGGCAGAGGGAAGATTTAGACTGGATGTTAAGAGGAAGTTCTTTCCAGTGAGGGTGGTGAGACACTGGTACAGGTAGCCCAGGAAGGTTGTGGCTGCTCCCTCCCTGGAGGTGTTCAAGGCCAGGTTGGACGAGGCCTTGAGTAACCTGTACTAGTGGGAGGTGTTCCTGCCTATGGCAGGGTGTTGGAGCTAGATGATCCTTGAGGTCTCTTCCAACCTTACTGTTGCATGATTCTATGAATCAAGTCTAACCTATCACCCAATACTATCGAATCAATGAAATCACAGTAGCAAGTGCCACATTCGATCTCTTTTTAAACACTTCCAGGAATGGGGACTCCACCACCTCCCTGGGCAGCCCATTCCAATGGCCAATCACTTTTTCTGAGAAAAACTTCTTCCTAACATCCAACCTAAACAAATGAGTGAGAAAAGCCACTCTATGCAGTACACGTTTCCTGTACAGATATTGCTCTAAGACACTACGTTGTGTCATACCCCATGTTCAGTAGATGTATAGTGAAGTTTGCCTCTTCTGCTAATGCTCAAACTCTGATGCCTGATGATGTATTGCAATAGTCCATCACTGGAGTGATGACGATCTGATGGTATATTACCATCATTTATTACTGGAATATCATCGCTGGCATATTATTGCAATGTATCACCACAGCAGCAGCCAGCAGGAACGGAGCTGCAAGAGAGTCGTGTGATATGTTTTATTAATTCCCAAGTGATAGCTGTGGAATTAGTATGGCATGGAATCAGCATATACCCTGCTCTCCTCTCACTCACACACTTGCAATACAAACTCGTGTATTTTGTTTGCAGTGTAGTCTGTTGTTTTCCAGGTGTGAATCATTTCCTTGCTGAAATAATTTGGACCCTCAATTTCAAAGTTCAATTAGCAATTATGAAATAAGAACCACAAGAAAATGGAAATCTGACCTTGACTGTCTTGTGCTATCACCATCTCAATCATGGATTTCAGGATGATTTTTGTAAGAAATTGTTTCATATTACCTAGGTGCTATGCAAAGACTTATCAAATGGACAGGCTGATAAGACATTATACCCATTTACAATGATTAATTTATTTATTTATTACTTCTTTCATCTGTATGTGCATTTTAGAACTCAGCATTTCGGGTATTGTCAAAAATAAAGCGTAAACCCCATTAGATTCTCACCCCTCAACCACTCAAATTGGCAAAACAATACCAGAGATCAGTTTCATGAAAACTGAGTGCTTTCTGCCATCACTGTTCATCGCCTATCTCACTGTGCTTTGCACAAAGCAAGAGTGTTATTATATTACAGACTCACTGCCACAGTCGTTGCCTGAAGGAATTCTGAAAGCTCTGCTGCAAACATGCCCTGGATTTATTTCATTGTACCACCAGAAAATAACGTGCTGTTAGGTTTATATAGAGCAACTTCTGCAAAGTGATCTCAGTGTCAGCCTGCCTGATTCAGGCAGAAGGACTCTGGTCTAGTTAGTGATAAGCCTCCTATCTGCATCCTACTAGGATCAGATGGGGATATTGGATAACTACAGTTTGTTCTGGATACTCACTGAAGGGTTGCATTAATCACATCTATTCTACCATTATCTATCACTACATAAATATCTTCATCTTTTTTATCATGGATTTTTAGGTTTAAAAAGCCTCTCTGATAAACCTCTTCAGTTTTCCATCATTCATCCCTTATATATTGTAGTAGAACTCCTAGAAATGAAATGCAGAGCTGAGCACTGTGTCTTTTCTTCAGATACTGAGCTAGTCAGAAGTCACTGCACTAGCTGAGGCAGGCAACTTGCTTGACTGTGGCTCTTCTAGGCACAGACAGGTAGAAGGGCCAGCCTTGGGAGGAGCTTCTGCTGTGGTTTCTGAGATGTAGCACCAACCTAGAGGGAAACCATAACAGCATAGCACCTTCTCTGGAATTAACTTTTGGCTAAACTTAGTACCAAGAGAAATGTGACAACTCTGAATAGTAGAGCAAACTGTAAGAGAGGAGCTATGCCATCAGCTGATGAGAAACTAGAGGGATATAGACTCTGGAAAGATGCTGAGAAGTACTTTGGTAGGAAGTGACCCTTGGAGTGGCACACTTGGCTGCGATCAGATCCCTCAGAGCACCGCTCAAGACTGGTCATAGTCACCTAAAGCAAGGGCATGCCAGTGCTAAAAGTGAAATGCCTAAGGTTATACCAACCTGCCTGAGAACAATTTCTTGTTGCTGGAAAAAGGCCAACAACAGTTTGTTAACATTTTCCCTTCCTCCCTCCCAAGAAATGGTTAATGCTCATGTAGAAACTTGTGGATCAGGAAGTTAACCCTAGCTTGGGCAGTGTATTATTTAGGACAAAAGTGTATGAAACAGCAACATCTGTTTCAAATGACTGTTTCTTGTTTATCTGCACATCCACTGATTACAAAAATGGATTATACTCAGCAGTAACCCTACCCCAGATCAGCAGTTTGGAAGCCCAAGTCCTCTTGCCTACTGCAAACTGGATTGTCCCTTGATGAACACAGTGACTTTCCCAGGACCAACTACTATCATCACAGACATGCATTTAAATGGTGATGCCAGACACATGGCAGAGAATTCAGTGAAAAGTGATGGAAGGGGTACAGAACTAATGGCAATTTCAGGTCTTTTTCTTCTTTTTTGCATATGTTGGCTGGATGAAAGTATTTAGACTCAGTCTTGCATGATGATGTCATTCTCTGACCATCAGTAGCTGCAGTCTTCCAACACAATCTGGCTTCTGCCATCACAAGAAAACATCTGGAGAATGGCACAAATTTTGGCATCCCTTCAAGAGGATGTTTAAAACCTTTTGTTTTCTTTCCCCTGAAGACCCCAGTACAAGACTCAGAAAGGATGGGCTGGGAAGGAAGTTTCTAAATGTGAGCCTGATTAGAATTTTAAAAGAACCCAAAACACGCAGAACACAATTTGTGCACTGCTACCATCTAGTGAATTAAAAGAAAACAAAACCTTCCTCTGAAGTAAGATGAACCACATCTAAGGGTGCAAATTTCCATCACTGAAGTCACGGGGACTTTTACCACTGACTTGACTTGGAGCAATCCTCTAATGGAATGGGCCATGTTAAACATCAGGCATTTGAACTTCAAGCGCAATTATAGACCGTATCAAAGACTGTTACATACATTTGTGACCTAGAAAATTGCCATCATTTGTCCAGAACAACACTGAACCAAAAGAATCATTAGCAGTTACTGCTTTCAGCCAGAGCAAACAGGTTCAAGTGGATAAAAAGGCACATTTTATGGGAAGTTTTTTCATGGGTACTGCATTTTCTGTTTTAAATTAACTTAACCTTAGGAAAGAGGCTTACACAGCAGCCTTGGGAGCCTCAGTTCTGCATTTTTGCAGAGAATTTCTCCACAGAGTTTGGTCACTTTGCCTTCTTGTTCTTTGGTCCTTCCCCAGAGGAGGAAAGAACACATCACCCGCACTCCATCTTTAGCTCTTCTTCAGTGGGTGTTTTTCTCAATTCAGCTGGCACGTGCTAACCCATCTGAGGAGTCTGTCACACTGAATGTCACCACTAACATCCACTGCTATTAAAATCCTGGGTTTGACACTTCCTTTTGCAGAGTCACCGTTTTATTTACCCCAAGGCATACTTTGACTTGCAATGTGAATCAAGATACGAAGTGTCAAGATTAGATGATTTGTACCGTACTTGCAGCACTTGATCCTGTCTTCCCTATTCTATACCAGGAAAAAAAATCCCTTCCAAAATGATCTGCAGGCTAGAGGTGAAACCAGATGAGTTATCCCACTCCTCAGTTGCCCTGTGACTTTAGACAAGATGTCTGGAGATGCCAAATATAATCATGGCACACAGAAAAAAGTGGTAGAAGAGGGGTTTTCAACACTACTGAAAACTCATTTCACTGCAATTCCTCTTACCTTTCTGTAAGCATAGCTACAAAGACCTTAATTACCTAATATTAGTAATACAAATGCATTTCTGTGCAATCAGGCTTTAATCATTTTCACAATATTTATCTTCATTAGTCTCATATCATAGTTCAGCAAAGACCTTAAGTGTGTTCATAACTCAAAGCACTAGTATTTCACCCTTTACTTCTCAGGCTTAAAATTAGGAACATTATTTGAGGCGGAGCCTAGAATCCAATCTCACAGGAGCCTTACATTTTCCTGCTTCTCCTGTGTTTGTCTGGAGCTTAGATATGAGCAGAGGAGGATCTACCTAACAATGAAGAACATCTGATTAATTTCCTCTGTGGTTTTGTTTGTTTGTTTGTTTATTTGCTTGCAATTGAAATTGTTTATGTTAAAGCTCCTTGCAAATCAGCTCTGCACAATCTTCTGCAAAGTGGTTTTCTGTCAGGAAAAAAATATTCTTTCAGTAATTTAGTCTTCCATAAGTTTGGTATTTTAGAAAGATTACAGTTTATATATCACAAAAAACATGCTCTAGAGGAAGAAAACAGCTTCAGCATTTTATCAATGTTACTTTGATTTTGAAAATAGGCTATTAAATAGCTTAAATTAGAGAACATAATGTTGCGAGCAAAGTCAAAACTTTGATTTTTTTCCCCCTGAATTTTCTGTGTTGTAGGTTTTCATAATATAAGGGATCTCTTCTAAAACCTAGGTCTGATATATTAAAATCTTCACTGAAGTCACACATGTACAATCCTTCCTACATTGTCCTCCCAGCTTCCTAAAAATACCCTCTGTTTTAAGGCTCTGTTTTAAACCTGTTAAACACAGCCACAGAATGGCTGCTGTGGCATTTCACAGCAGTGCTGGGCTGCTGGTTGGTTCCTCCCCGAGCCTCCTGCAGTGGCTCAGCCATCTTCATTTTAACTTGCACTTCATGTTGCTACATAAAGCATTATTTTCTTTCTTTCTTCAGGGTAAATGGATGGGATCTGTAAAGCAAGTGATTTTGAAATGCATCTTAACTTCCAGATCAGCCTTTGAGAAATTAATTTCCACTTAGTTTTTGGAGTCGTTCCAACTCATCCTCATGAGTGAAATATGGGCATCAGAAGGTGGAACAGAAAATACAAAGCTAATGATCTGCTTCATGTTAGTTAGTTCTCTCTTAATCCTTTGAAAGATTGCATATCCCGGCTCTGGAATTTCCTCTTACTGACGTGTTTTAAAAGAAACAAGACAATATTTGCCATGCATTATAGATCAAGATTAACTCAAGAAGCAAAGATGATCTATTCACCATCCCTATAAGCTTCTCATAATTAGGTCTACCAGCTTTCAAGGACAGGGTTGTCTTAACTGTAAGATTAAGAATTCCCACAGGAATTTAAACTGTTTTCCAGAGCAAAGTTAGAAAGGACAATGGGACCTAATCTTCAGCCCCTTATCCACCTGTCACCTTTTACTGGCCTCAGACTCATGAGTACACAAGACCTGCAGACCTGTAGCCCCTTTACTCCTGAAAACTGGACGCTGCTTGCTCCCAGCCAGCCTTGCACCACAGCTTGCTTAGTTCTGATATCCTCAACAGAAGTGACCACATTTAGATTTCTGCACACTTCAAGCTTCTGAAGTGTGGTAGGTTTTTCATTCTGCTTCTTTTGCAAACCTGTGTTACCTTCAGTTGACCCAGCCATACTATTGCTAGAATCATAGAATGGTAAGGTTGGAAGGGACCTCAAGGATCATCTAGTTCCAACACCCTGCCATAGGCAGAAAATCCCTCAGGAGGGGAATTAAGTGCAGGAGATGCAATGGGATGTGGCTTGGTGGAGCCTGCAGAAGGCTTCCCTGCAACCAGCATTTCCCCACAGAAGATAGGAACCTACCAGTCACACAGAGGAGCTTATCCTGACACAAGCTGCTACCATGACACAGACAGTGGGGGAAACGGAACCTTTTGAGTGCCTTGAATCCGTCCACATATGTTGCTCTGCTTTCATCCTCCTGCTTGCTCTCCTTGGCCCCATGTCAGGCTATTCCAGAGCACTACAAATTCCTTCCTTTTCCCACCTCCATGGGTTTGAACAGGGAGGAGAAGGCATGAAAACTGCTCCTATCCCAGCAGGTTTGAAGGGGGAACAGCAGCAGGTGCCTTTCCCCTGACGTGTGCTGACCTGAGTGGAAGCCTGTGCTGGGAATCGGGCTGGCGGTTGGCTGGGTTTTCACACCCAGTATAAAATGGCAAATGGACACTTTGCCTACAAAAGCATAAATAGAGCAAGAGAGAAGGTGCAAGGATACTGCTTTAAAAGAGTTCCTGCCTTGACAAAGCTCCCGTTTTGGGCCTTCCTCGCTTTTGGACGGTTCCTACCTTTTTACACAGCTCTCAATTTCCCACCATCCCTGCCTTAGGATGGTTCTCCCCACTTTTGCACCCCTCTGTGCAAACTTGCAGGCTTGGCAAGTCCTGGGGTCCTTTTGAGAGAGCTGCTGGCTGCACCCTGACCCAGCTGTTCTCAGACCACACTACAGCCAACTTCCTGCCTGCTATTCTGAACTGGGGAGACCCAAGCAGCTTGGCTCTTCCCTGCCGCTGCTGAGGCAGTGTCGCTTCCACAGATCCCTGCCTTGTGGCAGTTGTGTTTTGAGCCATTCCTGACTTTGGTAGCTTCTCCATCCGCCTTGGACTTCTGCAGCATGGATCCAGACTATTGGATATTGCTTGCAGCATCAGAAGGCAGCCAAGCTGCAGGGAAATCCAGCAAGGGATCATCACCCAATACCTATCTCACCTCCGTGAGAAAAGCCTACTGGGCCCTTAATTCTCTGCTCAGCGTGATTGATAGTGGGGTAAAGTTGTGTTTATAGCTTAGCCTTTTCCATTTCCTGACTTCCTAAATCTCTAAATGTGTCCATAACCTCCTGTTGAAGAATTCCTGATTAAATTAGAACCTGTAAATAAACCTAAACTAGTTTTGTATAGCGCTTGGGGGCTTTCAGGAAAATAAAATAATTCCATTTTTGTAGTTGTGTCTTGGCCACATTAATTCCCTGCCTCCAAGACACAGGCCAAGCACAAGAGAGCAGCCATTCTATTCCCTGCCCATCTCCAGGGAAGATGCCTTGCTCCCTGGGGGAAACACACAAGTCCTCAGCTCTGCTGCTACCCAGGGAAGGCTGCCTGTGGCCCATGACAAACCCCAGGCATGACTGCTAGGGCTAAGAAATTTGAAGCACCCCTTCAGGTTGGCTGGAGTTGAGTTTGATGGATATCCCAGAAAGATACTCAGTAGAAGTGCAGTTGAACAAGAAATGAGAATTAAAATAGTACCAAGTTTTTCTTCTTCTGCCCCCAAGTTTCCTCTACTGCTATATCTCTGTGGATAGAGCTGGCTAGACAGCAATGTAGAAATGGAAGTTAACAGCAGTATTACTGATAAGCAAAGATAACAAGCAGTATTTGTTTGATGGCATGAAAGGAGCAGTAGATTTACGGAGCTAGCAAGATTTCCTGTTTGCTTACAAATATGCAGGGAAATGTATTTGCATGGAACCTTCCCAGGCATCCTTTTTTTTTTTTTTTTTTTTTTTTTTTCTCTCTCCCCTCTCATATTTACCGTTCTGGAGAACATTTTCAGAGATCTATCCTCTTAAAGAAATAGCATCCTATCACAGTCAGATAAAGGAGGGTAAATTTGAAGAGACAGTCAATTCAATTTCCTTCCAATAGAATTGCAAGCATTTCACTTTTTTCCTACTATTATTTCAGATGCTGGCCTGCAAAATTCAGTTTAGCTTCCAGTTCTGGTACTCAGAAGCTGAAAAGAAAATGTATTTGTTCATTTCCAAAGAGTAAGGATGATTTGAGCTTCTAAGCGAATAAAAGTTTCTTGGAAACAGCTAATTTCAGTCTTCATTACTGGAGATCAAGCATTAACATGGACAGACATAATTTCTCTCATAATAGGTATCTTGTGTTCAGATTTTCAGAATTTCTCAGTTTTCTCCTCCCCTTCTCTCACTCCCAATCACGATAGCGTTACGCATCTGGTGGGGCTCTCAGACTATAAAAGAAGACATTAAATCAGAAAGCCTGTGTTTGTCCTACTTTCCTCACTTTTCTGCACTCAATTCCACACTTCATAGCAGAGAAGACAAAAGAAGGAGACATTTTCCATACTCAGACCCTAATAATATGCCTCTGGGATTACCTGCAGCTCAATGCATCATTCAAAAGCAAAGATTAAAAGTAATCGTCACATTAATATTATTTCATGATCCACAAACATAAATCCTCATTTATTATTCATGAGCTTATCACACACATCTCTTAAGAAGCAAAATATTGCAGCATGCACAGAAAACAGTGACCAAAGTAAACAGGGAAGGAGAGGCAGACACCTTTATAGCTCATTTAAGGTAAAGATATTGCAGGCATGTTTGCTAACAGAGTAGACATGTTCCTGCCTGGCTTTGACAACACACCATGTAGCAGTATTTACTCTCTCCCTAATCATTACATGACCAGAGCCCAGTGTCCATATCCTAAGTGTGTTGCTTTCTTTGTGATGGGTACTCTTAGAAATTATTTTTCTTAAGGGGTCTGAGGTGGTAGAGGGCATTAGTGCTTCACAATTTCCCCCTCATGTAGACTGATAGAGCCAAGTCTTATATATGTGATGAATGAAATGGACCTTCTTTTACCTTCAGTTTAGGACACCACAGTACAAGAGAAATGTGGAGGTGCTGGAGTGGGTCCAGAAGAGGGCGAAGATGGTGAAGAGCCTGAAGAATAAATCTTACAAGAAGCGACTGAGGGAGCTGGGAATGGTTAGTTTGAAGAAGAGGAGGCTGAGAGGAGACCTCATTGCTGTCTAAAGCTACCTGAAGGGACACTGTGGAGAGGCTGCTGCTGGGCTCTTTTCACAAGTAGTTGGAGACAGAACAAGGGGGAATGGCCTCAAGTTGAGAGTGGGTAGGTTTAGACTGGACATTAGGGAAAAGTTTTTCATTGAGAGAGTGGTCAGGCACTGGAATGAGCTGCCCAGGGAGGTGGTGTGTTTAAAGGTCATTTGGATGTGGTGCTTAGGAATAAGATTTAAGGTAGACTAGGGTTATAGGTTGGACTTGGTGATCCTGAGGGTGTTTTCCAACCTGGATGTTTCTGTGATTCTTTAAGGAAATTCAGAGCTACATTTAAACCTTTTCCCTACCACCTATCAGGGTATTTCTGCTTTCTACACTGAAATGATCTGCTGACCTTCAGCACTGTGCATTTCCTGGGCCTGTGTGCAGGCTACCCTCTGCACACAAAGCTACTCAGAGAAAGCTTGGAAACAGGAGAGACTGTAAGAAGTACTTGCAGGCAGGCACGAGTGGGTCCCTACCCAAACAGCCCATCACTGTCCAGGGGCAGATGTGATTAAGATTTTTATTTCACAAGTCCTCTCCTCCAGGTGCTAACTCATCACTGCCCACACTCTGGCCACTCTGTGCTTTGAAAAGTCGGAGGCAAAGCAAGCTGTGCCCTGTACGTGCCATGCAACTCTGCTTTTGCTCTGTAGCCATGGAGTTTGGAGCCACTCACTAGAGTAAACATGTGCACAGTCCTCCTGATGGTGGTTACTGTAGAAACAGAAAGCAAACTTTCACCAGTGCTTCTCTCTTATTTCCCAATAAATAGCAGCATCTCCCCTAGAAACTATATCGATCTCTAGCTGTTCAAATAACTACTATTACAGAAGTAGATGAACTCTTCCCTGATAGACCTGTCAGACACCCTGCTGATGAGAGGGCTTCCATGCAATCCATATCCACAATTGCTTTGGAAGTAGGCAACTGACATTTCCTCCCTTTTCCCCCTCCAGCCATATCCCTGTAGCTTTTTTTCAGTTTCCTCTGACAATGCTTTTTTAAGCTGATACTTGTTTTGAAAAACTGCTCAAGTAGTGACAGAAACTTCTGAGTTATCCCAGTAATTGGCCTTCCAATGAGGAAGGGAGAGGTTGAGAACAGCAAAGGAAGAGAACCTTGAAAATATGTCTTTGGAAGCTCCTATCATAAATAGAGTCATGTTACAGGAACTTGCCATGCACATGCAGTGCTCTGCACAAAGAGTATTTTCTTCTCAACTCAATGTCTTCTTATATATCTATATACAGGCTTTGATTTTGTATATTAATCCTATTACTGCACAAAGAGAATCTTCCTCTCAACTCAATGTCGTCTTATATATCTATATACCAGCTTTGATTTTGTATATTAATCCTATTATGTCAGCCTTTTGTGTTTCTGTAACTATTGCAAACCATTTTTGGCAGCTCAGAGGAAAAAGTATCAAACGCACAACTCATTCAGTTGAAACTGCTGCAAGGTTGCCAATGAAGACTCAAACACTGAAGAGTTAACCTAAGCAATCAGAAAGTCATCATTGCCTGGAACTACCGAGAAAGCTAACATTCATCACCTGTTAAAACACTTTATTGTACAAGGTTTAAGCAAAAATTAGCACAGGTCATATCCTCAGCTGTTATAAGCCAGGAAAGTTACAGTCGTTTCTCTGGAACAACACTGCTTTGCAGAGCACAGGCTCCGGCCTGCAGCAGAGCTGTCCTAAGCAAAGACAATCTGCATTCCTCCTGAAAAGAATTAATTGAAAGCTGTTTGGTAACTTTCTTGACAGATGGGTAGCACAGTCCACTGCCTGATTTTCTAATGCTCATGGACTGACCTGACTGAGCCAGCAAAGTTCTTAACACTTCACCACCTTGGCACCCAGGGGAAGATTCAGGCATCTAGCTTTTAAATGCTTTTGTTTTCTTAACTGTTTAGTGAAAGACAGAAGAACAGCACTGCTTATGCCCTCCTTTTCTTGTGGCAAAAGGGATGAAGGAACATCTTCCTGAGCAGGCTTAATGACACACAGCCTGAATGCAGCAGAACTGGAGCTGTCAGCCTTCCCAAGAGTTCAGTCCTCCCACATTTGACCTGATGCTGCACAGGAGGACAAGGCAACCTGCTAGACAGCACCATCCCCAGTTTCCCAGCAGCTCTCACCACACTGAGCAATCGCAGTCCTGAACCTTCCCACAGGACCAGCTAGAAGTGGGGTAACCAGGAAAATGAGTGGATTCACCTGCCACCTACACTGCTAGCAGGCTGTGATGGTTCAGGAGTTCCCTGCCCCCCACACTTTGTAAAACGACCCAGACTAGAACTCAGCCAGCTGGAAGTTAAGGACTGAAGCTCTATTTACAGCTTAGCACAATGTACAAGCAGAGATAGACACTATAGACAGGAATAGTTACAGAAATATACAAGTTAAAGGTAATACAGAAACACAACTCCCCTCCCAGAAATCAGAGACCCCAGGAGGGGCTCCCAACCACCCTTCCACCTTCTTCCCACTCCTGTACCTTACCCCAAGGTTTGCCTTACGTGCAAGGTAAATTAAGAGGATCAGCCAGGGGGGTTAGAAGAAAAGTGGTTAATGAAAATTAATCAGCAGAGGAGCCAGAGCCAGAAGCTTCTAGACCACCCCAGACGCTGTTCTCCCAGAAAGAGCCAGACAGAGAATGCCTTATCTATGTTCTTTTCCCAAAACAAATCTTAGCAAGCGTATGAGTGAAGTAGACATCACCATGTTTTCTTTTCACAGCCTATAGTGTCATTTTCTCTATTAAAATATTCTAATTAGCCTCAAAGCAGCACACAGGCAAAACCATGGGTACTCGATGGTGTTAACTTCTGTAGCTGCCCTTAAACAGTGTCAGAAAGAGAGTTAGAGGTGGAAATTTATTAGATTTCAAAGGAGCTGAATACACTGATTATACAATTTCAGATTTTATTATATATATTTGGGCAAAAGGGAGGATATAATCATGCTATGACTGCAAAGCTTTAAAATTCTTCAGGTGTTAGCCATCTGCTGACAAGCTCCCTGTTTAAACTGTCATTTAGCACTGGTTTTGGCATTGGTGTTTTCCTAAGTGTATTTCCCTATTTGTCTTCCAGATAATTTCATTATCTGCCTGAGTGAGGCTCAAAGAAAGACTTATGTAAAGGTTTCTCATATCTAGACACATTCTATTTGGAAGCTGACTATTCCAGCCCCTTCCAGGACTCACTCAAAATGACTCCAAGTACTCCAAACCTTTCCTTCCCCTCCAACACAGCAGACCTCCCTTTTCCACCCTTAAGTTTTTAAGGTTAAAAAAAAATTGCTGTTAGTCAGTCATTGGAGCCCATCCTCTTACCTTAAGAAGGAGTCATTTTAGTGTAGGAATTACTGCTTTCAGGCACCAGTAAGAATCAGCAGCTATCTCTTCAAGTTTTCTCGTTTTGTTTAAAGTGACATCTGCTAGAAAATTCACAGGTGTCTAGAAAATTACAATAGGTCTCCTGGGAATGAATTAATAGCCGTAGACTTGTGAGGCAAAGCTAAAAGCTAAATAAAGTACCTCACCTAGCACTGCAGCTCGTCATGTGGGTTCCCTCATCTGCAATAAACCTCTCCCACCTGTGCCTGCTGACATAGCTTTCAACCTTCTCCAAGGAGGGAACTCCAGTCACAATAAGGCTGATGCTGGCACAAATGCTTTGATATTATAAAATGCTCAATCCAGTTAGCAGCCAAATTGCTGACTCTGTCTGTCAAAAGTAGAATGAGCAGGCAAATATTCTTTTTTTTTTTTAGTAACTAAACATTCTAGAAAGTAAGACCTCCAAAGCCTCTGGGTAGTAATGCATGCTGGTTTTCCTAAAAGGCAACTGGATTGCCTAGGTTCTAATCTGGAAAATCTTGTCTCAGTATTTGGTATTTGGTTACTGTTAGGGGAATGCTGGAGATCTTCTTTCCAAGATAAAGCATGGTCTCCATGTATTTATACTGCTTGTGTTGATGGATGGAGGGGAAAGTTGCTAATGCTGTTTGAGAGTCTGACTCAGCAGTGCATGGCTCTTCACGAAGTGTTGAGACACCTGTATTTAACTTCAGAGAGGTAAAGAAAGTGGCTTGCTTTCCAGGCTTGGATGGAGAGCTTGAGCTCATTGTAATACCACCACCTCAGCTGAGAATCCAGCCACCAGATTCACTCACAACAGTACAGAGATGAGCTGTGGCACAGACCAGCAACCACTGGCAACGGGAAGAGAGAGGATCACACTGTTTACTTATGTCGTTGGTTAATACATCCTTTACTGAGCTGGAACCACACTAAGGTGACATCTCGGACACCCCACATGCACACAGCCCTGCCCCAGGGCTAGAGGTACTCCAGCATATCTGGAGTGAGGCTGGCTTCCCTAGCAGCAAGTACACAGCCTCTATCTAGCAGGGAGGGGAGTACAGATTCTGCAGGATCTTTACAAGAAGTAAAACACAAATATGAAAGAGCCCAGGAGCTTCCACAGTGAAAAGAGAGATCAGGACCTCTGGAAGAACCAAATGAATGAAGGTGGGGAAAAAGCAAGAGCTGTAGGGGAGTAGGAGAGACACTGTCCCTACAGAGACAACTAAATTGTCTGCAGGAAAGGTGAACTCCTTTTCCTCCTGCATAAACAACAATTAAAATAATTGCCCACTTAAAAGAGGTTTCATTCTACAATGACCACAACAGAGTAGCTTGGCAATTCTGTGCAATTCTAATTTCCTATGGCTTGTAACACTGTGCTGTCCCTTTGCTGATGCCAAAGCCAGGGCTGGGCTGCCTGGATTGGCAATTCAGAAAATTGCAGACTGACATCAGAGTAGTGTCCTCCACAGAAAGCACAAGGCACCTGAGCTTAGCATGCCTCATTCAGTCCAAGCCCATAAGAACATGGAAGGTATTTTTCCTGAAGGATGCTCAATGCACTCATCCCCAGATCAATAAGATTCTCACCTACTTGCATAACATTATCTCCAGTGAGCCTATTCACATCCTGAAACCTAAAGTCTGTGTATGAGTACTTTTCTAGACTGAGCACCGTGCTGCACATCCCATGTCAAATCAAATCTTTACTATATGATTTGCTGCTCCATTTTGTGCATATTTTAAAAAAAATCCCTTCAACTCTCATGTCTTTTTATGTTTCTATATATCCATCTTACAGGATTTTTTTCAGATCCCCATATAAAACACTTCACGTGAGTGAGATTTCATCCTGACAGGCAAATTCTTTACTCAATCCTCATCTGAATTAGTGATTTGCCTTAAAAGCCAGCCACTGTCATGCTCTTCTGCTAGGTACCTCCAGAGAGCAATGCCACACAGACATGAATGTACAGCACCTGCCCATGTGGCAGGAGCTGGGAGAAGTTAGCAAAGAGGTCCCTGAACATTAATGCTCTGGGAGTTGGTGTGTGGGTAGAATTCAGCAGGGTTGTACCAATTAAGCCAATCAACTCTTACAGTTTTCATGGGCAATAAAGACAAGGGAAAACATGTTGGTATCTAGGATTCTGTTTCCCTGATGCCTATTAGTTCACAGAAGGGTAGTAACTCCAGTTCACAAACAGCAACAATACATCAAAAAATTTATTCCATTCAAAATTAACACTCTGGGCCTCAAACTTCTTGCATGAAACCACACATCACAACTGAACTGGCCGTCTCAGAACACAAACTCTAGCATCAGAATACCAGCAAAAGCAGGGCTGCTCCATGAGGGAAGAAGAACTAGGAGGCAAGACAGCACAGCCAGGCTGTACCTGCAGCAACAGGCACAGAGACAAGGGCAGATAACAGAGTCCCAGATGACAGGAGGGAATCCTAGAATGGCTTGAGTTGGAAAGGACCTTGAAAATCATCCACTTCCAACCTCCTCTGTCTTGGACAGGAACACCTCCCACTAGACCATGTCACTCAGAGCCTCATCCAGCCTGGTCTTAAAACACTTGAGGCATCCACAACTTCCCTGGCCAACCCATTCCAGTGTTTCACCACCTTCATAGTAAAGAATTTCTTTCTAATATCTAATCTACATTTCTTGTCCTGTCCCTACAGGCCCTATCACCCACAGGATGAGCCATGAGCAGAAGGGGAGACTAGAGGCCACAGATGAGGGTGCTCAGGGCCATTAAGGATGGTTACTGCCTCCAGGGACCAGGCTTCTATGTGGCTGAGGAGTCACAAATGATGAAAATAAGGTCTCTAGGTTCATACTTACCAGGCAGGTTGCCATGAAGCAAAGTTGCTGAGATGTCAGGAATCAAGGCAGAGGTCTGTAACTCTCGCCTCTATTTCAGAAAGTTGGATTGCTTCCATTCACTGCTTAATTCTTTTTAGAATTGGCTAATGGCCACAAAAAAATCCTTCTTTCACCACTTTTTCTCTCTCACCAGCTAGCTTTATCTGTAGTTCAAGGCTGAGGAGTATTAAGAGAATAAATATTATTCTCATCACTTCTCTTTTTGCAGACAGAAACTGAACAAAGAGCAGAACCCAGAGTGCCTGCATCTCACCAGGCACATCACTCACTTCATGCCCGTGCCCATGTTTCTGTAAAGGAAAGAATCCTATAACATTATATTCTGGGCATGACTAATCTACTCTTGATAACCCAGTGAATTATTTCTGGGTCAGAGTTAGCCTTGGGTCTTGTGGAAATATCTCTATCTACCTGAACTGAGCTTCTGCTGTCTTGACTTTAGATTTCAGGCTTGCTCTATTGTGGGACTGAATGCTGCCTCCTCAGCACCTTCAAAAGTGTGATTTTTGGTGAAGCAGCTGTAGGCTGAAGAGAGGAATAAAAAGCTTCTGATCGTTTGGTGGTGGTGATGGTGGTGGGTTGGACTGGGTTTTGCATGTGGTGGTTTTGTTGTTGTTGGTTTAGGTTGGGTTTTGTTTTATTTTTCAAATGTTCTCATTTAGTGATGGTTGTTTGAAGCAGATGAAAAGAAATAATTAATATGATGTGAGAAACTTCAAGCAAATAAGGCACAGGCAGAGAGAGGGATCTTTAGTAAACGCAGTTTGGAACCCGGCTCTGTAATTTATCTGAAGATGGCCATCACATACGCCCTGCATAACTGAGTGCACTTGACTGAGTGTGTGTGTGTGTGTATATAGTACAAAACTTTTTTGTTTGACAATATTGATTGAAACCCTCTCAGTTTGATGAATGAGTGCATTATGCAGTGAACAGTGAAACCAGCCTTGACGAGTCATTGGCAGGATTTCCCAACTTTCTGAAGGCATCCTCTCCCGTGGGCTAGAAGTCAAAAATGTCCTCCCAGCATGTTTGCTCAAGCTCAGTTTTTGACTGTGACAAGACAAGCCCAGGTATTACTTCAAGCCTGTCAGTTCCTCCCACCTATTCAAATCTCTCTACACATATCCTACCGTACACAGGGAGGATCAAGGGATGGAAAGTCTCCCAGGGTTCATTTGGACTCGCAGTGCAGCTCTTTCATGTTAATTTTCCTTTTTCTTTTTCTCACCTCGATTCACTCTGACGTCTTGCCACAATATTGTCAGTCTCAGAGAAAACAACAAGCCAAAGCAGATGTGCTGAACACATGGTCACCAACAGGAGCAGTTCCCAAGCAAAGTTAGCATGTGAAATCATTCCAAAAGAGGGAAGTCTTATCCAAAAAATAACCTACATCTGCTCCTGTTGTTTGGTGAATTGGAAAAAAAAAAAAAAAAAAAAAAAAAAAGACACTTCCGTGTCTAAGTTTACAGTTTGATCTTGCCTAATTCTAGAGTTAGAAGGGTCATGATTTTAGACAGTGCCCTCTGATGCCATTACAGTAAGTTGTTATCCTGCTGAATAAAAGACACAACTTTCCTAAACATTTTTTATCAACTATAATGTGCAAAGGCTCTTTATGTTTTGATGTCATGGGGGTTATGACAGATAGCTGCACATTTCTGCAGGTACTCTAAGAAGATGAAACTGGATCAAAATTACCATTCTTTACAGTAAAAGACATGGTTTCCCAACAAAAGCAAGGCAGGTTACATGCCTTGGAATGTTTCTACATTCATTTTCTTTCTCCTGTAGGACTTAGGTGACTGCTTTTAGACTGAGCTATGATCTCATCCAAAGGCAATGCATAGAACAGCAATTATATATCTGACTGCTATTTCTGTTCCCTTTGAGATCTCCAGTCACCGAAAATGGGAGAATACAAAGCAAACCCCCCAAAGAGAAAGACACAACTGGCAAGCTCCACAGATAGGCTCCAGCTGTCAAGGAGAGAGCGCAGAGTACTGAAGTCTGGCTTGGGTCTAAAGAAAGATGAGGAGGCAACTTTCCAGCTGAATCCTGACTTTTTAGCTGAAGTTTTGTACTGGATAAGCCCATTCACTAATGTCCCTGCTAGAGGCTGTCACTGCCATGCAGTACAAGTAATATAGGTACAGAAAAGCAAACCATAGCAGTTAAAGTAATGCGACAGCAAAATCCAGGCCCATGTTTGAGAGAAAGAGTGGCCAGGAAGCTCAGACAGTGAAAACATGCAGCCACTGAGTTTATGAGGACTTGCCCAACTTCAACACAAGACCCTGAGAGACTTGCCTATTGCTATGATTTGATTACCTATATATTCAGATTGAGTATGCACCACCTGTTAACATACAGAACAAAGCGCTTCCACCAAGACCATTTGGTAAATAAATGACTTGGAAAATATTGTTAAGCTCAAACCCAACATTTTGCTGTGTTTGATTTGCCACCAGATGCTGTGGGATCTGAAGATACAGAGAGGGGGAGGGGGAAAAGTCATACTGTGACAATGAGAGACTAAAATACAAGGTAAAGGCAAGTTGTTTGCAAAATTATGGTGAGAAAGTTAAGCAAGGCTCTTGTTCTGCTCCAACTATGTCATGTACCATAAACCCAGCCTGTTCATGGAGAGTAAGCACCCCTGACAGTCTTTGCCACCTATTTTGCCTCATGCAAACACTAAATAATATATGAACGTGATATTATTTTTTTATATTGCATTGCCCTACATGCTGGGACAAGCTGTACAGATTAGTGGCAAAGAGGCAACCTCTCCTGTTGAAGAGAGCTAATAAGCTTTTAAAGAGTGTTTGTCGCTGGGAAGATGGATGCCAGTAAGAGCAGTTGGTAATGATGCCAGTTAAACTTTCTTCTTTTTGCCCCTTCCTTTTTCTCAAGTTGAGGAGGGACTGTTGGTATAAGCAAGCAGAAACATTCCTCATAAATACTGTGAGTTCAACAGAAGTGTGCAGCACTTCCAGTCTTCAGGACTCCTTCCTCTAACTGACAAATGTTTACAGGCTTCCTTTGAGAATGACAAGTGTGTGTGATTCTTGGAAAATTTGGTTAGGAACATGCCAAAGATCATGGTTAGAAATAAGCAATGGCCATTGAAAGGAGACAGTAAGAGCTGTGTGAGCCTTCCCAGATCACTCTTGGCACCTTTTCACCTAAACTGAGTTCACAATGGGGCCAAAACCCCCATTACAATCCAGACAAGACCCTAGGGAGGGCCTTCATGCATGGTCCAACTCTTCTGCTATGATTGGAAGGAGAGGCAGAATTCTCTAATGTCTCTATGTTTCCAGCAGCAGGACACTCTGCCTTTTCCAGTATGGAACTACTAGCATTGGGCATCTCAGCTTTAGTACTGCTGAATCCTTTTGTTGTTCTTAATCTAGAAGCAGGCCCCAGACATGTACTGTAGCCTGAACTAAGCCCACTAAATGCCCTCAGACTGAAAGATGTATAAAGATGTTATTTTTTTAAAGGCGATATACTTCTTGTACTACTATCCACAGTGCTCTTACATGGTCATACCACAGAGCACCAAAGAAGACTGCCCAGGAACATGGGCTTCACAGTCAGCTCTGCTGGCTGCTGAGCCCAGCATTAGCTACTGTGCCAGCTTATTCTCTTCTGTATTTTTTCCTTTTTTTATTATATTTGAGCCAAACTTTATTCCAAATCAAACTGGCTCCAACACTGACAGGGAGATAAGACCTTCTGCAAATACACCACCACAAAGTGGATGTGTGCTAAATAAGGCTGTGTTCCACTGGAATCAAGATCCTCACTGGAGTCCTGCTGGTTTCCAAGTAATAGGATGCTACATTTGGCATTTTGGTCCCCAAGGGAGATGGCACAAAGAATGGCTATTTCTTCAAGCATCTCAGCTTTAAAGTTATCATTTAGTGACCTGGGAAGGAGAATTTTTCTTTTTACTTTTTCTTCCTTTTGCCTCAAAGTGAGTTCAAGATGAGGTTGTATGACTAGTTGGAATCAATGCCAGTTGTTAATGGTGCATGAAATGAAATATTGCTGTCCAGTGCACAGTGAATATTCAGTGTTCTGCTCTATGATAGATACATCCTGTGCTGGTCTGACAGGGGAGGAACACCTCACACAGCAGTTGCAAACTCTGCCCTGCACCCCAGTCTGTACTTTGCATCAGATGGTTTGTCAGCTTCTACATCTACCCACTCTTCTCTAGGCTAATACATCTGGCAGCCAGTTAAGTTCCTTTAGCTAAAAGGCAAATATAAGGCATTTTCCATGTCATGGTTCCTGAAAAACTAAAAAGAAATTTAAAAAAAAAAAAAAAAAACAAAACCACAACAAACAAACAAAGAAAATCCAAACCATGGACCCTATGGAAATGAAAAACCACCACATAGCTCTAACTGGGACCTTTGCAGTTCAGGACTGGATTTTTTTCACATGGTACTGAAACTTTTTGACCTTTTAATACCTGTGGCAACATTGCCAGCTGAAGCTGGGCCTAAGTGGATTAAAGTACTGCTCAGTCAGAGTAAGTGCATCCGTAGGTCAAATGTGAGTTTCTAACAGATTTCCTACCTCAGAATGAAGAAGCCACATGGAAAAGGTTGAGTTACAACTTACAGAAGATGGGAGGACCATAGGCATCTGCAAGAGGCACACTGGAGCAAGAGCAGGGAGACAGCTTGTGAGCAGTTTATAAACCACCCACAGGTTTGTTTTGTTTAAAAAAGCATGTGATAGTTTATTTGAGCAGTTTGTGCTGCATTTATTCTTGCTTTCTTGTGCAAAAAAATGGCTTCATCTTTGTCACTCCTGTGGAGATGAATTTCATATAAAAGAAAGAAGAATCTGAGAATAAAGAAATGAGAGGTGAAAGATACGGTTTTTCCTTTAGTACAGTCCTATCCCCAGTTTAACTTCTTCCTTCTCCTTAAAGAGCAGACACAAGGGATCAGGGTGGAGATAAGCCTTTAAAGACCTGTTACCAAAACCAACTCTTTATCTGCTGCATGTGGCTGCAACGTTTCAGATGTGTAACCTCAGCACAGCCAGATGGCTCTGAAAACACTGCAGGCAAATGCTAAAATGAATGCAGAGAGTTCAGATGGAGTCTGTGTAACCTCAGAAAGAGAAGTTATTGCCCTCTTGCCTGTGGCATAACGAGGCAGACAGAGGCAACTGCAGCAGAGTTCTCTGGCTGCTGAAGGGCTTATCTTTGCACTGATTTCAGGGGCATAAGTTGGGTCACAGCAGAGGCCAGGTGGGATGGTGTCAGATCTGGGAAGAGCATGCATGGGCTAAGTAGTGGCACTGGTAGCTGGTGCCTTCCACTGTCTGCCCCAAAGCAGCAGGACTATTTCATCTGATAATCCATTTGAACAATTAATGGTACAGCATCTACTGCAACAGGAGGACCTAGTCCTGGTGTCTTTCATATCTGATGGATTTCCATACTCCTCCTATATCTGTTGATAAATAACCTGGATGCTCCTTCTCATTGCTCTTAGCCAGGTACAAAGGACAGTTGCAAGCTACATGCTGTGCCTCATCTTTTCTCCTGATTGGCTCTATTCAGAATGAAAATCCAGCCAGAGAAAGGACACCAAGGACTCCTTGTTCAGTATTTCCTCTGTGATTAGATGATTATATGAGGGAAAAGAAAAGGAGGTACACCAAAAGCAAATAGTAGAAAGCCAAGGCACAACAATAGGAGAGAATAATTTTTTTACCCTATGACTAGTCCAGAAGAGAAGCTGTTACTGAATTTCAATTTGCTCTTTCCTGTCCTCTGTCCAGGGAAGACTGTAGTTTCATTATCTTAATCTCAAGTGTTTCAGCTAGCCTTTGCCAATTCTCCATGTCTTCCTGCCCACCCTCATCAGCTCCTGCTCCTGCACTTCCTACTTCAGATTTATCTTCATCTTTTAAAGCAGCTTGAATCGGCATTTCAGACCCTCCAGATTTACAGTTAAAATTAAAGTTTTGGCAAGCCTCTGTCACTATGTTGCCCATTACTGTGGTACAATATAATGTAATTAATGTTTTTATGTTTAAGGAAGAGGAGGCACATATGTTCCTCAGCTGCTGATGAACAGATTTATAGGTGACACATCTGAGTCAGTGCCCATGTTTAGACGTTAGCCTGACAGATCACTAATCATTTTCTAAAAGCTATGCACCACTGCCCTGCTTCCCTAGATTTGCAAGCAGGACTCTGCTGGGATACCACAGCCAGATGATAGATTTCAGGTGACACAAGGGGAGGAAGCAAAACATCAGTAAGTGCTTCAGCATATCTATCTCCTCATAAGCAGATGTTCTTGCTTAGCACGTACCATTAAGCTGGATTACACCACGTGCTTTCTCAAAGAGAAGCCCAGGCTGCTCAGGATAGGCAGCTTGCAGAGCCACCCAAGCCAGCCTGGGAATCTTCCTCATGCTTTTTGCTTGCTTGGCCAAGAGCTGCATGTGGCCTTCCTGCTGCAGCATCTCCCTGTATTGTATTGTATTGTATTGTATTGTATAATATTACCCACCCCACTCCTCACTGCCCAGTCAGCCTTTTACCCTTTCTTAAATCTGTTTTCCCACAGGTGTCATTAGACAAATGGCTAATTTGCCTAATTATGCATGAGGGCAGCCCCAGCCTCTCCTCACAGAAGGTCCTGCAGTCCTGCTGCTAGCTCCTGGGCATGAGCTCCCTGGATAATGTTGCATGCCCAACATGATATTACCTGGAACTACAGCCACAGCCACATCAATAACTGCAACAACAGAAGTGCAGTAGTGAGAGTTGAACCTAGAGCCTGTTGAAGCATACAACTCTAGTACACCTTCTGCTGCTTGTACCAGTTTGCACCCAGTGAAGAACTTGTTAGAAATACACTGATGGCCTTCCCTGGCCAGTGGACTAAAAGTGTCTATGATATGTGTGATAAGTTCAGAGACTTAAGAAAGAGAAACAAATGTCTTGCAGAGGAAAATGTGAAGCTTCCGTCTCCTTTGCAGCAGTCAAGTTTTTCTGCTTTGGTTTTGGTTTTTCACAGGCTCCAGTTAAGGGAATGGATAACCTGGGCACTTACACTCCTTTTCAACTTTGCCCTTAGGGGAGAGTATCCTGGTCAGAGGGGCAGATTCAAGAGCTCAGCCCACTGTCCTGCACACCAGAGAAGGGAATTCCTCTTCTTTGGAAAAGTGCAAGACTAAGCTCTCGCTAGAGAGATTTAATTAGTCTAAAAAAATGTGAGCTTTCTCCTATACTTATAGCTAGGGGCTGCTTATGCATGTTGGTGAGTCACCCTCTGCTTGCAAGCACAGGGTCTCCTTCAGAGCCCCTTGTATTCAATCTACCAACTACTGACTTAATGGCATTAAGGAAAAATAACGCAGTTTAAGAAAATCTTTGCACAGAGCAGATTTGTTAACCTACACTAAAGCCCATTCTGGGCAGTCTCATTCAGAATTAAAGTGGCTTTAATTCAAGTTAGTGTTTGAGTTAAATCTAAATTAAATTTGAATTTAAATCATTAAATCTGTGCAGGGATTTAGTGCAGTTTACATAATCAATTTTAAGTTCATAGCCTTCATTAATTTGGATGACTATCATCCAGTCTTTGCTTACTTAAAAATAGTTCTAATGCATTTATTAATATTATAATATTCAAACTGGGCTATTCGTGAAGAAACAGAGAGTTTGAGCTTTCTTTGAAGTTTCACAAAATGAGAATATCTTGTTGAAGAAACATTTTGTTCTCAGACACATTAAGGGCAAGAAGGACTTTTAAATCCCCTTAAAGAGCCATTAAAGCAGACACAAGGAGCATGCCTCTTTCCTCATTAGCATCAAGGAGGGAGCCCAGGCTTGTGTGGCACTCACACTGCCACACAGCTTCCCTTCCCAAACAGGGGCAGCATCTGCTCTATTCCAGCTTTAGGTCCTGCCTGTGTCCACCTCACTCGTTCTAGTCCTGGAAGTGTCCCCAGGCTGGTGCTGTGCTGTGGAGGCCACACTGAGACACTGGTGGCAGGTCTGCAAAGCGATCCTCACCGAACCTGCTCCCACAGCTTTGTACACACAGACAGTACACACCTCCAGCCCAGCCCCTGTGCTAAACCTGTCTCCACCTTATCCCCTTCTGGAAACAAGGACCAAATATACACCCAGAGTGAGCAAGAAACACAACTCCTACCTCCTGCAGCAGACTGCCAGACTAGGATAAGGAGTTCATGTGGGCAGTGCAGATCCATCTCTGCCACGGAGACTGAAGTGCCTTTGAAAAATGCAGCCTTCCACGCCGAGTCCCTGTTTTTTCCCCTGCTCCATGAAATGCCAGCCATTTTTTATTAACATTCCACCTGTCACCAGATTTCAGGGGAATGCAGAGTGGATTCATTTTGCAGTATCAGAACCAGCTGCTCACAAAAAACAGCTTTCACTCTCTGCAGGTCTACTAATCATTTCAGGAGACAAGTATAGAAGAGGATATCGCAGCTGACACTGGAGAGCACAAATGTTGACACAAATATGAATCTGAATTTTCTGACAGTAGCTGATCGTGTTGCTTTAGAAGGTTTAACAGACATGCCACTCAGCCGACAAGACCCTGTTTAATGCTTCACTTTAAGTGATTTGTATGATCTTTAGGTTTGTCAGTCCTGGGAATTGCAATTCTTTGCAAGCAGTTTTGGCAATCTCCCTGAACGTTACACCTGTAAAAAGTACAATGCCTGACTCTTTTCAGGCTGGCCTGCTGATAATCTGGAATCACATGGCACCCACTTGCAAGGAGCTGCTAAATCTTTTTCATGCTTTCCTTGCTTTTTAGCAGCTTGTTTTCATTGGTACCAGGTGCTCATGATGCCAACCAAGTGGTGCAAAAACAACAGTTGTGTTCATGAGGATGTGTCCTGTGCAAGACCTCTGGAACTTCACCTCATATTCCGCGTGCTTTGGGGCCTCAGAATCTCATATTAACATGGCTTGTGTTTCTTCTAAATTTCAGTTGATCGGGGAAGTGTCATTTCAAACAGCTCAGACCACACTGGAATATTTCAGGATTGTCCACCAAACTGGTCATAGTTCTCATAAAATTACAGTTTGGGGCAGCCAGGATACTCAGATAAAGCCTAGCCTGTTTCCAGCAGAAATAAAACACTGTGTTACACTTGTAAGGCTCCATTTGGACATTGCTTGCTTCTAGGGATCTGCAATTCCATGGGAATGCACCCAGAACAATTAAAAATTAAATTTTGTATCTACTTTCGATGTTCAGCATTAATGTTGTCTTTCATTGTTCTCTAATAGTGGTAATTAGGTGTTGCATTACTCTCGGGTATGCCTGGTAGCACCTCTGAGAGGGCTTTTTTTGCACAAGATAAATACTGTTGTATACATAAAACTAAACTTTGTTGAGATAAAGCCGCTGTAGGTTTCATTTTCAAAATGTTCACTTTCACCTTCTTCCTCCAGACCACAAGTTTCTTTCAGAATTTCCTTTTATCAGCATGCTTAACTCCTTCTACATCTGAGTTGCTGTTTATCTCAGACCTTTCATTCCAGACCAGTGTCATCTGCCTGAAGTACTTGAGGAGGCCCCTGCTTACTGCAGAGAGGGACTAGATGACCTTTGGAGGTCTCTTCTGACCCAGACCATTCTATGATTCTATGATTCACCATGGGGGGACTTAACCAAGCAGTTAATGCTTTTACAGTCTTTGATCCTCATGTACTGTACTGTGCTAGTGCCCATCAGCATCAGCAAAGGTGGAAGCCTGACAAGCACGTGGGAACTGTCCTGCAAGGAGGATCCACATCTCTTGGTCTGTATCAATATGCTCCCAGTGTCCTGTTAGAATAAACCACTGAGGCAAACTCTCCTCGCAGGAAGTACAACAGCAGACATCTTAACAGCCTAACTGCAAGAGCCAGGAAAGCTGCATTCAGCCTGACTCAGGGGCAGGCTAGATCACCTCTGTATGGAGTAGCAGCTTCTTCTACAAATAGCCCATGTGATCAACAAGTGCTCCTTAGTGAGGACAAGGAGGACAAGGTTGAGAGGACCTCAGAGATTTTATACTCCAACTCCCCTACCATGGGCAAGGATGTCTCTCAGCTAGACTCAACTGCTCAAGTCCTCATCCAACCTGGCCTTGAACACCCCCAGAGAGGAGACATCTCTGGGTAGCCTGTTCCAGAAGTTTGACTATATGTAGTAATAATAACAACAAAGATGATGATGACAATAATAATAGGAAGGTGGGTCAACAGTGATGGATTGTCTGCAAGGTTTCAACTTCTGGAGACCTAGAGATTTTCTTAGCCTAACTTGTGGTTTAAAATTCCTGGCTGCTACCTGATAATCTGAATTCTTCGCACGTATCTGCACAGACACAGTGTCATAAAATGCTCCAAAGTGAATGACTATTCAGTTCTTCCCCTTGCCCAGAGAGATGGACAAAGGGAAAGCTAACTAGATCAGTTAATGTTTAGTGAAGCTGGAAGAAATGCAGTAAGAACACTGCTGGCATGCAAGCCTCTTTAGGAAAGTGTTAGCTGTGTTTCCTAGATGTTTTTAAGTGGGTTATGTGTTCCTACTTTTAGGGTTTACAAGACTAAAAAAATTCACTCTAGACAAAAGTTGGTGCAGCAGTTATGTGCAATGATAAGGCCCCCTGGAGCTCCAGGAAAGTATCTCTGTGATCTGAAGGTCTCAACTACATGGATACAGGGATGTTAGTCCTAACTTTCAACAATAGGAAAATGGAGAAAGTGATGACGAGAATAAAGCTGCAGGTAATAATTGTCTGAGCATGAATTGTGAAAGTGGATCTTGAGTATTCAAACTCCCCACTGGGGGGAAAAAAAAAAAAAAAAAAAAAAAAAAAAGCAGAGAGATTGCTGAATGTAATTTATTTAGCATTATTACTGCAGCTATTATTCTAACCATGGGCATGGAAGTCTGGAGCTGAGTGACCACCTGCTGCTTGTGTTGACGCTCAATTTGCAAACAGTCAAGTACCATTTGGTTTGTGCCAGCTTGCTGCATTACTTCAGCCATAAAAGAGATTGTGTAACCTAACAGCAGTTTTTTAACTAAAAATAGGCGTTCTGCTTATAACCAGCAGAAAAGTGGTATTTAATGATTACAGTACAATGTATTCTGATTCGTTCAGCTGCTTCAAGCTGAAAGATCAGGGGTTTGGGGTTTGGGTTTGTTGTTTGGTTTTGTTTTTTTTTTTTTTTGAGCTGTAACAAATGGGGGAAAGCTCCTTAGAGGAAAATTTAGTAACACCAGAAAACTCAGGAGACAAGACAATTGGGCAAATTTACTGCTGCCGTAGTGCTGCCTGTATGACCCAGGGCAAGCCTTCCGATGTGGTTTTCAGAAAGGTTAAGCACTGTAAAGTCCTCCTGAAGTTACTAGCAGACTCAAGGTCTAAGCACCTATGAAAATCAGACCCTTTAATTTCCACCATTTGTCATTCTGATGCCACATAAGGGTAAAAAGGATCTTTTGTACTGACCTCAGAGAGTCAGACCAGACCCTCACTTAGAGGGTACGGTCTGAATTTAAGGAGTTTTATTTTTCTTATGATGACAGATCACCTGTCCAGAAAGAGGTCAGTTAGTGCAGTTACCTGAGAAAGGAAGTGTGATCTTGTGTTTACAGGGAGGAAACTGAGAGTCAGAGCTCTTGGGAGCTGCTATTATATTACATTGTGGATTTGGGCAAGAGGCTTCACCTCTGTCTTTCACTTAACCCATTTGGGACACTTTCATCACCCGAGCATGGTGATACTTAACTGTTATTTATAAAGTGCTTGGGGATCACTGAAGATATAACCACCCAAAAATTAAAACCACAATCACTGGCAGCAGAGGTGCAGAAGAGGGAATCTGTGTCTGAGCAGACAGAAAAGCTGTTCAGATCCCTGTTGCTGCTACTTGGGCACAGAATGTGTTAAACTGCAGCACGCGGAGAGGTTTCTTATTCATTAACAGCCTTATTGTGTGATGAAAGGAAAGGCAAACTCTGCCACCATTCTGCTGATGTTAAGGATTTCATACACATAATAAATTATATGTGAACGTCGTTGCCATGCATCCATCCCAGAACTCAGCCCCTCAGGGACTCAATCATGCTGTTCTCCTGTAGCTTGGAATATCAATGCACTGAAACAATGAACCAAACCTACGCGAATCTCATCAGCGGATGTTATGAAGATAACATAAAAGGGGAGGTAAGGAATGTGGACCTCACTCCCTACCTGATCAGGGGAGAAGGTTACTGACCTCATCATCTAACGTAATAAACACCATCCAGGTAGGGAGCTATCACAGAGCCCTGAGCAATATGAAGCCCCGCGGAATGAGATACAGCACAGTACATGCAAGTTTCATAAAGATTTCCGTGTGGGCAGTTTTTGTTTTTGATAAGAAGAAAGGAGGAGGCTGTGTGCCCAGTGGTGAAATATGGGCCAGCAGCACCAAGCCTTTTCTCGCAGCACCCTCATGTGCTCTCAGCAGAAAATGCTCTTTGTCACCGGAGGGGGGGGGATGCTGCATCTTTCAACAATGGCGTAACTTGCTGAAAGAACTAATTTAAATTAAATAGGACAGACAGCACATATTAATTAAGTATCAATTGATTCTTAAAAGAGTTCTTATTGAGGGTTCTCAAGTTGGGAAGGGATAAATCTGACTGTCATGTAATTAATTCAGAGTGACACAGGCAACAAATGCATATTACATATTTTTTCCTCTGAATATTAACTTGTAAAGAATGTTTACCTATCCAATTAACATTTAACAAGATAACCTTATACTACATTAATTAGTTATCTGCTAATTAAAAATGTACCAAAATTAATATAGACATTAGGCAAGTCAACTGTATAACTGCTTATGCGTAAGGGGAAATCAACTTGTTAAAGACTTTTGAGGCAAAATATGGGAGGATCTAGACCTATTCTATCCCTGCCACTGCCTCTGGAGTCTGGCATTTGGACAAAGGAAACAAGGGGTGATGGCATTTACCTTTCCTTATGTACATGACTAACAAACTCCTTTCTGGCCACATCTCATCCCACTGTTGTTGCTCTCCATGTTTTGGAAGCCTTATGAAGCTACCTGGGATGCTTCTGTTTGTTCCTGATCTTAAAACATGGTGGATCGGGGGAAGAAAATGAGCATTTTGAGAGCTATGTGAAAGCTAAATAAAAATGAATACGAAACTCGGGTGTTATTAAACTAAAAACCTTGCTTGACCTCTTAAATACATCAGCACTGCAAACATCTGATCAGCCACTCTGCACGTAGTAACGTATCCTCCCTGCAGACTATAATAAACCAACTGCTCAGTGAACAATGAAAGGAAAGTGAGTGATTGGTCCTGTGTTTTAAAGGACAGGAACAGTTCCTACCTATTAAAATAAGACATTAAATAATACTTGTGCTTGTGTCCATTTCACTGATTCCAGCATTTGAGCACTTGTTTTGGCACCTGTGAGGAATTGTACAGCCCTGATGGACAGTCATTTTCTGAGACAACCTGCTTACCTTCACCAGTAATTGCAGCTAACTCAAAAATCAAGCCTGTTTCAACTCTAAAATTGGCTGTGATGTTCTGAGACATTGTAAATTGGCTTATTTTTAAAGAAGCAACTAAAAGCAAAGCATAACTTGGAAAAAAAAATCACCAAGAAGACTTAGTCTTCTGTTTTGCTCTTGGTTACAAACAAGTATGCTAACATAGAAATAAGGGCTTCAGACAGCACACAGATGTGAAGAGTTGTCTCTGTGGGTACTTCAGTGCACTGTAAACATTTGGGAGAATGTCTTACAGTCATCGATTCTGTATAACACATGTGCTCTGTTTCTGAGTGTGTATGTGCATACATCTATGCACATATAAACACATGTACCTCTGAATGTTTTGCTCTGACTACTCTCTTTTCAAGCTGTAGCACTGACTAGAGCAATTTGCCATATAAGTGATCTCTTTAATACATTTTTTAAACCATTTACATTCAAACATTACACTATTCAGTTCTCATCTGAGTTTAATCATAATATGAATATCATTTAATCCCCTCCGTAAGATTTTTAAGACCTGTGTAGTTCAAAACCTGAATAGTTGTCATAGAAGTGAAGAAGAGCAAATGCAAAGAATAGAGAGAATCAAAATGCTATAAGGAGAAAAATAAGAACCATTCTACAAACACCGAGATGAAACAGAGAAAGGGAGTGGAGGAAGACGTCACAGACTGTGTGAAGGTAAGCAACTGGGATGTGAAGAGGACAGGAGGTAGAAGGCATGTGCAAAATTAATGGGAAAAGCTGAGAATACAAAGTGATTCTGCAGACCTGAAGAGTGATCAGCAGAAAGACAAGGAGGACATGGGAGGTACAGACAGATGTCACGTTCTTGTAATGGAACTGACTACATTAAGCCCCTGCAAGGCCTCTCAGTACATCCCTTGTAAATGAGATGTTTTCAGACGCCAGAGAAGAATCGGAGTTGACAGCCTGTGTGGTCAGATAAAAAATCTCTGGGTGTAGTCTTTGGCCCCCCTCTGCCTTCTGCAGCTCCCTGAATCTTACAATAAAGCAAAGCCCTCCTCAAAAGCCTCTTTTGTGGACCTGTGAAGACTCATAAAGATTTTCAGCATCACAGCATATGTAACAACCAAAGGCTGTTGGTTGTTGCACAGCCCTATTTTCAGCTGTTTTAATAAGACAATGATCAGTTCAGTTACAGCTCAACAAAATCCAAGGGCTAAGCAGTAGTGTTGAATATAACTAACAGCAGTGTTAAAATGTAACCAGGTGTTGGAAAGGTGCTGAGCTCAGTGGCTAAAGGGAGGTTAGCAGTCAGTAGCTGTGAAAAGGAAGAGTTGTTGTCATTGGCACTTCAAAGTACTTGACTAGCATAAGTGTCCTTCACCCCTGAAAAGCACTGACAGGTAAGACTGGCTGATGCTAGCACAGCGCCATTTCTTCAGGATGAAGGAGGATGTCAAGATGACATCAAGCATTGTGCAGCCTAGATGTTTTCTTATAACAGAACAAGATTTCTTAGAAGAATGTGCAGAGCTAAAGGACGAGCCGAAATTAGAAACAAACTCCACATGAAACCATGAGAATGCAGTAAGTCATTTTCATCAGCTTAAGGACAACTGAGTCTGCAAGGAAGAGGCAATGCAGCAGCTTGCTGCTGGCTAAGTGAGGAACAGTTAGAGATGCAGAGAGATACAGTGAAAGGAAGACTGGGAGTCACAGTGGTGCATTGGCTCCAAATGTCTTGACAAATAGAGAAGGAGGTCTTGGCAGCACTCAGGAATGGAATGACTCTGTGACTGGCTTTGGCACATGCTGGCTGATCACAAGCTATTAGAAGACATGATGAAGAAACAAGTGCTCTGTGCTTCCATACAACTATGGATAAAAGCACTTTCATAAAAGGCAAAGGCATCATTTGGGAAACCCCAGAACAGACAATGGGGGTAGTGGACAAACTGGTTTAGCTGGATTTTTGCCCTCCCACAGCATCCAGTCCTGGAAGTGAAAATATAAGGTCATGTGGAAAGGAAGAAGTTAGAGGTTATGTGGCTGTCTCAGATATACATAATGGTGGAGACAACAGACTGATAGTCACAAGTAAAACCATCTTTCACTTCTCTTAAAAAAGAAATGGAGAATACACTGGGAAGCCCTTGACCTTTCTATTGATGAGCTGTATTTTAGATGTGTAAATGTAAATTTGATTTTAGATTTGTAAATGTTGCATGTATGACATTGAAGAGATGCACAGCAGTTCTTAGTCCTGCTCCCCACAGTTTGTGACTTACTTAGGCCTGATACCTAGGATGTGATCCTAGAGCTCAAAGCTGGGTGTTTTAGAGAAGAAATATGCAGATAATTAGCTTAATTCAAGATCTCTTCAGGACTTAGGGTGTTTTAACAGCTTCTATGAAGACCAGCTTTGTCCACCAAACTCATTTAAAATTCAGCTTTTAAGAGTGTGAAAGGCTTCTCATGGACCTTTTCATAGCTCAGTGATCAGTAATAGATGCTTTACAATAAATTATTTTAACAGATTTTGCCTTTCTGAAAGACTGCTTCAAAACCATGAAAATCAGTATGATCCTACTCAATTTTTAATTCATTGTAACCTCTTGAGAGTTTAAGTACCTATATGGAAAACAGTAAGCAGGTAGCAGGTATCTACCTTGCTCAATTATATTCCCAGATTAGGAAAGAAGCATTGGTTTACGTGCGAAAGAATCTGCCAAATAACTGGGGGCAAGTATTGCAGTGGAGAAGAATGTCAGCTTTTGGAGGGTGATAAATCTTTCATTGTTGCTGAGCCTGGTCTGAGATTTGTGATCAGCTCAGAAAACTTCAGTGTTCTTTACAGCTTCTGAAGTAGTTCCAGTTCTGGGCCCCACAGGAGGATGGAGCCAGACTCTGTCCAGTGATGCCTAGTGACAGGACAAGGGACAATGGATGGAAGTTGAGGAATAGAAACAAGTAAACACGAGGAGGAATTTTTTTCACTGTGAGGGTGACAGAACACTGGAACAAGCTGCCCAGCAGGGTTGTGGAGTCTCGCTTTCTGGAGATATTAAAAACCTGCCTGGATGTTTTCCTGTGTGATCTGGTATAGGTGATCCTGCTCTGGCAGGGGGGGTGGACTGGATGAGCTTTTCAAGGTCCCTTCCAGCCCCTGACATTCTGTGATTCTGTGATACTTGTATCTTTCTGGTGTTCTGGTATTTTGTTGTGAAATGCAGTCCTGGATTTTTAGGGATGTTGGAATTCTAATAATTTCAGGCTGTGAGCAATTACTAGCCTGTTCATTTGCTTGTTTTAGTCACTGTCAATCTTCTAACTTACCTGAGTTTGTTGGTTTTTCTGGATGCTTTTTCCCCCATTTGAAGAAGAGAAATAATGAGAGCTACCTTACAGATGAGTCACAAAGTAGGGTTATGCTCATCCTTGTAAAATACACTGTCTTGGCTTGGCTTATAAAACCCTTTGCTATTATTAGATGTTCTGTTAGCCTCTTTTCCAGAAATATGCATGAACATTTATTTTAAAACAAAGAGGACAAGCTGCTACTCCCTTCTAGAATATTATGTATATACATAATCTGCTGGATTCCTCATTTCACAGCTGATCCATCCACTTTCCTATACTCCCATCGACCACAGAAACTGTATTAGGGATTTTCGTAGAATCACTGAATGGATTAGGTTGGAAGGGACCTCAGAGATCATCTACTCCAACCTCCTTGCCATGGGCAAGGACACTTCTCAACTAGACTTGACTGCTCAAGGCCTCATTCAACCTGGCCTTGAACACTCCCTAGTGCAAAGGCAGCCACAGCCTCCCTAAGCAACTGCTTCCAGAGTCTCACCACCCTTTCACTGAACAACTTCTAAGGTCTGGTCGAAATCTTCCTCAGCTTCAAACCCTAACCCCTGCCTTCTTTCTAGACACCCTTATGAAAAGTCCCTTTCCAGCCTTCCAGCAGAATCTCTTCAGGTACTGGAAGGCAACTCTAAGGTCCCTCTGGTGTTTTCTCTTCTCTAGGCTGAACAACCCCAGCTCCCTCAGCCTATCCTCATAGCAGGGCACCTTTATTTTCCAATACACTTATTTTATTTTTCAATCTATTTATTTTTCAGTTGTATCTTTACTCATGGAGGAAATGTTAAATAAGAATATGCATAGAAACAAGGGGGCAGGAAGTGGAATAGAAAGAGAAAACTAATAAAATTTTCCAGTACTAACACACAAACACTTCTTACCTATCAGGTGTTTTTAAACCCGGAACTGGGTAGAGTGGGCTGCTTGGGATTTTTCAAGTGTTATTGCTTTTATGCAAACCCATGTAAAATAGAAGCAATACAGGATTTCAGGTTGAATTAAGTGTGTTTCAGTGTTTTTTTCCCAGAACTCACAGTAAATGTATGGGTCTCTTACACCTCAACACAGAGCAGGATGACTCCTATTTGGAAGCATGATAGCTGTAGTCCCAGAGGAGACAACAGTTATTTGCTATTTATTGTTACAGACGGTTGCATTACCAGAGGGATTTAAGGACATTTAGCACAACACATGCACTCTATAACTGAGTGAACATGCCCTTTTGCAAACACATCTTCCCCTCTCAGTGCCGCCTGGAGCGCTGAAACTTTCAGGCATTGCCTTATCTGCGATTGCTGACACCTGTTCTATGGGTACAGATAATTCTGGAGGCCTGTCATTTTCTTCTCCAGCTGCCATCTCACCTTCCAGTCTCCTAAGGGCCCTGTCACCCTTAATCACAGTTTTCTCTGTGATGGAAACCACAGGTGAAGAACTAGACAGGTTCCAGACTTGCCCACAGCAGAATTGTTTCCACTCTATTCCCTGGGAAAAGAATGGGGAGCAAATGGGCAGGCAAGGGTGAAAATGCAGATGTACAACAATAGACAGCTACACCAAAAGCAAATGAGCATGAATAACTCTCCTGTTGGATTTTCTTCCTCATTAATTCCTTTCTCCATGCGCAGTTCAGGTATAGTAATACTCCAGGCAAGGATTGTGGTGTCATAAGGTTTGAGCTGAATTAAGTGCTTGTCTTTGCAAGACTGAGAAACGGATTTTCATTCAAATCTCTCCAAACCTACATCTGCCAGTTCCACTTAGGTCAACAATAGCAAAACCTTCGTTTGCCTCTGTGAGGTTTGAATTTCTGGTTAATCTTCACAACTTTTTCAGCCAGGCTCTAAGGTGCTCACCATACATAAAACCTTTGCTTCCATTTAGGTAACTACATGAAAACAAAAATAAATAAATAAGAAGCCAGTGTTTGGACAGTGCTGGCCAGACTCTTCCATTTACATCCAATAGAGTGAATCCTTGGAATACAGGGCTGTATTGATGATGTTAAGTCTTTCGTGAAATCTAGCCCTCAATATTAATTTATTGCTTCTACATTAGGACTTAACCTAATGTACAGATACAGGGATGGTTACATGTCTCTGAGAATCATAGAACCACAGAATGGTAGGGGTTGGAAGGGATGTCTGGAGATCATTGAGTTCAAGCCCCCTGCCAAAGCAGGGTAAGATGAAATAAGATTTTGTCAGAGAATAGGAACAATGTGATAAAGAACTCCTACAAGTTCCACAGAGTGGGGGATGGACCAGGGAGAAGTTATATTAACCATTTTTCAGGTTCACTGTTTTGACATCACAGCTCCAATCTTTAACTCTGGTCAGATCCAGCATCCAGGAACAGTCAACCTTACCCAATTGCTATTGAAAATAATGCTCAGCCCAGGTCTGCTCAGGATTCAGACCTCAGCCACCACATCCCACACTGCAATTTGTGGTGGGAATCGAATTCTGTGTTGACTGCTTAACCTTACAGCACAAAAAGCTGTGTAGCTAAAGCAGAGAGTGATACTTTTATTTGAATGTCACTCTATGGCATTTTTCTCTGCTGTCACATAAGAAAAAAAAAAAAAAAGCATGTTCTGGAGCATAGTATGCCTAATTTAACAAAAACTGTGAGGAAATGTACTGTGCTTCTACTGCAAGATTATGTGCATTTGCTGAAACTACACTGTGCTTGTTAACGACTTGGTAAAGGCTCCTGTTACCTTCAGCAGTCTCTGGATCTAACACTGAGGCACCATAAATAGATCAGGATTTGGTGGAAGGTTTAACTGTGCATCATCAATTTTATAGCACCTTTAAACCAATATTTACAATAGCTAGCATCAAGTGATTCACTATTTAAAATGCTCCCAAACATGCTATTGACAAACCCACAATTTGCCTTCCATCTCCAAACTCTGGAGGGATATTTTTGGCTCTTTTTTTTTTTTTAATGTATTGACACTTAAGTTTTTCAACACAGAACATATATTGACAGAGCCATCAAGAGAGCAAACACATTAAACCTAAAACAACAAGCAAAAGCTCTAAATAATACAAAGCTGGACATACAAGCATGTATGCTGAAAAGCTTTAGATAGCAGGGTCTGCAAATAGATCCTCAAGCTTCCATTTGGGCTTATCCAGCAAACAAAATAAAAGCAAATCCTGCAATTAGACAGACAATAACAATTTATGGTGTCAGGTCAGAGCCAGACTTGGCTTCTGTGGCTCCAACCATTCAGCAGCATGTTAGTCACACAAAGAACTTGAAATTCTTCACAGTTGCCTCGGTAGAAGTTGCAGCAGAGAAGTATCTGCTAACATTTTTGTCCAGTAAAAGACATATTAGAAGATATCAGTAATAAGTAAAGTATAAACAGTAAGTATTAGTAATATGTATAAGTAATAGTAAAGAGATATTAGTAATTTAAACTGTAATTCTCAGCTCAGCCGATGGGCAAGGCAAAGTACAGCTCTTTTTTAGCCCTGCCTGGGGAATGAACCTGTAGTCAATTATGCTCAAGTGCCAGTGGGCACCAGGACATGGTTACACAGCAGCTGTGCCTCCCCATGGCCCCACTTTCTTTCTGCTTTCTAGGAGAATCTGGCCCATCACCTCTGTCAGATTTCTTTCATCTGTTGTTTGCAGGAGAGAAAACAGCTGCAGGTCAAGGATACTTACAGCAGTAGAGCAGCAGGGATCACCTTGACCAATACCTGCTACCATGAGGTAGACACCAAGACATCTGAAATTTACACATCCCTTAGCAGCACAGGAGTAACACACAAAATGGAGAACAGAAGCTGCAGCAAAAGCAATGCTATTTCCTCACAAAGTGTGATGAAGGATGGACATTTCCAGTCCCCTGCCTTCGATTCTAGTCTTTGATTCACTTCTGTGTCCCTTCACTTCTTCACTCAGCTCAGCAATCTTCAGGCACCTGTTTTGATCGCCAAGCCGTGTATGTTTTCTCTTTTATAAATCATCCCTGTCTCAGCAGGATGAAGTGTTACAGCCCAGTCATTTGCTTCAGGAAAGAGTTTCCTTCCCTCTGGCAGTATGATCTCTTCTCTCATGTTTGTGGATCTGGGCTTATGAAATAAACATTGGACTCATAACCTCGGGAACAAAACTCCTTGTTCTTCTGCTGCCTGAAGAATTCTGGCCCAATTTTAGGGCTCTCAGATGAATTAAGATCATGGCTGGAGGTTGCAGGATAACTTCTTTCGGGAATTTTCTCCTTTCTGTGGTGCAGGATCTACAGCACCACTCAGGTTCATCAGGCTTAGCTTGTTCATACAGCCAGAGATGCAGGTATTTCTGCATCTGTGCAAGTGTGCCCAGTCTTGGGCACAAAGTGCCTTACAAAGTTGGCATCCGATTCCTGCTGTCTTTAGCAGAGTACTAAGGAAGAAAGGAAGAATGCTCAGGTTCTGTCTCTTCTGTTAGGAAGACAGCTTCACATCAAAATTTGTCCCTAGGCTTTGTTGCAGAAATGGGAGCTCAGTGAGCAGACCTGGCTTGAGTACTTCTACATGGCATATCAGTGTCCTCCTTATGATCCCAGATCCATAGACTGCCAACCATGTGGTGAATTAATATGCCAATGGCAGCGAAGTTGAGCTGCAACAGTAGGATCTGGTAAGTACAGCTATCACTGCTGCATTGCAAGCACAGAACAAAAGCCCAAGGATGGGAAACTATTCCTTTTAGTGCTACAAAAGATCCCACCGCATCTTCACTTGCTAAATCATTTTCTGTTAAGTTTATATATATCTTCTGTTGTCTGTTCCTTTTGAAAACATTTTTTTTTACTTTGTCCTTCAGCCTCTTCCTTCCTACCACTGGAAATGTCTTTACTGGCAGCTTCATTCCACTTGAGTTGTTTTGTAGGAAACTTCATTGAAAAAGGAATTAAGCCTCCCCGTTGCACTCAGATGATGTGGCCATTGCTGAAAACCTGGGGGGAAAAGTCACGTGAAGAACTGGGAATATTTCTCTATTTTCAGGGACAAGTACTGAAAGGAGTTGTTGACAAAGCTTTCCTAGGAGTGTTATGCTTCTAGAAAAACTGGTTGCGGCTGTCTTTTAGGATTAACAGTCTTGCCAAATTTCTAATCTCTTTATTTCTAATTTCACAACTTAATGTTTCAGAAAAGTCCTTTTTCTTGAAAGAAAGAAATGCTCCAAATCTCAGGAGGTAAATACCATGCTGCTCTTACTGCTGCATCTTAGCACCCTGCAGCTTTAGTTTCAGTCCTCACAGTAATGCTGTGAGGCAGTATGGTGTGGTTGCTGCAGAGTTTGATCATCAAGAGGTCACAGCTCACACAGGACTTGTGAAAAGCTAGAAATTCCCTCTGGAGTTTTGTGACTGTCCCTGACTAATGGCCATCCCATTTTCACACCTTTAAAGAGGAAAAGATAGCAAAGGTCTACTGCACAGGCAAATGAAAAGGCTGAAGAGTAACAGGTGTGACCTCCCTTTATCCCAGGGGAAAAAAATCCCCCTTGGCTTCTGTAAGTTCCACCGCTTCGTTTGTAGCACAATTCCTTCCACTGACTGAAAAAGCAGAGACTCTCCCAAGTCCTGCTTCCTGCTCACACAAATGAGTCTCTTTTGACTCTTGTTGTGTGGAACAACAGTGACGTGCAGTGGCTGCTCCTGCAAAGCACAGCAGTACAGAGCTGGGAGTGGTGCTGCTGCAGGGACTGCTTCTGTGCAGTGGAATTACAGTGTACAAACACATTCCTCTTTAGCTGGGTGTCCAGGGTGTCCTTGTCATGATAACAATTTATAAATTACTTGGGTGTATATTGCAAAAACCTGTTCCAAGCACTGATTTATACCATATTCCTATTTCTCACATAACAGTGCCATTTAGAGAAGGCAACAACATTTTAACCAAATTAATAGAAAATATTTGTATTGACTGGACAACCTGATCTAATTGGAGGCATCCCTGCTCACTCCAGGGTGGTTGGACAAGATGACCTTTGAGGGTCCCTTCCAACCTGATGCAATCTGTTAACCTGTGACTTGCAACCCTTCATGGGTTGCAACTGACAGTGCAAGCTGCAATCTCTGCCTATAATAAAATAAAATACGATGAAAACTATTCAACCCCTAAATGAGCTAGAGGGAAGGTTTAGTGAAGTCATTTATTCAGCCTGACGCAATTGAGTAGGAACACTGCCATTAAGGGTGGCAGGAAGGGTATCAGTTGGGCCAATGTCAAAAAGCAGCTAAGCAAAGTTTTGGACCTGCTCTTGTCATCTTGGAGGGACAAGCTGCTTTCTAAGAGCCTTTAGTGTTTTAACACTTGTCATGTTGTCTAAATCCCAATGGAATTAGGAGTCACAAGGGGATTTTCTCTGTGAGTGGTTTGCTCTGTGGGATTATTTTTCCATCTTCCTGCGACAAGCGTTCATACAGGCATACCCAAGGCAATGAGGTTAATCAAAAAGACTAAAGCTTACCTGTATCAGATTCAATCCTCTTCCCAGATGGATGAGTATATGCTTGACCAGGCTTTTGGAAATAAAATGGTAGAGAAGCAACTTTAGAAAGAGTGGGTGTGGGAGTTACTACTCCAGTGAGAATGCAGAATTGCTCAGGGAAGGATCGATGAGCTCTAGATGGTGTGTAGGAAGAGGCCCTTGAAGTGAGAGGGCAGTCTGAATTATGAGACAGATATCCCAGTTTGTTGTGGTGACACAGGGTCCTGATCCACTGCTATTACTGCCAAGCACAGGTAAAAGGTCTTTCTGGTGAACAGGAGAGCAGAAAATATGCTCAGGACTGACTCTGAATGGCAGGTCTGTGCCCAGGAGAGGCTTGGGAACAGGAGTACAGATCTTCTGTTGGGTATATGTATGAGAAGTGACCTTTTTGCTCATTTATGTTGCTGATATAACAGCCTCCTGGTCACCCACTAGTGAGCCAGAGGCCTCCAAGGAGGAATAACAATTCTTACTTTCAAGGGGAAGCCAATCCAGCAGAGTTCCCTGCATAGGGTTACGGTCACGTGTGTCTGCACGCTGGTGTGACAAGCAAGGGAGGTAGGGCAAAAAAGACACTATACTGTGCTCTTTTGTTAATCAGGCCATTCAGCAAAGATTCCCCTATTCATCTGGATGATTAAAATCAGCTTCTACTTCTAAGTTCATCTGTGGCAAGCCACAAAAGTCAGGCAGAACAATTCTCTTTAAGGACATGGCCACTGCTGCTGTTTCTTCTGCTTGTTTGCATGTCTTATTTCAGTGCCAGCTGCAGGACAGTCAGATGTAGCTGGTTCAAACTCCCCTTGCTGCTGTATGTCAAGTACCTCAAAACTGACATCAGTCTTGTTTATGCATATTATTAGAGGACTGAATGACACAAGTAGAGTGGGGGGTTTAATTGTCACCTGTTCAACAAAATGGAGCTTGCAATAGTAAGTCACCTCGGTGTTTGGATCTCTTAGAGTAGCAGTTTAAAGAGTGGTTGAGTATGAAGTCATCCTGTAGGTCTGAATCTGAAAGATAGGGTTGTGAATGTCTTGGTTTCTGCTGGCTGAGAAAGTACCCTGTAGTTATTTCTTTCTTTTTCATTAAATCCTGTATTATTTCTGAGGTTTTGAGAAAGAAATATTTGCATTCTTATGTTGCTTACTGTATTGAACAGGTCTCTCTCTCTTCACTGCATGAAAAAGTCCCAGTCTTCTCAAGTTACTCACACAGAACTTTTCCATTTTTCAGAAGAGCCCTGGACTAAATCAAGGTCCTGCCATATGTGGAGTTTGACACAGAAAGGAAGAAGATACAGCTTCCAGGTCTGCTGGCTACAGCTGTTGTCATGCCTATTTATAAACAGGAAGGCAGGCAAGTCAAAAGATTTGTTATAAGTCCTACAATGTTTGTTCCTTCTATGGATTTTGCCTGACAGTTAATTTTTTTTTTCACGTAATTAAATGCTTCACTGTACAATACTAATCAAGTGGGAGATGTGTAAATAAGAGGTTTATCATGCCAAAGGGCTTTAACAGTCCTGATGCAGCCAGCTCCAAAAGGCTGTGGAAACAGAGACTCTTCCATAGTGCAATGCAGTTCAGTCTCTCTGTATGCTGCAGGCATTGCATACAGCATTAGTCTATAAATATTTCAGAAGAGCAGGTTGGATGGAGAAATATGTTAGCTCCTCCAGCAGCCAGATGTGTTGTCCAGAAGCATAAGCCATTAGCAAATGCTGCTCAGCTATTGGCAGAGAAATTCTTTTCAACATCCAAGGAGCATTACACTGAGAGAATCCCAGCTTTCCATAAGTGTTTGCCTTGTCCTTGGCAAAAATGGAAATGGTAACACAAGCCAAAAGCCCTTCAGGGCACTGCCTGCCCTACCTCCAACCCCAGTCAAGGGGTCTTTCAGCTAGCTGTGAAATGAGTGGTGTAGGTAGACCATCACAAGGACTAAGATGCTACTTTTTAATACGTCACTCATCAGCTCTAGTCTGCTCCAAATAAAATGCTAGAGCAAATAGCTTAAACCATCATGTGGATAAGACAGGCTGTAGAGGTGGTATTCTTAAATAAATGCTTTTTAATTCTCAAGAGTGGTGAGAGATGACCTGACAATATAAATACACTCAGCTGTAACAGCCCAGCTGAGAAGCAGTAACCCATTAACTGGTGATAACTTGCCTGCTTACAGTCCCACGTTCCTTCTTTTCTGACAGTTTTACAAGTATTACCTTGAGTGCCTTGTAATCAGTGGTGGCGGAACCTGAAAGTTTTCTGTAAGATCACAAGGATGTGTTTTTGTTAGATAACAGACTGAGAAACTAGGTCACACATAACAAGACATTTCAATCTATCACTCCAGTTACAGTGGGATATGACATTGCACCCTCCTTCCTTTTCCTCTAATACCTGACTCTGCATACCTGCAGATTGTTAGGCAGGTGGTTATGGTGGAGGGCCTAAATTACACCTGAATGCCCATCTTG